>CM059812.1:6357500-6770000 GCA_030435695.1 Brachymystax lenok tsinlingensis | reverse complement strand
ACATTTGTAAATTACTTAAGTCAAGAACCAAACCTGTGTGGAAGCACCTGTTTTTTTTAATACTTTGTAACCCTCATTTACTCAAGCGTTTCCATTATTTTGGCAGTTACCTGTATATTCCATATAAAATACACAGAGTGCACAAAACATTAAGAACACCTTCCTAATATTGCGTTGCACCCCCCTTCTGCCTTCAGAACAGCCTCAATTCGTCGGGGCATGGACTCTAAAAGGTGTCGAAAGCGTTGGCCCATGTTGACTCCAATGCTTCCCACAGTTGTGTCAAGTTGGCTGGATGTCCTTTGGGTGGTGGACCATTCTTGATACACACAAGAAACTGTTGAGCGTGAAAAACCCAGCAGCGATGCGGTTCTTGACAAACCGGTGCACCTGGCACCTACAACCCCGTTCAAAGGCACTGAAATATTTTGTCTTGCCCATTCACCCTCTGAAGGGCACACATTCACCACCCATGTCTCAATTGTCTCAAGACATGAAAATCCTTCTTTAACCTGTGTCCTCCCCATCATCTACACTGACTGAAGTGGATTTAACAAGTGACATCAGATAGGGATCATAGCTTTCACCTGGATTCAGCTGGTCAGTCTGTGTCATGGAAGAAGCAGGTGTTCCTAATATTTTGTATACTCAGTGTATATCAGTGTTCTATATCTATGATACATCCTTTCATCTGTCTAATTAACATAGAGCTATTCATGTCAGTGGCATCAAACTATATTAACACTTTAAAACTGTCTGTCATTAGACTTGATGGGAAAGCACTGCAGAATGTATACACATATAAAGCACTAAAATAGTGCACTATATAGTAGTGCTAAGCAATTAACCCACATTTCTATTATTTTTTGTTTTTAAACAACTAATTGACTGGCGTCCGTTCAATGACTTGAATTCCATTTTGTTGTGTTTTTTTTCTGAGCTCGATGTGCAGTTTGTAGAGCTCAATCACATCAAGTCTGAACTGTGTGATGTAGTAGGGAGTTCTTCTAATCTTCTATACTGTAACATGAACCAAGGATTTTACTGAGTTACAGTTCATATAAGGATATTAATTCATTAGGCCCTAATCAATGGATTTCACAAGAATGGGAATACAGATGCTGTAGTTGATCAGGCTGTTGATTGTGGGCTATGGAATGTTGGTCCCACTCCTCTTCAACAGCTGTGTGAAGTTACTGGATATTGGCAGGAACTGGAATACGCTGTCGTATAGGTCGATCCAGAGCATGCTCAATGGGTAACATGTCTGGTGAGTATGCAGGCCATGGAAGAACTGGGTTATTTTCAGCTTCCAGGAATTAAGTACAGAACCTTGCGACATGGCGCCATGCATTATCATTCTGAAACATGAGGTGATTGCTGTGGATGAATGTCATGACAATTGGCCTCAGGATCTCGTCACGGTATCTCTGTGCATTCAAATTGCCATCGATAAAATGAAATTGTGTTCGTTGTCCGTAGCTTATGCCTGCCCATACCATAACCCCACTGCCACCATGGGGCACTCTGTTCACAACATTGACATCAGCAAACCACTTGCCCACACGACGCCATACACGTGATCTGCGGTTATGAGGCTGGTTGGACGTACTGCCAAATTCTCTAAAACGACTTGAGGCAGCTTAGAGAAATTAACATTACATTTTCAGCTCTGACATTCCTGCAGTCAGCTTGCCAATTGCACACTCCCTCAAAACTTGGCACATCTGTGGCATTGTGTTGTGACAAAACTGCACAATTTTGTGTCCTTTTATTGTCTCCAGCACAAGGTGCACCTGTGTAATGATCATGCTGTTTAATCGGCTTCTTGATATGCCACACCTGTCTCATGGATGGATTATCTTGTCAAAGGAGAAATGCTTTGTGCACAATTTGAGAGAAATAAGCTTTTTGGAACACACTTCTGGGATCTTTTATTTCAGCTCATGAAACCAACAGTTTACATGTTGCGTTTATATTTTTATTCAGTGTACATAGTTTAGCACAGAAAACGTGGTAAATAACTACAATGACCATAATCCATTATGCGCCCGCTTAAACTTGTGTGGTCTGTGCGGAGCAAGACTGAGACCTTGCTCAGACCGACAGCATCATTGCGTTTTGCTACACTAGAAGTATATTCATTTCCAATAGAATGCTGTGTTTGGCTTGCAGCATTGTGTTGCAGAGGTAGTTGCAGTGCGTTCTGTGTTTTGTGTCGTGCATACGTTGGATTTACCTAATGTATGCATCAAATTGTATGCATAGACTTGACAGAAATAGTAGCAGAAGGTGAATGTTGAACAGTTGTTGCACACATCTAGTAAACATGTTGGGTTGAAAGGAAAGGTTTGACTATGACGTTGACGGTCTGATCGAGGCGTGATCTAGAGGGATAGAGAGCAGTTGCTTCGCGAGCCTGAAAATACATGATCTAAGTGATTGATAGTTGTTATTTAGCCTTATTTTCTTTGAATAACTACTAAAACATGTATTTTTGTC
Source organism: Brachymystax lenok tsinlingensis (assembly GCA_030435695.1). NCBI lineage: Eukaryota > Metazoa > Chordata > Actinopteri > Salmoniformes > Salmonidae > Brachymystax > Brachymystax lenok. The sequence goes on along the minus strand of CM059812.1, from coordinate 6,767,498 downwards.
AGACAGCATAGGCAGCAGCTTTATAGAGATGAGACAATGACTTGGAATTAAAAAGTTAAAAACTAATATTTTATTAAATGAATGTGAATAAATGGTTAATAAGTGATAAACAGTAATGAGCAGTTTTTAATAGTTTTATTATGTGAAACAGCATTCAACCCACATAGAATTTAATGTTAAGAAAAAAGAAACTAAAACCGTGATTATTTTTTAATAATCTAACCGAAACGACCTCAAAAAGCACTAATCGCTCAGCCTTACTACATTGAGAATAGGGTGCAAAATTTGGGACTCTGCCTCAGACATACACCATCTTCATCTGAATCAAAGTCCTCCACAAAGACCTAACAGGAAACCTCTCCTTTAGCACGAGCCTATCCTGTGTCTCGGATCACTCAGTATCCTGAACATGAGATCGCCATGGAAATGAGCGTGGGGATTGGTTGTCCCAGACAGGAGCTGTATGCGCGGCGCCCGGCACCATGGTAATCAACAAGGAGACACAGAGAACAAAATCACCTCAGCCCCTCTCCCAGCTCCCCGTCTTATAACGAGCAGTCAGTGAGGCTAGAAGTGGAAGGAGAGGAGGCTAAAGGCTACTGGACCAGAGAGAGAGAGAGGAGGCTAAAGACTAGCTAGCAGAGAGTGTAGTACTGAACTAAACGGAGAGACACTAATGGCTACTGGTTAACACCAGAACTACTGTAAGTCAACTGCCACGGACCTTTGGCTTTGCTCCCTCCCTGATTTTTCCTAAATGTTTGTATTTTACACTGCTCATTAGTCCGAATTTGAAAATCACAAACAGAAAAATATTTAGAGACTTTACCAGTTTTTTCCCCACACCTATTCCAAACTTAACCCGCCAAGACAATGTGCTGTAGGACATTGGTACCCACCCAGGTGCTAATGCAACTCCCTACTCACTAAATGAATGACAAATGGATGAATGGGCGATAATTGTGCACCTTACTACACAATTGAATTCAAATTAGGCCTAACTGAATGATAAGGAGGGTGAAGAGGTTTAATTTAGAAAGACAATAGTGTAATTCTGAGTTTGTGTTATGCCTCTTTATCAGCAGCAAATCATTTGACCGCACCTTGGGGGTTAATACATTCTCTTATGTTTTACTTTGTAAAAATAACCTGTTATGGAACTGTTTTATTTACTATAACTGTTACTAATCAAATGTATTGTAACGGAAACTAAAACCTGCTACATGTTGCAGCAAGCCTTCAGAATATCCTGGACTCTATCCAGTGAAGCAAACGACGCCAGGCCACTGAATGAATGACAAATGGAAAGAATGGGCGATAATTGTGCAAGCACAATCAAATTTAAATTAGGCCTTACTGAATGATGAGGGTGAAGAGGCGGATTTCATTTAGAACAACAATAGCGTAATGATTGTGTAATACGTTTGTGTTATGCCTATTTATCAGCGTTGGTGCTCACGTTAATCATTTGACTGCACACGCCTTGCATGTTGATACCATTCTCTTTCACGTTTTACTTTGTAAAAAGAAGCTGCTACAGGACTGTTATTTACTGTAACTATTACTAATCGAATGCGTTTTAAGGGAAACAAAAACATGCTATGTGTTGCAGTAAGCCTTTAGTAATGCAAAACATATCCTTGACTCCAAGTTGATGAGCGGGAAACAACAATGCCAGTCAGCCTGCCCAGCCGGCCCATTGAAACTACACCTAAACTATACCCAAACTAATTTCACACAGATTAAGAGTTAGACTACAGACAAAATTAAATTGACAATAATCTGATGAGTGACAATATTAGGCCTATCTATCAGTTGTCAAACTGTCCATGCAGGGAAAGGAGCATCACTTTGATCATATCCTCCTTCAGAGTCACTTGCAAGTAAAACATTTACATTTCTAAATAGTATCAGAAAGAGCATATTCTGAAGTTTCTAGGACACTTCCCTTTGTCAAATAGCTCTCAGAATTCAAGAGGTGCAGCTCTATTTCCAAATGTCACTTTATTCAAGAATATCCCTGCTGTCCATGAACTCAGCACATGACCACAGCATCGCTCTGCGTACTACGCAAAAACACACGACATTATGCAATTATCCTTTGCATCCCAGTTTTTCTACATTGCACATTCATCTACTGCACATTTACCATCCCAGTGTTAAATTGCTATATTGTAATTACTCTGCCACCATGGTCTATTTATTACCTTACCTTCCTTATCCTACCTAATTTCCACACTTTGTATATAGATTTGTTTTTTTCTACTGTATTATTGACTGTATGTTTGTTTTACTCAATGTGTAACTCTGTGTTGTTGTATGTGTCGAACTGCTTTGCTTTATCTTGGCCAGGTAGCAGTTGTAAATGAGAACTTGTTCTCAACTTGCCTACCTGGTTAAATAAAGGTAAAATATGCTATTCTGTCAATGGATGAATGGGCAATCGAAACCAGATCGAAACTGATAATGGTGCATGTGACTTGAATGAACTGATTGATGAGGGTGAATGAATTTAGAACTATATTGTAATTTTGATGAAGAATTGTGGACAGCATTGTATTATGAAAGGCTGGAATTGGTATATAATTGCCCCTCGGTGAGAGTCAAAATAGACACAGAGTACAAAAAACAGTGTGTAGTTCACAATGGCAAGCCGAACCAAACTAAAGGACGCACTAACAGTATTGCAAATGCTGCAGAATTTAGGTGAGTTAGAGTCGGATGGAGTATCATATATTGAGCTCAGAACTCAAAGCCAACTGAGACGGTGATCCCAACTGCCACGGTGAGGCAGGAGTCTGGGAGGGATGGCACGGTGAGGCAGGAGTCTGGGAGGGATGGCACAGTGAGGCAGGAGTCTGGGAGGGATGGCACAGTGAGGCAGGAGTCTGGGAGGGATGGCACAGTGAGGCAGGAGTCTGGGAGGGATGGCACAGTGAGGCAGGAGTCTGGGAGGGATGGCACAGTGAGGCAGGAGTCTGGGAGGGATGGCACAGTGAGGCAGGAGTCTGGGAGGGATGGCACAGTGAGGCAGGAGTCTGGGAGGGATGGCACAGTGAGGCAGGAGTCTGGGAGGGATGGCACAGTGAGGCAGGAGTCTGGGAGGGATGGCACAGTGAGGCAGGAGTCTGGGAGGGATGGCACAGTGAGGCAGGAGTCTGGGAGGGATGGCACAGTGAGGCAGGAGTCTGGGAGGGATGGCACAGTGAGGCAGGAGTCTGGGAGGGATGGCACAGTGAGGCAGGAGTCTGGGAGGGATGGCACAGTGAGGCAGGAGTCTGGGAGGGATGGCACAGTGAGGCAGGAGTCTGGGAGGGATGGCACAGTGAGGCAGGAGTCTGGGAGGGATGGCACAGTGAGGCAGGAGTCTGGGAGGGATGGCACAGTGAGGCAGGAGTCTGGGAGGGATGGCACAGTGAGGCAGGAGTCTGGGAGGGATGGCACAGTGAGGCAGGAGTCTGGGAGGGATGGCACAGTGAGGCAGGAGTCTGGGAGGGATGGCACAGTGAGGCAGGAGTCTGGGAGGGATGGCACAGTGAGGCAGGAGTCTGGGAGGGATGGCACAGTGAGGCAGGAGTCTGGGAGGGATGGCACGGTGAGGCAGGAGTCTGGGAGGGATGGCACAGTGAGGCAGGAGTCTGGGAGGGATGGCACGGTGAGGCAGGAGTCTGGGAGGGATGGCACAGTGAGGCAGGAGTCTGGGAGGGATGGCACGGTGAGGCAGGAGTCTGGGAGGGATGGCACGGTGAGGCAGGAGTCTGGGAGGGATGGCACGGTGAGGCAGGAGTCTGGGAGGGATGGCACGGTGAGGCAGGAGTCTGGGAGGGATGGCACGGTGAGGCAGGAGTCTGGGAGGGATGGCACGGTGAGGCAGGAGTCTGGGAGGGATGGCACGGTGAGGCAGGAGTCTGGGAGGGATGGCACGGTGAGGCAGGAGTCTGGGAGGGATGGCACAGTGAGGCAGGAGTCTGGGAGGGATGGCACAGTTTGGGTAGAAAAGACTGATGAGTTTAATGTGACATGCAGATTTTGCAGCACATCAGAGATGGTACTGTTGCTGATGTGCATAGACAAGGACAAAGTAGGTGGGACATGTCTATGGATGAACTCTAAGCATTTATTGAACTCTTGTATGACCGCGGAGCGTACGGCGGAAAGAGCATGATGTGGAGTCCTTTTGGTCTGATCGGTATGTTATTTTTTTTTTCAAACTGATTACACTGGGTTGGATGACGCAAACTGATTACACTGGGTTGGATGACGCAAACTGATTACACTGGGTTGGATGACGCAAACTGATTACACTGGGTTGGATGACGCAAACTGATTACACTGGGTTGGATGACGCAAACTGATTACACTGGGTTGGAGGACGCACTGGGTTGGATGACGCACTGGGTTGGATGACGCACTGGGTTGGATGACGCACTGGGTTGGATGACGCACTGGGTTGGATGACGCACTGGGTTGGATGACGCACTGGGTTGGATGACGCAAACTGATTGCACTGGGTTGGATGACGCAAACTGATTACACTGGGTTGGATGACGCACTGGGTTGGATGACGCACTGGGTTGGATGACGCACTGGGTTGGATGACGCAAACTGATTGCACTGGGTTGGATGACGCAAACTGATTACACTGGGTTCGATGACGCAAACTGATTACACTGGGTTCGATGACGCAAACTGATTACACTGGGTTGGATGACGCAAACTGATTGCACTGGGTTGGATGACGCAAACTGATTGCACTGGGTTGGATGACGCAAACTGATTGCACTGGGTTGGATGACGCAAACTGATTGCACTGGGTTGGATGACGCAAACTGATTACACTGGGTTGGATGACGCAAACTTATTACACTGGGTTGGATGACGCAAACTGATTGCACTGGGTTGGATGACGCAAACTGATTACACTGGGTTGGATGACGCAAACTGATTGCACTGGGTGGTGGATGGTGTCCAACTCTGAGGTGATACTGCGGCAGGTGCACATGAAGCCAGGCCCATGAAAACTGTGTGCAGCGCAACCGATTTGTTTGTGGGGCTTGCTCACACAAAGCCCCGAAGCTGTGCGCTGACCGTGGACACAAAGCATTAAAAAAAAATTGAAATTGATTCATGTGTAAAGACACTCGCATAAGGGCACAATACAGTGTCCGATACAATCAACAAATGACTGTTATTTATATCTTGTCATGAATATATTTCCACAAATATTTATTTATGCAACTCATCCTTTACAATTGTTGATGCACTGGTGACTGTTTAGGAATACAGCAAATATTATATTTTTACTTTCTGTAAGAAATTGTAACTGGACTTAATTACTTTAACTATTACTAATCAAATCTACAAATTAAGTTGATTACACTGAATATTTCTTCATGCAATGAATCATTTACAATAGTTTATGCATTTATTTATCAAGCATCTGTTTATCAAGCATCTGTTTATCAAGCATCTGTTTATCAATCATGTTTGATCACCTTGCAGGTTGATATGCATCTGATGCATATGCTAAAGAGGATGCCCGGCAACTTTCTTTAGTGGGTACTGACAGGCTGAAAGGCCAGGCGGTTCTACCAATACAAACTTTGCCAGTTATCTAGATTAGGATCCATCTTCCCCTTGTGCCCTAAACAATAGCCTGCACTAGTCAGTCCCCTGATGGCACTAGTTGGTCAGAACTTGGTCCCCAGATGGGACATCCTGTTGATGTCAAATAAGGAGTTTCTTCTTGCCCAGTCCCCAATGTTATCTTTCCTTATTTCAATAAATCAATTACAATTGTATTTATTACAGATTTTTTTGTTGATGTTTTCATCTGGTCTCTAGGCTGTCAGGAAAGTGGTGTCCCCAGAATGTGGTGTCAGAACAGGTGTCCCCAGTAGGTAGTGTGCGCGGCCTAGTCTGTGGGGCGACAGGTAGCCTAGTGGTTAAGAGCATTGGGCAAGTAACAAAGGTCGCTGGTTCAAATCCCTGAGGCGACAACGTGAAAAACTGGTCGATGTGCCCTTGAGCAAGGCACCTTAACCCTAATTGCTCCTGTAAGTCGCTCTGGATAAGAGCATCTGTTAAATTAACAAAATGTAAAACAATGTACAGTATGTGTGTGTGCGCATGTGGTGTGTGTGTGAGGTCTAATGATGACTCCTGACAGTGTGTGTAGTGTAGATCAAGAGGCCTGGCTGTGTTGATGGTGATGTGTTGACTGTGCCGCCGGCCCCCCATGATGCTTTATGACCCCCCCTCAGTGGGGGAGAGGAGTACAAGGAGGAACGGGGACAAATGGCTTCCCCCATCTCCCTAGGTATATCCAAAGACACACGAAGAAAGCACACACACACACACACACACACACAGTGCCCAGAGAGGATGCTGCTCTCATGTGAAAGAGCAGCATGTCACAGCATCAAAGGGACACCATTTCTCTTTCCCATGCAGACCTCCTAAACCCCACAAGAGCTCACCCACCGCTCCCATTCATCTGGCCTAACACACATGAGCAGTCAGTACTGACAACACACATGAGCAGTCAGTACTGACAACACACACTCACTCAGATAAATGTATTAGAACGGACTACATGATTCTGCCATAACCTTGACTCCGTTCGACTGGAGGCACTGGTGAGCAGCGACATGTAAAGACATGTCTTGAGGTGAACAATTTATTATCAATAATTCCGTAAAACCTACCCTCCCAGTATTATTTACTAACACTTCGACAGGATTTCCAAAGCTTGTTTGGCTAGGGGAGAGACCTCTGAAAAACAAACGATACAACCTATAACATCCCATTACTGTTTAGATGAAAGGCTGGTGGCCCTGTGGAGTAAAATCACTGAGTACTGGGTGTTCCTGCCAACAATGACTGGCAACACCGTGAAGCACCAAAGAGGAAACATTTAGCATTCCGGACAGGACAACCTGTGTAGCAGAAAAGTGACGAGGTAAATTGGTTTTCCTCTTTGTTCAAGGATTTAGAGGAGATACAGAGGTAATGAATGGATGGATGGATATCCTGGTCAAAGTATAATATCCCTTTCCAACACTAATTGTTACCCGTCATACCAGTTACAGCATAGAAAGTAATTTCAATTTATTAATGGATTAGTTTTTATTTATTTATTTCCCAAAAGGTAGAGTGCGCCAGTGTCACTGCTGAGTTTCCAAGTCTCTCAGGTGACTAAGTCACGTGAAATAATGACACATAAGCCAAGTGACTAGGCATGATGAGCACAACCCTGCCCTACTCAGAGACCCCTAAAGAGACCCAGCAGGGGGCTAGACTAGCACTGCACCCCTCCAGGGGGTCTGGGGGAAACAGTATCAATAGGCTGCGGGATTGGAATTGGAATCCACGCTCAAAGCTCATAGGATTCCCATCATTCCCATGCAGTGGGAAAACAGTTCAGGGGAGATGAAAAGAAAAGACCTGTGTTTCTTGAAAAGGAACGATCATCCTTGATCAGGAGGCGGCTTGGCTGTTGTAGGTGTGAAGCCAAAGGAGAAAATAAACAAAATACATTATATTTGACTGAAGTAGAGTATTAGTCATGATAACTGACATGGTTAAGAATCGTGACTCGAAGTCTCTTATCTAAGATCCTTTTGCAATAAGTGTTTGTATGTAGGAGTGTGTGTGTGTGTGTGTGTAGGAGGGAGAGAAGAAGTAAATAATGTAATTATTGGTTGGTCCAAGTTCTTTGCAGTGACTTAGTCTTATGTAATGGGGGTCGGCTGTCGATATATAACATTTTGGCCCTGAGCAGAAAGTGTGTGTCTCCATTATGGCCGGTTAACACTCAACACACGGAGGGAGTCATGGCCATGTGCTGACTGAGTCACAAACTCAGCTGGGAGGTAAATGTCACCATCTCCTGGGGCCCAGCACTGAAACACACACGGACACAGCTCAGCCTTCCGGAAGCTAACGCTTCAGCACCACTCCTTATTGTAGCTGTCTAAAACCCCAGTCCTGTCCGGGGTTTTGGTCCAACTCAGCACTAATACACCAGGGGCCTGTTGAGGAGTTTGCAACGTTATAGCGTTCAGATACAATTTCTTTTGGAGTAACCAGTAACCATTTTAGAGACTGCCACCAAAATGAGCTGTGTTTAAAGTTCCAGACAGAGGTAAATGAGAAGGTCCTTTAAATGAGTGTTGTGACAAGGTATGAACTCTGCTATGAACTCTGCTATGGACAAGTTCTTATGAGACCCAACAGAACTGGCCTGTCAGAGGAAAGAGCAACCAGTCAAGAAATCTTGTGTCTCATTGAAAGGGGTGTTTTTGCCATTGCAGCACATTGACAACCACACATGGGAAGGTGTTGGGTGATTCTTTAGAGAGGAATGGCTACAGTACATGATGAATTAGCACTTCTGTTGCGGCACTGGACTCCAGTACTTAGGGGGTGAAGTCCAACTGTGAGCTGATTTTGAACTAGTACACCACTCAAAAACAACTGCAAAGCTCTGAAACACCACCCGCACCGATTTTTTGGGGGTCTGCATCTGGGTCAGATCTGAACGTCGTCACTTAAACACACTCAGAAGGGAAGCCTTTCCCAGCACAAACTTTGATGCAAACTGATTACACTGGGTCGGATGGTGTCCAACTCTCTGAGGTGATACTGAACGAGTCCACTACGGAATACACTCTACACATTCAGTTGAGACGAGGACTCCCAAAAACATCCTCCCACTTTGCAAAGCTCTCAAACACTTTGCATTTAGATTTCTTCTGGGTCTGTATCAAGTCGGGAATGCCGTCACTTTAAAACACTAGGAAGGGAGCTCCGTTTCCAGAGGGGAGCCTTTTCCCCTGCACGACCTCAATCTCTGACGCAAACCCACGATAAGACTGACGCTCATCTGTATGAGCCTCCTGACGCACTTTTAAATGTGTTCTCGCCGCGGCCCTCACTCCAGTCCAGTGAGAGATGTAAGGAGGGAGGTGTCAAAGCTGTCAAAACCAGCCCATGATGTACTGACAAGGCAGAGGGAGAATAAAAGGAGAGAGAGAGAGAGACGGTGGTGAGATCTCTCTGATTGTTAGTTGAAAGGCTCTCTCTTTCACCTGGTTATTTCTCAACCAGTTCTTATCCTCCACAGGGGCATCTCCACGCGGCAGAGAGAGAGCGAGAGGAAGTAGAAGAAAAGAGAGAACGCTACAGAAAAGGTGGGAAGAGAGCGAGAGAGTTAGACATGATGCCAAAGGGAGAGAGAGAGAGCCAGATAGTGAGCAAGAGAGAAGGATGGGAGTACCTTATCCACCTGAAGAGAGAGACACTTCCTGTATCCTCTCTTTCGGAACAGGGGATTGTTTGAAAGAGGAACAGGCTGCGGTTCGGCAAAGGTACCTGAGGAGTTATGGGGCACAGGGGAGGCAACTCTGTTTGGATCCAATCCTAAACTCACTTCCAGTCTTGGAGAGGTGTAGAGTAGGCAGAGAGAGAGAGGTGTAGAGTAGGCAGAGAGAGAGAGGTGTAGAGTAGGCAGAGAGAGAGAGGTGTAGAGTAGGCAGAGAGAGAGAGAGAGAGAGAGAGAGAGAGAGAGAGAGAGAGAGAGAGAGAGAGTGAAACGTGACTCTCTGGAGAGGTGTAGAGTAGGCAGAGAGAGAGGAGTGAAACGTGACTATATGCGTCACACTGGGAACTGGGAAGAGTTCTACTAGATGAACTTTGAGCCCCCGGCATGCACACACTCGCGCGCACACACACACACACACACACGTTCAGTGAGTGTGCATCATGACACCCTCAGCCTCTACTAGCCCTTAGCCAAACACACTAATTAACCTCTAGAGGAGGACTGGACTCGTGTGTGTGTGTGTGTGTGTGTGTGTCCATTTTGGCCTGGTTAACACTGAGCACACTGAGGGAATCATGGCCATGTGCTGACTGAGTCACACAATTAGCTGGAGGCAAAGTCATGCGTGCGTTTACACGCCAGCATGTGTGTTTGGAGGGAAAGCGAGAAAGTTTGTCTGAGTCAGACAAAGACTAGGCAAGGGGGTCAAAACTGAAGTAGTGAAAAGTTTCTCTCGGCCTCCTGTTTTCCTGTTATGTGAGCGTAGTCTCTCTTTGTAGCCGAGGAAGAGACAGAGCTCTAGGTGTTTTATGTTCTCAAAACCAGTGTAATTGCAACTGTACGTCCCTTTTATCTGGCATATTTGTATCGGTCACAAGAACATACTCAAATCCATCTAGAAAAAAACAGATCTTTACAAAATAGAAAGTAGGGCTTTAAAAATCAGTCCATACTACACTACCTGCTGAAAGAACAAAAGAAGAAAAGCACTAGAAAGTAAAGAAAGCATAAATGAAAGCGGGAGAGTTGCCACAGGGGTACTTACTTCTCAATGAGGTCCAACGTCACCCCTGGCACCAGCTTGGCACTTTTCTGCATGCAAAACCTGGGGGCACAAACAGAGATCCAGTCCAATCAGGGCAGCTAGACAGAAAACAATATAAAGTGCTATAAAATGTTTCAGGTCTTAATTCATCTGGAAACCGCTGAACGTTTGAATACAGTACGTGTGGAAGCATTGCCGTGTCAACCACCACAAAATACGTTTTTTGTTTTCACAGTGGAAAAAAAGTTTGATATCACAGAAACAATAAGTAACTTTCAATTACAAAGCCAAAGGTCTTTGAACAAGAGAGGTTTAGGTGAGGGTCAGGTCAGGTCACAAAGGGATACACGCAGGGTACATCCAGGTCTATTTAGATCACAGTGATGAGGGTATGATCCTGCTTGGACAGGCCCGGCTGGTAGCAGGTCCAGTTCGTTCACAGCAGGCTGATGTTTAAAGGTGGAGGAGAGGCACGATATAGCACTGCTGAGGCAGCAAATATAGCAGCTGGGTTGGGATCTCAGATGGGGCTTAGGCATTATTATCAAGGGGAACACAGGTGTGTGTCTGAGGTGGGGATTGTGTGCGTGGCGGGTGGGTGGGTGTATTCTGTGAGTGTGCACTCGTGTGCGCATGTGTTACACAAATCCAACGTTTGAATTATGCAGAACCTCGCCACCAGCTGTCCGGCACACGTGTTCTCATCTGGACATTCAAGCCTGTACACAGACAAAGTTCAAACTAACACCGTGTAACAACTCCCCACAACAAACCTCAGGTGGCCCTTACATTCAGATGGTGAGGACGGAGGTCAAAGTGGCACACGAGTCTTCTCAAATAGGACATGGAACATGAAGAGAGACAAGGCCATATAGACAGAATGACAGAGATGGAGAGAGAGAAGGGACTTATCCCCTGAAGCAGGAGAGTGTTCCCAAAACACAGGAGGAGAGGAGACTTTGATCCACAGCCAAAACCAACAGAGAGAAGAGATGGAGAAGGGTGTCAGAGGACATACTGTACTAGAGAGAGAAGTGGAGTGGAGCAGAGAGAACTTGTGGAGTGGTACCGGGGGTCCGTGTGACTTTGTCTGTGTGTACGTGCTTGGGAGAGAGAGCGAGAGAGAGAGTGAGGAAGAGTGTGTGTGGGGTCCTGTGTGTGCGGGTGCGCATGCGCGACGGCTACCTCTCGGTGGGATCCCAAACTAGGTCGTAGAGGGAGGAGCGGAGCGTCCCTGTTGGTCCCCTTGGAGCCGACTGTCTGCTACAGCTCATTACATCCCCCAATCAGCCCTCCCCAGACTCCCTCTGTCTCCATCTTTCCCTCTATCTGTCCTTCGGTCTCTCTCGCACCCTCTCCCCTATCCCTCTCCCCTATCATTCTGAATGTGTTCATGTCTCCCAACTCAGTCTGCCCTCCACTCCCCCTCTCCATTTTACACATCTCCCAACCCCTTATCGTCTACCAAGTTTCCAATTCTCTATATGCCCCTATTTCTGGTCTCTCCTTCACTGTCTGCTTCCCTTCTCATGTCCTTTTCTCCTTCTATCCTCTAATCCCGCTCCATCCTTTCCCCCTTCTGTCTCCCAGTCCATCCTTTCCCTCTTCTGTCTCCCCGCTCCATCCTTTCCCCCTTCTGTCTCCCCGCTCCATCCTTTCCCTCTTCTGTCTCCCGCTCCATCCTTTCCCTCTTCTGTCTCCCGCTCCATCCTTTCCCCTTCTGTCTCCCGCTCCATCCTTTCCCTCTTCTGTCTCCCCGCTCCATCCTTTCCCCCTTCTGTCTCCCCGCTCCATCCTTTCCCTCTTCTGTCTCCCCGCTCCATCCTTTCCCTCTTCTGTCTCCCCGCTCCATCCTTTCCCTCTTCTGTCTCCCCGCTCCATCCTTTCCCCTTCTGTCTCCCGCTCCATCCTTTCCCCTTCTGTCTCCCCGCTTCCATCCTTTCCCCTTCTGTCTCCCGCTTCCATCCTTTCCCCTTCTGTCTCCCCGCTCCATCCTTTCCCCCTTCTGTCTCCCGCTCCATCCTTTCCCTCTTCTGTCTCCCCGCTCCATCCTTTCCCCCTTCTGTCTCCCCGCTCCATCCTTTCCCTTGCTCTCCCTCGTTAATACACTAACATTAGCAGCAATAATGAACAAAACACTAATTAGCTGACAGTTGGCTCCTTGCTATTGCTGTATAATACACAGGTAACTGCTCAAATAAAGGAAACCCCAACATAAAGTGTCTTAATAGGGCGTTGGGGCACCACGAGGCAGAACAGCTTCAATCCACCTTGGCATAGATTCTTGAACTCTATCAGAGGGATACATGCAACACCATTCTTCCATGAAAAATGCCATAATTTGGTGTTCTGCTGATTGTGGTGGAAAACGCAGTCTCAAGCGCCGCTCCAGAATCTCACAGTGTTCAATTGGGTTGAGATCTGGAGACACCCTTTAAACTCCCTATGCTCCTTTAAGACCCCTCTTTCAAAGACACTGATATCTCTTCTTCTAGCCATTGTCGTGTCTTTGGCATCATTAAATTGAAGACTGTTATTTTATCAAATCAAATCTCTGTAATTATTATTACGTGATTAAACTAATCACGTAAATGTAATTAACTAGGAAGTCGGGGCACCAAGGAAAATCTTCAGATTACAAAGTTATAATTTTCCTAATATAACTTTTCAGATATTTTAATATCTGATCAATTAGTCTTCTAATTAATGAATTATTATTTACCTCACATTAGTCTCATTCCGGACGTCGTAAATCGTTGGTTATCTGCATGAACCCAGTATTTACTACGAATCATACATACATCAATTGTCTCTATCATTTATTTACAAACTAAATAATCACAGAAATGCATAAACAAACAGTAAATACGGTTACAAGGAAATGATAGCGGAGTTTCCCTAGTGGGCTTAGCCGGTATGGCGGCTCGGTGGACAAAGGGAAGTGGGTGTGGACTGAGAAAGGCGGGAATTACACAATTGAGTCACAACACAGTTGATAATTATATTCATTGAACGCTCACTCATTCAAGAATAATTGCAATCAATATATATTTACGCTCAGTGTGTCGTCGTGATCTCTGTTGGGATCGTCCATCTTTCTGTTGGAAAGTTCATCCGCCCCTCTCTCTCTTCCAATAAGTATTTTGTGGTTAAAATGGATACTTCAGAGTACCATTAAGAATTGTTCTTATAGAAGAGATGTTTCGGTGGTTGTCGGTCCTCGCATTCAGGTCGACATACTAAATACTAGTCTGCAACTAGAAATTATCGAAGAGTGGCTCTTATTCTGTTGGATCGATAGTCTCCGAGTTTAACCACGTGGTATGGTTAAGAATTCTCTACTCCAACATATGCTCCCTCAGCTGACCGAGTTTAAGCATGGTCTGAAGTGGGTTTACTCAGGTGGGGGTTTTATTCGGAACAGTAGAAAAGGGCTGTCCCATCACGCCAGATGATGTCTGTGCTCACGGGGGCGGGCCAATAACTTAGTTAACATTAACTGTTTAACATAACATTACATAATTTCACAAATAGTTTAATCTTTACTCATTCATTTTATACAATAATTAGATGCAGTTCTCATAACAGAGGCTCCTGTATAAACAGAGTTATGGTATGCAGAGACCCATTCAGAACGGCGATGTGTTTTAGCACAGGGCCTTCAAGGTAGTTAAAGTATTCTGAGGTATTATGAGGTAAAACTCTTCTTCCGGTACCCATTACATTCCTGTTTAGGTCTGTTGAAACAAAGCTGAATGTACAGTAGTACCACAGGGAAATAGAACATTAGGTTAAGCAATGCTTTGCTTTCCCATTGGGATGTCACCACAGACAAGGACAAAGAGCATAGAGTAGAGTTCCATTTCCCATATTGAGTCCACGCTCCATTGTACAGGAAGTGTGTGTGTGTGTGTGTGTGTGTCTGTTACACCCTCCTCACACGTTTCCTCCTTCCCTCTATAGGCTAAGGAAATGTGAGGACAGAGAGAATTAGTTATTTTAGCTTTAAACAAGTGCAAAACATTGGTGTGTGACAAGGGATATGTTGGCAAATGAAAGGAATATAAGACCGGATAATGCTTCTCCGTGCTGACGCATTTTCATTCAGAATTGATCAGTGTTTTGCCTTTTGAAGGTGTCCACATGCAAAGCATCATATATAATGAGAAGAAGATACTTGAGGTTACTGGAAAGGCTGTCCAAGTTTTCAAGAGGGAAGCTAAGGTCTCACGTGCACCCACACACACACACACGTGTGCTTACTTTTTCTGTTATGTGTGTGTGACTGAGTATGTCAGTGTGTGCTTGCATGTGCTTGCGTGAGTGTGAGACCTTAGCTTCCTTAGCGAAAACACACACACAATGCCCAGGAGGTGGAGTTGGCAGGAGGAGAGTGTGCAGAAGCACCAAAGTTCCAGGATATTGAGGCAGTCACCTGTCAAGGAGTTGGCAGCAGAACAGGAGTCCTGTTTAAAGATTCAGCAGGAAGACGGTGCTTCTCAGCTCCTCAGAGTCACACGAGGCCATGACTGGCTCCTAACTATCTGATTGGACCGACCAACCAGTGCTCCCGCACATTGGCTAACCGGGCTATCTGCATTGTGTCCCGCCAACCCCTTTTTTACACTACTGCCACTCTCTGTTCATCATATATGCATAGTCACTTTAACCATAACTACATGTACATATACTACCTCAATCAGCCTGACTAACCAGTGTCTGTATGTAGCCTCGCTACTGCTACTCTCTGTTCATCATATATGCATAGTCACTTTAACCATAACTACATGTACATATACTACCTCAATCAGCCTGACTAACCGGTGTCTGTATGTAGCCTCGATACTTTTATAGCCTCGCTACTTTTATAGCCTCGCTACTGTATATAGCCTGTCTTTTACTGTTGTTTTTATTTCTTTACTTACCTATTGTTCACCTGATACCTTTTCTTTGCAGCATTTCACTGTAGTATTCGGCACACGTGACAAATAAACGTTGATTTGATACGCATGCTGAGTCCCTCCAGAATCACTATCCTCACCCTCTTCTCCCCTTCTTTCTCATCCTTCTTTCCTCTCCTCATTTCTCCTTTCCCTCGCTCCTTTCCTCCTTTCCCCCCCCATTACCATAGCCACCCTTTATCTGAACATCGGGGAAATCCCTTGAAGACAGTGCTCTATCAGTAATGATTTTCTGCTCTGGTGAGCAAGGAAACCCTCTTTCTGCCTCTCTCACTCTTCCTATATTAGTTTTTTCTCTCATCTCTTCCCTCTGTGCTTTTTTGTTGTTGTTGCAGGTTTGGAATCCGAGGTAAACCATCACGTCTTAGTGAGCCTGCGGCGCTGAATGCGATTAGCTAAGGAGAGAAGCACATGTCTCTTTCAGCATGGAAGGGGGAGAGAGTGAGCGAAATAGAGAGTCAGATTTCACTGCAGTCTCGAGACAGGGCTGATAATGGATATTTCTAGCATTGGAAATAGTTCTTTATGACCAATCCAATACCTTTACTAAGACTATCAAATCTTTAAGCAATTTGAGACTTGGCTATAGAAATATTATCTACTGTTAAATTACTTCATCATAAACCTTTATTTAAAAAAATATAAGTTTAGTCAAACGAGCCAATTGGGAACAAAGGATTAGGTGGCCATGATAATATTAAATGTTGGGTTTGAAATGTATCTAAGACAATATACTTGCAACAAATGCCAAGAGATGAATAATGAAAGGGAAACGGAAAACCTACCACTGAGACCTCAGTTTAATCTCAACCAAAGAATGCGAATTCCAAAGAAATGTGAATTATATGCCTATCAAATGCCTTCCTACCCCAATGGTATTATTGTACGCCAATGCATCGCACTCACTATAAATCGATCAATTGAGTATGAAAAGATAATTGACAAAGATGAGGAAACGTCTACTCCAGTCTCACTTTTTCCTCAGAAACTGCGATTTGACGTACCCATTAGCTATATTACACCAGTGATAGAAAAAACATGCGAGACTGACGTGTGTCTGTACGTCATGTGTGCGCGTGAGAGACCTTGTCAATACTTTCGATTTATACTAGAATTGTCACTGTCTGAACCCCCGAACAGTGCCAAACACTAAGAGGAAAAAAAACAAAAAACAACACACGCAAATATCCCCTCAAACTACAACACTACTACTTTAGCAGGAGATGAAAAGGGGTAAGCTGGGTATTATAGTTCACAGAATAATAGATAAGATAATGCAGTGGTCTTTCAGTACTGATCTCTTCCTGATTGGTAGCCCTTTCCCGTATACGGGTGAAAAAAAAGGCAGATTTTGTAATTGATAAGAGCCTAAATTGGAACACAGTGGCTGTACTGTAACATGCTATACATGACGTCAGAGCTCAGGTTCTCCGCTTCACAGCGCTGTATGGTATTTGAATGACCGCTGTTAGAAACTATGCAGAAATTGCACCGCCATTTTCTGGTTGCAAAACTTCAAATGGTTCACCTCATTTCAGTTTACGTGACAAAACAAGCATGTGTAGCGTAGATAATCACTGTACCATCTATAAACCACTGAAATATATTTTCTATAACCAAAAATATTGTATTTTCTTTCAGCTGTTTGAAGCTGGTGTACAAAACCGAAAGTAAAAGACAAAAATGTAACTTAAGAATGGGAAGCATAGAAATAGACACATAGATCTACCGCTTATTGGACTTGCTTTCAATGAGAATGACAGATCTATAACACACATTCTATGTAAATTCGGTCAGGTCGCCCAAAGCTACATATTGCAGCTCTCTCCCAAGCAAATTTCCTGCAATTCTATGCATTTTGCCATGGCTAATGCTGTGTTATTTTGCTCAAACATAACAAAATCAATACTGCTAAATTCATTGTTTGGTGAATTTTCAATTCTCCCTGACTGTCTAGCTTTTATTTTTGGTAATTGTTAGTTCTCAAAGATTATATAAAAAAATATAGGTCCATTATCTTTTCTGCATACTTTATATCTGGATTTTAGTCGTTACGGTTTACACTGAAAGCATTTTTCCATCTAGAAAATGTATTTTATATATGGGTCAAAGACAAGACGTGTTAATTTCATGTCCGAAGGCCATTCATTTAACATAAAAAGATAAATACGTATAAATATAATATTTAAATCATTAAACTCTTAACCTCTAACCCAAAAATATTTGTGTTGCAAACTATTCAATTAAGGGAGTTATTAAGCTCTAAAGTATCAAAATGTGTAACTGTCCGATTTAAAATTCGAATGAAAAAAGTGTCTTTAAAAAATAAACGAACACCCGTCCATAATTGTGTTAGTGTTTGCAACAATATGTAGAATAATGGGCAACATACTGTATATAAAAAAAAAATTATTTGAATAACCTTTGTCCGGACTTTTGTGCTTCATCAATGTCATTCAGAATAACAAAGGTAAAAAGCCATTTTAAAGCATATCACATGATGGTAATCATGTGACCGTGTGTGACATCACAAAGAAGACCTATTGAAGACTATCAATGTGATGGGGGGTCACTGAAATATTTGATGATTGCACCTTTTCATCCTCAAGTAACCTTTGTAACAAAAACGCATGTTCTTCAGTACAACACAGAAAACATACTTTTAATGTTATTATTTTTTTATAAAAAGCTATATTAAATCTGAAAAGTAAGGATAATCTTTATAGGTCAAGGTCATTACTTTATATAGGTGGCCAAGGAACTGCCTGTTAAATATGTTTAAATATGAAATCCATCCTTCAGTATCACGCTTTTGTCCTTCAGCACAACAAAAGTTTCATGTTATACCACAATGTCACCCGTTATGCTGAATGACAGTAGATTTGTTATCCCATGTTTTCACTAGTTTACAACATTTAATCATGCAATTCATATTTACTTGTTGTATGAATACTGAATATTACCATTTTAAACTATTTTAAGGTATTTCAAGGCACATTATCTTTATACTGTAGATGCCGTTGTCTAATAAGGAGAGTGCTGCACGGCACAGACAAAAGATTAATGCAGATCCAGTTGCTAGGGAGGAATGACTAGCCAGAAGAAAAGCAAGGTATTGTTTTCATGGTTTCATGCTACTGTCAGCAACAGAATAGGATATAATAGGATATAAAGCTGGGTGGATAACACTTAACATTAAGTTGCACTATTACACTGCAGTTAATGTTTTATTGCACTGCAGTTAAGGTATAACTGATGGATTATATTATTTAATATAATATTACACACAATTATGGAAGGAAACTCTGAAGGAAACTCTTTTGAGCAGCCCCCTGAACAACTTGTACAAGTACAACATGAACCTGCACCTCCAGAACTAGAGCAATCCCTTGAGCCTCAATCTCAAACACTGGAGCAACCACTTGCTTCCTCCACTCCAGAAAAAGTGAAAAAGGTATCAAAGCGTTGCAATATTACTTTGAGAAAGATATCCAGTGTTTCGTGATGACTTTAAGCAAAACTACAGTTTTTTTGCACAATATTTATGGAATGTTTTTTAATTAATGCTTTATTTGAAATGTTCAATGCTGATTTAATCCTACGTGAATTAAAGTGTACCTCATGTGTCAGTTAAACTATGTTGCATAGTAAGACCCATGTTCTCTCCGTCTCCAAGATCAGCTAGCCTGCACATTCTAAACATCTTATCCTGTTTTTTACAGTTGTATAACTTAAAAAAAATTGCTAAAAGAAAAATACTATTGCTGCTACTAATAATAGTTCGTAGGATCATTATTGTTATTGCTGAAGGAATCACATTTAATCAATATTTATGGGCCGTAGTGATGTGTCATTCAGGGTAACAAAATATTGTCATACATTCATCTCCCAGTGTCTGTTGGAATGCAGACAGAACCAGGTTTTTGTCTAGGATTTTGCCTGTGCTTAAAGCTGTATTCCGTTTCTCCCTAGTCCTTGTCAATGACAAGCATACCCATTACATTATGCAGCCACCACCATGCTTGAAAATATGTGTGGTACTCAGTAATGTGTTGTGTTGGATTTGCCCCAAACATAACACTTTGTATTCAGGACAAAAAAAAAATTGTGCCTTATTGCAAACAGGATGCATGTTTTGGAATATTTTTATTCTATACAGGCTACCTCCTTTTCACTCAGTCATTTAGGTTAGTATTGTGGAGTAACTACAATGTCGTGGAACCATCCTCAGTTTTCTCCTATCACAACTATTAAACTGTAACTGTTTTAAAGTCACCATTGGCCTCATGGTGAAATCATGTCTGCTTTTTTTAAATGTTGACCCATCTACCAATAGGTGCCCTTCTATGCGAGACACTGGAAAACCTCCCAGGTCTCTATGGTTGAATCTGTGTTTGAAATTCACTGCTCGACTGAGGGACCTTACAGATAATTGGATGTGTGGGGTACAGAGATGTAGTCATAAAAAATAAGAAAATCAGTCCATGCTACTTTTATGTGACTTATTAAGCAAATCTTTACTCCAGAGTTTATTTAGGCTTGCCATAACAAAGGGGTTAAATACTTGACTCAAGACATTTCAGCTCTTAATTTAGTAATTTGTAAAAATATCTAAAAACATAATTCACTTTGACATTATGGGGTATTGTGTTTAGGCCAGTGGCACAAAATCTCAATTGAATGCATTTTAAATTCAGGCTCTAACACAAATTTAGGCTCTAACACAGCATGGGGTCAGACAACTTTGGGATTCAAATATTTTAGTTGTCCAGCAGATTATTTGGAAATGGTTGTCTTTCTGCTTTGTATGCGTTAGCCTACCCATTGTATGAATATTTTTTTGTTGTTGCATTATTCACACACTCGTTGCGTCAACTTTAGTAACCTACCAGTCCTAGTTGGGCGTGAGAGTTCAAGTGCGCCTACGTGTGGTCTCATTGAAATAGAGGAGGCTGCCTACATTGGTGGGGAATCAGTTATTTAAAATGAAATTAACTTAAATATGATTAGACTGTAGTTTACTACAATGTCTGTAAATAAATATTGATAATGGAAATAAGTGGAGGGTGCTCAACCAACGTGAGCAGAGGTGCAATCAAACGTTTTATCATCAATGAAAAGGAACGAAGTGTGCATATATGTTAGGCTACTATGGCGACCGAGTGTTGCGCATTTACAATTTCTAAGTATTAATTAACCATTTATTTGTTTCGGTCTGCAAATCGTCCTACTAAAAAGGTACACTATATACACAAAAGTATGTGGACACCCCCCTTTAAATTTGTGGATTCTGCTACTTCAGCCACACCTGAGAGGTGTATAAAATTGAGCACACAGCCATTCAATCTCCATAGGAAAATATTTGCAGTAGAATGGCCTTACTGAAGGGCTCAGTGACTTTCAACATGGCACAGTCATAGGATGCCACCTTTCCAACAAGTCAGTTTCTGCCTGCTAGAGCTGCCCCCGTTAACTAAGTTCTGTTATTGTGAAGTGGAAACGTCTAGGAGCAACAACAGTGGTAGGCCACACAAGCTCACAAAACGAGACCACCGAGTGCTGAACCGCATAAAAATCTGTCCTCGTTTGCACACTCACTACCTAGTTCCAAACTGCCTCTGGAAGCAAAGTCAGTACAAGAACTGTTCGTCAGGAGCTTCATGAAATGGTTTTTTCATGGCCGAGCAGCAGCACACAAGCCTAAGATTACTATGCGCAATGCCAAGCGTCGGCTGGAGTGGTGTAAAGCTCGCCACCATTGGACTCTGGAGCAGTGGAAACGTGTTCTCTGGGGTGACGAATCACGCGTCACCATCTGGCAGTCCGACAAACAAATCTGGTTTTGGCGGATGCCAGGAGAACGCTACCTGCCCAAATTCTTAGTGCCAACTGTAGAGTTTGGTGGAGGTGGAATAATGGTCTGGGTCTGTATTTCATGGTTTGGGCTAGGCCCCTTAGTTCCAGCGAATGGAAATCTTACCACTACAGCATACAATGACAATCTAGACAATTTTGTGCTTCCAACTTTGTGGCAACAGTTTGGGGAAGGCCCTTTCCTGTTTCAGCATGACAATGCCCCCGTGCACAAAGCGAGGTCCATACAGAAATGGTTTGTTGAGATCGGTGTGGAAGAACTTGGGTGGCCTGACCAGAGTCCTGACCTCCACTCTACTGGGAAGGCTTTCCACTAGATGTTTTCCACTCACTTCAACTACATCTATCATATTGGCTGATACAGCCCAGTAATACAGACTGACTAATATAAATGGGCCACGTGAGAAGCTCTGGTAATTTAACCTATTTAAGTTATATTTGCGCATTTGATATTGCCTATAGGGCACACAATTAATGGGACCATGGCTGGCACGTGAGCTGTGTCACATACGCCTAAAATAACTGGTTTGGGACCAGTTCTTGCCGTAGCAGGTGGCAGTCAGACAGAAAGCCAGCAGGTGCGGTATGTAACGCTGCAGGTGTGGAGGGGGTAGCGGGATGAAGAAATCAGTCCCGCGTAGATCTCTACCTTGGAGTACCTTAGAATACTTTGAAATGAAATGCCGTGAAGACCCTAGGCTAAAACGCACTGCCGTTTTGAATATAACTGCGTTTTATCAATTCTATTGCTATTGTCACCAACCAATCGACTAGTCGATCTTCAAGGAATTCCTAGTCGATCACCAAACATTTAATTAGAAAAGCCAACGTTAAACCCTTGTCAGAGTTCGAAGCGCAGGGGCGCAACATCGTGAGACTTCCGGGAACGCTTGCGAAACAGACCAAGCCGGGGTTTGGCGTTTGAAAAGTCAACGAGAGAAGTGAAAATCCTTCCTTATGTTAATTTTCTAGAAATCTAAAGGCACAACCTAGATTGGATGTAGTTGAACATGTTATTTATACAGTCGTGGCCAAAGGTTTTGAGAATGACAAATATTAATTTCCACAAAGTGTCTTTAGATATTTTGGTCAAATGTTACTATGGAATACTGAAGTATAATTACAAGCATTTCATAAGTGTCAAAGGCTTTTATTGACAATTAGATGAAGTTGATGCAAAGAGTCAATATTTGCAGTGATGACCCTTCTTTTCTAAGACCTCTGCAATCCGCCCTGGCATGGTGTCAATTAACTTCTGAGCCACATCCTGACTGATGGCAGCCCATTCTTGCATAATCAATGCTTGGAGTTTGTCAGAATTGGTGGGTTTTGTTTGTCCACCCGCCTCTTGAGGATTGACCACAAGTTCTCAATGGGATTAAGATCTGGGGAGTTTCCTGGCCATGGACCCAAAATATCAATGTTTTGTTCCCCGAGCCACTTAGTTATCACTGATGCCTTATAGCAAGGTGCTCCATCATGCTGGAAAAGGCATTGTTCGTCTTTAAACTGTTCCTGGATGGTGTTCTTAGGCAAAATTGTGAGTGAGCCCACTCCCTTGGCTGAGAAGCAACCCCACACATGAATGGTCTCAGGATGCTTTAGTGTTGGCATGACACAGAACTGATGGTAGCGCTCACATTGTCCTCTCCGGACAAGCATGCCCCAAACAATCAGAAAGGGGATTCATCAGAGAAAATGACTTTACCCCAGTCCTCAGCAGTCCAAACCCTGTACCTTTTGCAGAATATCAGTCTGTCCCTGATGTTTTTCCTGGAGAGAAGTGGCTTCTTTGCTGCCCCTCTTGACACCAGGCCATCCTCCAAAAGTCTTTGCCTCACTGTGCGTGCAGATGCACTCACACCTGCCTGCTGCCATTCCTGAGCAAGCTCTGTACTGGTGGTGCCCCGATCCGGCAGCTGAATCAACTTTAGGAGACGGTCCTGGCGCTTGCTGGACTTTCTTTGGGCACGCGGAAGCCTTCTTCACAACAATTGAACCGCTCTCCTTGAAGTTCTTGATGATCCGATAAATAGTTGATTTAGGTGCAATATCCTTGTCTGTGAAGACCTTTTTGTGCAAAGCAATGATGACGGCACGTGTTTCCTTGCAGGTAACCATTATTGACAGAGGAAGAACAATTATTCCAAGCACCACAGTCTTCCTGAAGCTTCCAGTCTGTTTTTCGAACTCAATCAGCATGACAGAGTGATCTCCAGCCTTGTCCTCGTCAACACTCACACCTGTGTTAACGAGAAAATCACTGACATGATGTCAGCTGGTCCTTCTGTGGCAGGGCTGAAATGCAGTGGAAATGTTTTTGGGGGATTCAGTTCATTTGCATGGCAAAGAGGGACTTTGCAATTCATCTGATCACTCATGACATTCTGGAGTATATGCAAATTGCCATCGTACAAACTGAGGCAGCAGACTTCGTGAAAATTTATATTTGTGTCATTCTCAAAACTTTTGGCCACGACTGTACAACCTTGTGAAAGTGACAAACTGACACGTTTCCATTTTTGTCAAAAACAACTTCATATGGAAGGAGTGCCTTTGATTTGACAGCCTGCACATGCGCAGTTCAGAGCGAGATGACCGTTAGACCCGATGAGGTGTTTCTGTGCTTAGCTAGCCAACGTCACCATGACATCGGTGAAGCAGTTTCTGCTAAATACACTTGATTGATTGAACATGTGAGGTTACGCAATGCTTTGCTTCCCCACTGTGAAGTCACCATAGAGAAGGACAACAGCTACATTTACATTATACTCAGTGTGTTACACCCTCCTCCCATGTTTCCTCATTCAGAATTGATCGGTGATGTGCCTTTTGAAGGTGTACTGTCACTCACAACATCATAGATAATGAAAAGAAGCTACTTGAGGTGACAGGAAGGGCTGTCTCAGTTTTCAGGAGGGAAGGGCTCGCTCGCACGCTCGCGCACATGCAGACACTTTATTTTTCTGTTATGTGTGTTTGCATGTGTGAGAACTTAGCTTCCTTAGCGAAAAACACACACGATGCCCAGGTGGCAGGATATTGAGGCAGTCACCTGTCAAGGAGTTGGCAGCAGAACAGGAGTCCTGTTTAAAGATTCAGCAGGAAGATGTTGCGTCTCAGTTCCTCAGAGTCACACGAGGCCATGACTGGCTCCTAACCATCTGATAAGCATGCCGAGTCCCTCAAGAATCCCTATCCTCATTTAATTTCCTTTCCTTATTTAACCCGCTTCTTTTGTCTCCCCTTCTTTCCAACCTCATCAGATCTTTCTCACCCTTCTTTCTTCTCCCCTCCTCATTTCTCCACTCCTTTCCTCTCTCCTTCCCTCCCTCATACATTTCCCTTTCTTTTTATCCCCTCTTGTTCCATCCTTTCCTCTCTTCTCCTTTCCCCCCCCATTACCATAGCCACCCTCTATCTCAACATCGGGGAAATCCCTTGAAGACAGTGCTCTATCAGTAATGATTTTTTGCTCTGGTGAGCAAGGAATCTCTCCCCCCTCTCTATATTCGTACTCACCATCTCATCCCCATCTTTCATTCTCTTCCCTCAGTGCATTTAATGCAGGTTTGGAAGCAGAGGTAAGCCTGTCTTAGTGAGCTTTCTTGTCTGTTTTTCTCACTGCGGCGCTGAATGCAATTAGCTAAGGAGAGAAGCACATGCCTCTTTCAGCATGGAAGGGAGAAAGCGAGAGAAAGAGAAAGAGGCAGAGTTCACTGCAGTCTCGAGACAGGGCTGATAATAGATATTTCTAGCATTGGAAATCATTCTTTGTCATGACCAATCCTTTACTTGAAGACTATCAAATCCTTAAGCAATTTGAGACATGGCTATAGAAATATTATCTACATGTTATTTTTCCCAGATAAGTTGTGTGGCCCTATGAGCCAATTGGGAAATAAGGTTTAGGTGGCCATAATAATATAACATGTTGGGTTTGAAATTTAGCCAAGACACAATATACTTGCAACAAATACCAAGAGCTGTATAGTGACCATTGAGAACACAGTTTAATGTCTCAACTAAAGAATGAGTATTGCTAAGTTTTTGGTATGATATGCCTATTATTGTCCTCGTTCCTCAATGGTATTATTATACGCCAATGCATCCCACTATAATGGATATTTTTTTAAACATGTTTTTATTTAACCTTTATTTAACTAGACAAGTCAGTCGGGAGCCCTGAGCATGAAAGGATAGTTGAGAAAGAAAAGGAAATGGCTACTCCAGTCTTTCACTTTTTATCAGAAACTGCCATTTGAAGTGCCCATTAGCCTATACGTCATCCTTAGAAAAAACATATGCGAGCGACAAATGCCTGTCTGTACGGCATGTGTGAGACCTTGCCGAGTTCTTCACAATACTTTCGATTTGTACTAGAATTGCTATGACACATACCGTAAAACTTCAATTAATAGCCTGGGTGTTTGTTTGCTTAAATCACTGAACAAAACAGGCGGTTATTATAGACAGGTCGTCTATTTCCTTAACGCACACAGCTTTTGCTCATTTGCATAGTTTAATTCCAGCATTTACTTCCAAAATTGTAATCAATTTCTTCATTTCCTACATGAATGTATTATCATTTACACACCGTCACATTTTCCTTGACAGAATAATTATTATTCTCTGGCTGCACTTTCCGCCGTTCTCACCTTCTCCACTAGAGGGCATGTCAGAGCAATTTCTTATTTTTTATACATTTCCAAAATGTCTAAAAACCTATTTTTGCTTTGTCATTATGGGGTATTGTGTGTAATTTGATCAGGGGGAAAAAAACAATGACGCAATTTCAGAATAAAGCTGTAACAAAATGTGGAAAAAGTCAAGGGGTCTGAATACTTTCCGAATGCGCTGTAAATGGCAGAACAGTTCCTGGAGAGGAGTTGATGTGTTCTGAAAGAGGATACGTTGAAGACGATAATAAATACAGCGTTGATGTCGTTAGTGGTGTGAACGTTTAAACATTAAAACATTTAAACGAAATTGAGATCATAAAAAAAGATATTCATTTGAATTTTACTTTTTTACTAAATTAAAATCACATTGCAGCTGGCTCGCCTGCTCTTTCTCTTCGCTAATGATGCGTTCAGTACTCAGTCTTGCATGTAGAATACCCTAGCCTATTCATTGATGATATGCCATACTTTACCGAAGTCGCAAGACATTGCAAGCCAAGAAACAGCAAAAAACAACATTTTGTTGCGAGATATAGGGCTAGGCCTGATTGCTGATAGACAGGCCTAGTGCATGGTTCTGACTCAGTCTGCCTGGTGGCCGACCTGCCTAGACCCTCCCCTCTCTAGCTCGTTTGTGTTCCCGGAAGTGCGGCAATTAAGTTTCAAAAATACTGAATCTTAGGAGTCGTTTCCTAGTGGAAGATGCGTTTTCTTTCTACTAAATGTCTTGGCAAGTCACGTTATTTAACACATTTTAAAGTACTTTTTTAGGAGAGTGTGATCTGCGCGCAGCCAGCAGGCAGGTAGGCTGTGCACTGACAGCTCAGAGATAATTTGATTGACAGTTCTGGTCGCCTAGTGATGGTCCAGCTTCAGAAGTGGCATTCCTTTACTAGTAAAATGCCCGTTCATTGGCACTTCAAAACTATCTCCAGAGATGGTTTCGTATCGGCATTTAAAAAAGCTATAGTATGCCCTTACAGATAAACAAACATGCCATTGATGAGCCGCTTTAAAAGGGTATATGACTACAGTAGATATAACTTCATTACCTGACCCTAGAGGTCAATAATACCTAGTAGGTATTATTATTCTGCGTTGTGAATTGACGTGAATTTTTTCTTATTGTTTTAATGGAACTGAATGGCAGTTTAATGGCAGTTTAATGGCAGTAAGCAACATTTTCAATTTGTCACATCCCTAAATGTCATACACACACCAAACGTGCACTGCATATTTCTATATGTGAAAACGCGTGTCAACATTTATGATCGCTATGCTTGATTCAGTTACAGGGATGACATGCGTTCTACCCTGGGTTGTCCTAAACACAATGAGCCTGTTTGTTGTATATTATAAAAACCAAATATAGCCTATTAACAGCTGAATATAGAGAAAGCATGCCAACTGTGCCAGTGAGAGAAATATTTTACGTTAAACCCTGCACATGCACGCACACACATACGTGCATGCCTGTGTATGTGCACGTGTGTGTGTGTGCGCGCTTGCTTACGTTAGTGAAAACACACACGATGCCCAGGTGGCAGGGTTGGTCAGAAGCACCAACGTTCCAGGATATTGAGGCAGTCACCTGCCAAGGAGCAGCAGAACAGGAGTGTCCTTTAAAGATTCAGCAGGAAGATGGAGCTACTCAGCTACAGTCACACGAGGCCATATGATGCTCCCAACTTTCTGATAAGCAAATGGCCACTGGAAGATTTTTCTCCCCATTCTGCTGACAAGTATTTTTTTCCGCTCTCTGCTCATACACAAGTAATAAAGGCCTAGCACACTAAGTTGATAAAAAAAAAATATATATATATATATATATACAGTGGGGCAAAAAAGTATTTAGTCAGCCACCAATTGTGCAAGTTCTCCAACTTAAAAAGATGAGAGAGGCCTGTAATTTTCATCATAGGTACACTTCAACTATGACAGACGAAATGAGAAAAAGAAATCCAGAAAATCACATTGTAGGATTTTTAATTTATTTATTTGCAAATTATGGTGGAAAATAAGTATTTGGTCAATAACAAAAGTTTCTCAATACTTTGTTATATACCCTTTGTTGGCAATGACAGAGGTCAAACGTTTTCTGTAAGTCTTCACAAGGTTTTCACACACTGTTGCTGGTATTTTGGCCCATTCCTCCATGCAGATCTCCTCTAGAGCAGTGATGTTTTGGGGCTGTCGCTGGGCAACACGGACTTTCAACTCTCTCCAAAGATTTTCTATGGGGTTGAGATCTGGAGACTGGCTAGGCCACTCCAGGACCTTGAAATGCTTCTTCGAAGCCACTCCTTCGTTGCCGGCGGTGTGTTTGGGATCATTGTCATGCTGAAAGACCCAGCCACGTTTCATCTTCAATGCCCTTGCTGATGGAAGGAGGTTTTCACTCAAAATCTCACGATACATGGCCCCATTCATTCTTTCCTTTACACGGATCAGTCGTCCTGGTCCCTTTGCAGAAAAACAGCCCCAAAGCATGATGTTTCCACCCCCATGCTTCACAGTAGGTATGGTGTTCTTTGGATGCAACTCAGCATTCTTTGTCCTCCAAACACGACGAGTTGAGTTTTTACCAAAAAGTTCTATTTTGGTTTCATCTGACCATATGACATTCTCCCAATCCTCATCTGGATCATCCAAATGCTCTCTAGCAAACTTCAGACGGCCTGAACATGTACTGGCTTAAGCAGGGGGACACGTCTGGCACTGCAGGATTTGAGTCCCTGGCGGCGTAGTGTGTTACTGATGGTAGGCTTTGTTACTTTCGTCCCAGCTCTCTGCAGGTCATTCACTAGGTCCCCGTGTGGTTCTGGGATTTTTGCTCACCGTTCTTGTGATCATTTTGACCCCACGGGTGAGATCTTGCGTGGAGCCCCAGATCGAGGAAGATTATCAGTGGTCTTGTATGTCTTCCATTTCCTAATAATTGCTCCCACAGTTGATTTCTTCAAACCAAGCTGCTTACCTATTGCAGATTCAGTCTTCCCAACCTGGTGCAGGTCTACAATTTTGTTTCTGGTGTCCTTTGACAGCTCTTTGGTCTTGGCCATAGTGGAGTTTGGAGTGTGACTGTTTGAGGTTGTGGACAGGTGTATTTTATACTGATAAAAAGTTCAAACAGGTGCCATTAATACAGGTAACGAGTGGAGGACAGAGGAGCCTCTTAAAGAAGAAGTTACAGGTCTGTAAGAGCCAGAAATCTTGCTTGTTTGTATGTGACCAAATACTTATTTTCCACCATAATTTGCAAATAAATTCATTAAAAATCCTACAATGTGATTTTCTGGATTTCTTTTCCTCATTTTGTCTGTCATAGTTGAAGTGTACCTATGATGAAAATTACAGGCCTCTCTCATCTTTTTAAGTGAGAGAACTTGCACAATTGGTGGCTGACTAAATACTTTTTTGCCCCACTGTATATACACACACACACACACACACACACACACACACACACACACACACACACACACACACACACACATATATACACACACATTTTTCTGCAGCACCCCTACTTCTAGCGGATATGGATAAGCATGCCGAGTCCCTCAAGCATAACAATCCCCTTTCACCTTTCCTTATTTAACCCTCTCTTCTCATCCTTCTTGTCCGCTTCGCTCTTCTCCACTACTTTCTTCCCTCCTCTCCCTGCCTCTCGCCTCCTCTCCCTGCCTCTCGCCTCCTCTCCCTGCCTCTCGCCTCCTCTCCCTGCCTCTCGCCTCCTCTCCCTGCCTCTCGCCTCCTCTCCCTGCCTCCTCTCCCTGCCTCCTCTCCCTGCCTCCTCTCCCTGCCTCCTCTCCCTGCCTCTCGCCTCCTCTCCCTGCCTCATAGCTTTTCCTTTCTTTATCCCCTCTCGTCCACTCTTCTCCTTTTCCCCCTCCATCACCTTAGCCTCCCCCCGCATCAGGGAAATCAGAAATTATTTTCTTGCTCTGGTAAGCAAGGAAGCCCTCTCTCACTCTTCCTAAATTAGTTTTTTTTCTCTCCCGCTAACCACCCCCCCCTTCCCCACTTTCCTCCGTGAGATTTTTTTTGCAGGTTTGGAAGCAGAGGCCTTAACGTCTTAGTGAGCCTTCATCTGTTTTTTTCACTCCTTTTCTCACTCCGGGCTGAATGCAATTAGCTAAGGAGAGAAGCACGCCTCTTTCAGCATGGAGGGGAGACAGGGCAAGAGTGAGGGAGAGAAAGAGTGTGAGAGTGAAAGAGGCAGATTTTACCGCAGTCTCGGGCCGATAATAGATATTTCTAGCATTGTAAAACATCTGTTATGACCAATCCAATGATGTTTACTCTAAGACTATCAAATCCTTAAGCAATAAGACGTGGCTATATAAATATTACCTACCGTTATATTACTTCATCATTAACCTTTATTTTTACCAGAAGTTGAGTGGTCAAATGAGTTAATTGGGAAATAAGGATTATGTGGCCATGATAATACTAGATGTTGGGTTTGAAATTTAGCCAAGACACAATATTCTTGCAACAAATGCCAAGAAACGTATAGTGACCACTGAGACCTCAGTTTAATAGTCTCAACTAAAAGAATGAGAGTTGACACTTTTGGGGATTTATATGCCTATAAAATGTCCTTCCCCAATGGTAATATTGTACGCCAATGCACCCCACTATAACGAATCCTTTGAGCATGAAAAGATAATTGATAAAGAAGAGGAAATGGCTACTCGCTTTCCTCAGGAACTGCCATTTGAAGTACCCATTAGCCTATACTTCATCCTTTGATAGAAAAACCATGAGTGATGTGTGTCTGTACGTCATGTGTGCACATCTGAGACCTTGACGAGTTCTTTCCAATACTTTAGATGTGTACTAGAATTGGCTCTGTTTGAACCCAGAACAGTGCCAAACACTAAGATGCATATCCCCTCAAACTACAACACTAGGACATAAGGAGAGCGGGTGTGCTGGGTATTGTAGTTCACAGGATAAGAGATCAGATTCTGCAGGGGTTTTTCAGTGCCAATCTATTCCTGATTGTCCAGAAATTGCTGTTTTTAAAGTCATTAATATTTATGACACTACAGAGACCTCATTAAAACTGAAGGTCAAAATAGGGCCCCCATAGGGCTTTGGTCTAAAGTAGTCCACTATATAGGGAATAGTGTGCCATTTGGGACGCAGCGTAAGTATTGCTGACCTTCAGTAGAAATAGAATAACGGGAAAAATTGAAATCCATTGTGTTTATGACAAAAAATAATTACTTTTTAAAATGTCCTATGAGTACTTCTTGAAGTTTGCCCGTCCTCCTCACCCACATATCTCAGCATCATCTGTCAATGATATTTACAAAGGGCTCACAACCTGCTAAAGCATTTATGATGTTAGAATCTGGCAAACAGTGCTTTGCAAATACAATGTCTACTCTGAAATGCTTCAAACTGGCATGACCTTGTCATTTCTGAAGGAGTCAAATTTAGAACAGCAACCACCAGAATTTATTCTATCAATCGAACATTGTGACAGCCATTTTGGATCGAGGAACTCCAGTTCCTTTTATTAACTTTTTATTTAACTTTTTTAGCCATTTATCTTTCAGACAAGTTGGACAGAAAGCTCAACTCCAAACCCCCGGTAACACCATGGGCCAAAAAGGCTACTGGAAATTGTGTTGTTTGATGCAAGGAACCACGTCACTAAATAATATTCACTATTACAGTATCACTGGTATTGACAATGGAAGGCTGCTGCTCTCTGATCCCATGTATTATAAAGTCTTTCCTGCCGTTGTGGCCACTTAACCCACCAAAGTTCAATACTGCACTAATAGGCCACCGTATAAAACACGTGGGCCGTCAACCCTCCATCTGGAGACCTACTTGGTGGCATGCTTTTGCTCCAGCCCTGCTCAAACACACCAGAGTCAGCCTACCAAGGTCCTGTTGAGGAGAATAATTGTTACTTTTTTTTATTTATTTTTTATGATTATAATTTTTTTACACAATCGGTTATGTTCAAGCAGGGCTGTATCAAAAGCCTGCACACCCAGTAGGTCTCCTGGAGGATGGTTGGCCACCCTGCAACATTACAACCAAATACTTTACAAAGTAATTCCCTCAATGAACCGGGGATCAAATGGCTAAGGAAGGCAAGGTAGCTACCTAAGATGTTGATCTATTTGTAAGGTTAAAATGTCCAGGGGAGATCTTGACAGCCTAAGAGTTACTTGTCAATATGGCTGTTCTAGGAATACTTGTTTTACTTTTTCAGAATTACATGGCCAGTATTGAATAGAGGACAATCCTAACCAATTTTGAGCGCTTGAGAGACGTACAGGTTTTCAACCAGAGTACGCAGCATTGGTTTCATCAACTGTGAACACGTACAACCTGCGTGTCGGCCATTTGCGGTTATACACGAGTGCTTTTGGAAAGTTATTTTAGAACATGGGACATGACAATGACATTAATACACACTGATACCTAAATAGTTAAGTAGCTAATTTAAAAACAGTGTAGTTTGGCTGGTTATGTAGTTAGTCTTGTTTTCCAAGTAGCGCAAATCTCTCCCTCCCCCTCCCTCCCCGGCAACAGCCCACTGACAAACGCAAGTAATGCACACACACCATGACTTTTCCAGGATTTATTGCTGACCAAAGAATTTGCTATAACGAGGCAAATAACTCACTAACTAGCAACGAATAACAACAAATGTGCACTCGCGGCTAGGGTCGCTTGGATCTCAAAAACACATTTGGCAACTGCATGATTGAAAGCCTGTTTATGCAGGCCGACAATAATTACACTCTGGTACGTTCTGCAGAGATTGGGGAGACAGCGTACAACAAATTGCATCCGGAGGACACTGATCCAATTCTGATCGGAGTAGCATCATTGTTTGATATTGATTTTTGCGTGATTTTGTCAATTCCAACAACTTAAATCTATATTCTTCTTGTCCTCCAATTTTTTTTACTTTCCCGAACAAGCAGACTGTCCCTTTTCAGCAAATGAACGCTTGTTTCAAATAACCGCTGGGTCTAAATTAACTGTTTACGAGGTTACCATGGACACAGCTCTGATAATCCCATGGTCATGTGCATTAAACTTTGTTATTTTTATCCGTCATCATCACAAGCCATGGCACAATAAAAATTAAGAGAGAAAAATTCCGGCGAGGCAACAGCCAGGCATTTTGGAATTGATCCAAAACAAGTTAGAATGGCAAGTCAAAAAGTCAAAGTTCAATGTTTGTCTGTGGATCAGAAGAGGGTGAGACTGCAAGGTGGACTTGACACACTGGAAAGAATTAACAAAAAAAAACGGAGCAAACTAGAATGCTATTTGGCCCTAAACAGAGTACACAGTGGCAGAATACTTGACCACTGTGACTGACCCAAAATGAAGGAAACCGGAGCTGCACTTCCTAACCCCATCTTATGCCAAATGATCATATTAGAGACACATATTTTCTCAGATTACACAAACCCACAAAGAATTAGAAAACAAATCCCATTTTGATAAACTCCCATATCTATTGGGTTAAATACCACGGTGTGCAATCACAGCAGCAATATATTTGTGACCTGTTGCCACAAGAAAAGGGCAACCACTATTGTAAATATAACCCATATTTATGTTTATTTATTTTCCATTTTTTAACTATTTGCACATCGTTACAACACTGTATATAGCCATAATATGACATTTGAAATGTGTCTATTCCTTTGGAACTTTTGTGAGTGTAATGTTTACTGTTTATTTATTGCTTATTTCAATTTTGTTTATTAGCTATTTCACTGGCTTTGGCAATGTAAATCTATGTTTCCCATGCCAATAAAGCCCTTTGAATTGAATTGATAGACCGTGAAGGGGAGGAGAGGAGATGTTCCGGTTTATGGAGCATCACGTTTAATATGCACAGACTGGATAGATTTGTGCCCGTGGCCTAATCCCATTGTGAATATGAATATGAAGCTCGGCAATCACACACACAGGCAAAGAAAATACACTGATGGTTGGATAGATAGACTTCTGAGGTCTCCACTCATGAGTAACAGAGGAGAAACACACTACAGAGAACACCACAATGCCAGAGTCATGTTCAACAGGAGCAAAAACACACGCCATGAACTTGAACATTGGTGACAGCCTAATTCAACGTCCATTTTCTCACAAACTGACCGTGACCCTTTTCCAAGAGGATTCCTGTGCTAGCGTCCCAGTTGAATCCCCTCTCTGCCAGACATCAACCCAGTAAAGCTGGTAAACGCCACACTATATTGTTGTGCCCTACGACCCTAATCATCACCCATTCATTACATAAATAACACATCCTACAGGTGGGCGTGGGCGTGTGTGGGGGCATGGTGAAGTGACAGGGGACCTTTAGAGGTGATAAAATCACCTTTGGTTGGTAAGCAAGACCCCCTTCAGTGTGATCTACATGCTAAATCGGCTGTACCACACAGACAGACAGCACTAGAGGCAGAAAATACAACACTAGGAAACATGGAATGATATCCAATTATATCATTGTCAAATGAAGGCTATACCGATATATTCCCCCAAAGTACAAAAACGAATGACGCATCAATGCTTTAGAGCAGGGACGTCTACTGTTGGATTCAGGGTAAATTTTGAACTTTGAGATATTGAAGACATGACAGATCAGACTCATAGTACATAAAGGAGTGATAATAATTGCATGTGACAGTACTTATAAGGGGAGGAACCGTTGAAGGCTCATCCCTTAGTTCCCTGCTTAGCAAGAATGACGCAGTGTTTGGAGATGAGGAGGCGCCTCCACCCAGAGTGGGGTGTGAATACCTCCACGGGGGAAGCCATGTCTGTGTCTGAACACAGCTGTGTCCACCCTCTGGGAAGAATTCAACTTGGTTCAGCTTCTCTAGTGTCCGTGAGATATTTACTCTGAAGAATTAGAACCTAACACTACTAATGACCCGACTTTCGTGGAAAATATATATCTAACATCGCTTTCATTTATGCATACTAATATCAATATCATTGGATATCATTGAACGAGGGAAGTATGCCATTTAGTTTTAAGTTGGAGTGATCCATCTTTTGGCTGGTCCACTGTGGCTCTTACCAGCGCAGGGCGATCTTGATGGGCGTGGTGAGGCAGGAGGTGAAGAGGTCAGCGGGGAGGTCAGGGTTCATGGGCAGTAGCTCCGAGGCCTCGCAGGCGGCCAGCTGGATACAGTTCTTCATGGAGGGGGGGAGAGGCATCTGGGCCAGGGGGTGGTTGGGGTTAATGGCTGCCACCTGGAAGAGGACAAAAGACTTGGATTGGAGATGAGGCTAATAGAGGGATAGGCTATACAGAGACACAGGAGACTTGGATTGGAGATGAGGCTAATAGAGGGATAGGCTATACAGAGACACAGGAGACTTGGATTGGAGATGAGGCTAATAGAGGGATAGGCTATACAGACACACAGGACAAACAAATAAGCTGCACAGACGGACACCGATTTCATGCTATTGCCGTCTGAATAAAATGCAAATAGTTTTGATTCAAAAATAAAAATAGAGAAAATATGTAATACTGAACTCTCGCACTTGACTTTTCCCCACTTACTAGCTCTGACTTTGCTGATAGCAACTTTATTGAGGAGAAATGTACTTACTATGACTGTGATATGTGGTTTTCCCACCTGCACTAAGTCGCTCTGGATAAGCGCGTCTGCTACATGACTCAAATGTAAATAAAGTCAGTGAGAAAAAGAGGTAAAAGGAAAGATAAATAGCAGAGTAGACAAAGAACAAGATGACAGAACAAGAGCGAAAGGAAAACCAACCAGAGATGGTAACACGAGCAAGAGAAAGAGGACCAGATAAAAGAACAAGAACAGAACCAACAGAAAGGAGGAGACAGATAACAGGCCAGAGGGATGTGCAGGTCAGAGAAAGAGAGTGAAAACCTTTAGGTCATTGGATCCTCTCACTGCTCTAAACTTCTGCTATCATCCGGTAATGAGATGTGGAAGAGAGCTTTTGAAGTTCAGGGCGGCGGCCGTGTTCGACAGCACAGTGTACTCTGAACAAACAGCCTCTGGAGCAGATATTGGCTCATGTGATATTATCATTCTGACTAGACCGCCTGCACAATAGCGTGAATACAAAGGTGTGAGAGAGACTGATCGTGTGTGTGTGTGTGTGTGTGTGGTTGCACAGGTGTTTATGCCTGAGTGCATGTGTGTGCGCGCACATGTATAGGTGTATAGACCCACCCAGACTTGGTTTAATGTCAGCCTGCCTCTAGGCAGCTTGTGGAGGTGAGCTCCATATTTCATTTGATGACCTCGAAGCGCTCCCTTCCCATCTCCCCACCCAGGGCTGTGTACCATTGACTCCCTGGGCTTATAAATACTTCACAGACTTATGACTGAAGCGCTTGTACTTTCCAGCTTCAAATGTGTGAGTTCTGCCATAATTCTGGTGCAGCCTAAATCTCCCAATGACTAACAATACGTGACGTGCGGCCGAGTTTCAGACAAGGACCTGGAGATTTGAGCCGGCCCTTGGGGATCATTTTGTACTGATGGCATAGCTGCTGCATATGATGGAAGGGTGCAATACAATTTAAAGCACTTTGTCCGTCTAGCCTTATGATAGCAAGCGTCACGGTAGATGGATGGTACCGCGTGCTGAAGAGTGGGACTCTTCATTGCACCCAGGAGATTGAGATTTACCTGCCACTCCTAGTACCATCCCATCCGTGAGAGAACAGGGAAATTCTGCTTTAAGTGCTAAAACACTTCCTGTTTTAAAGAAAAGCGCTGCGCCAAGCTGGCTATAGCTGCTGCGCCAAGCTGGCTATAGCTGCTGCGCCAAGCTGGCTATAGCTGCTGCGCCAAGCTGGCTATAGCTGCTGCGCCAAGCTGGCTATAGCTGCTGCGCCAAGCTGGCTATAGCTGCTGCGCCAAGCTGGCTATAACTGCTGTGCAGGGAGGAAGTGAAAGTTTTTCTCCAAAGTGTCAACCCAAAATCTCACAGTGCAGTAGACTAGGGACACACAACTTCTGCTCTGTCCTCACATCTCCTTAGTCTACACGGAGAAAAGGGAACGTGCAATACGCACATGCGCGCGCACACACACACACGCAATGGACTCAAAGACAGGCGGCACACAATCTGGAAAACGCGAGGTGAAAATAGCTCAATTCTCCCCACAGTCAACTCCTCAACATCTGATGCAAGGCATGGTAAACCTAGGCTTATTAACGCCACTTAGGGCAGAGTGCAGACGATGGAAGGCTGGTCATGTGTTACTAAGGACTAGCTGGTAAACAGACACACTGAAATGCAACCAGACAGACAGACACGCATTTTCTCCATCTTTTTCCCCCTTGGTGCAAATAAAACATTCCAAAACGTTTAATTGAAATCAACAGAAGCATGAAAAGTGTGTGTGAGAGATTCAATGCGTTGTATGATTATACCTCTCAGTTCAGGGTGCAACAGAGCTATGGGCAGAAGAGCCGCTCCACCTGAACAACGGTAAGAGATACTCAAACGACCTCAACACTACATGATGAGACAGTATGAGTCCTACCAGTTCTAGAAACACACAGGGAATAAGTCACTTCTAAATCAGTAGAACCATAGTGAAACCCCTTATGGATATAGAGCCTTCCTCTCTAATTGTAGCTTGTTATAATGAGGAGACTCCAGAGAAAGGAAACTAAATGTAGGACCTGCAGCTAGCCAACATCTCAGTGTGATATCCATGTGTGTCTTCATTGATTTTTTAGGTACACTCAAATAAATACCCCTATTAAACCTACAGCTCTGCTCTGTCTGGATTAATAGGGGCGTGTGTGTGTGTGTGTGTGTGTGTGTGTGTGTGTGTGTGTGTGTGCTCTTGCGTATGTACACTGCGCATGTCAGTGTCTCGTACGATTACATCTTCTCTGTCACTTCTTAATGATCAAACGGGGAATGTTACACAAACTAACGCAACATGGATATTTGAACTAGTCTATAATGCATGATGATGGATCAACGATGGTGGAACAATATTGTTACGCAAATCATTTGGGATATTGTAATACAATAAACCTTATGGTAAATATCACATTGCTGCCTAAAACTGCCTGCTTTTCAGTAATTAACATATTAGCATATCGTAATCTCAAATTTGCATTACAATCAGCATGGAAGG
Organism: Brachymystax lenok tsinlingensis; assembly: GCA_030435695.1. Lineage (NCBI taxonomy): Eukaryota > Metazoa > Chordata > Actinopteri > Salmoniformes > Salmonidae > Brachymystax > Brachymystax lenok. The sequence continues at coordinate 6,729,448 of CM059812.1, read as the reverse complement.
ATTTTATTTATCATCTCAACACTGGGTTATGTGATTTTTTTTAACTGACACTAATTCACAGAACTAATCATACTGTATGGGGAGGGGGTGTATACACACACAGCACGGAGACAACATCAAACACACACTCAAACACAGCCTATACAATACACACACATGCACGGAGACACACGGAAGTGTGCATTGGCTGAGAACAGATATACCAACAGACAAATGCACAACAATCAGACTCCTTCCGCCCCCAAAAGAAAGAGCACGGACACACAAACACACCGGCATTTCCACACGACAGATAATGCAGTGAGCATCACATTGCTGACTCCATACAGTAAGTTCTGAAATATTTAGCAGGAAGCGGACTGCTCATAACAGAGCACTCAGACACCTCCCCCTCCTTCCGCAACACTCCCCCTATTTCCCGGTGAAAAAATAAAATAATAAAGGCCCCTGGTGGGATCAAGTCTGTCCCTGTGTGTGTGTGTTTATGAATACATGCATATAAGAAGGGTTGTGTGCGTGTGAGAAGGCGTGGGCGTGAACTAGGGCCGCCCTCTTGGTGCCCTCTGCTGCAGAGCGTTATGCTGTAGCAGAAACAGGGATGAGAGGAGGAGAACACAGGGACTCCCTGCCTGGGTACTATCATGCATCTTTAATAGTCTTCCGGAAACTACCTCCCTCACTCCTTCCTCTCTTTCCCTACCTCCCTCCTCATCCCATTTCAATATTCCTCTTTTATCTATCCTCTCTCGCTTTTCTCTCCCTCCCAACTACCATTCACCTTTCCATCCCCGTCCTGGGTGTATAGAGGTGCCCCAAGGTGTATAGTGGAGCCATTTTGCCTTCTGCCAACTGTATGATGTTATTGAACTTGGCCTAGTTCTAACACAGAGGGCTATGACGCTACAAGCAGTGTGGTCTAACACAGTAGTAACCCCAACTGTTCTGTGCTGTGACCCCCAGAAAACAATGTTTTCAATACAAACTGACTGAAGACATCAGCCTTAAACTGACCCACTAAAAAGGACCCACTCCTGCCTTTTGCATATCAGCACATTCTTTTCTGTTGAATAAGGTTTGTTCAAAATATCACTTTTACTTTTCGACCAAGACACATACTTAGGGTTATGCCACATTAAATTCCATTGTATCACACGGCCCATATTGTTATATGGAACTTTTTTTAATAGTTTGTGAACAAACTCACTGGTCAGTGGCTACAACCTTACACTTGAGAGGCTAGCTAGGCTAGCATGGAAGCGTGGTGTTTCACAACAGTTCCAGCTGGCTGGAGCTAAGAGCTTTACCCCATAGTGATCCAAAGAGAACCCAGAGTGGTCAATTACACCAACACTTTTAACAGCTGAGGAACGAAGGCTACTCACTATCCCTCTCCCTTGCCATCTGATGATCAATCTCTCCATCCCCCCTCTCACTTTTTCTCTCTTCCTTCCCCGCTCCCTCTCTCGCACTGACAGCTTTGTGTTATTGATGGGCCGCTGGGCCTTCTCTCTCTCCTTCCTCTATCTGGGCTGTGACCCCTGCTATCTCAGCCTGGTAAGAGTTGGACACATAGATAGAAGGGTTAGAGGGAGCCTGAATGGACAGATGGTAAAGAGAAAATCTGTTTTGCTGGTATTGAACTTAGCGTGACTGCATGGTGAAGGATGAATCTCCTCTCACAATCTCTGTCTTTTTCTCAGCCTCTCTAGACTGCATTGTAACACTTTTTTGTCCATCCCTTCCTCTCTCAGTTCTCTTTTCCCCACTTCCTCCCCCTTTCAATTGCTCGCCCTCATCTCGCCCCTTTCTCTACATCTCATCATCCTCCTTGTCCTTCTCTCGCTCACCCTCTTTTTCCATTCTGCTGTATTCCATACAATCTGAAGTGCGTTCCAACTCCTCCATGAATAATTGAACTGCGTGTTGTAAATTCACTTGCGATGCCACGGCCGGTAAGAAGAAAACAGTGGAATAAAGGGGATGGAGGGATGGTAGGGAGGGGGAGATCCTGACCAAACCAAAACACTATCATTAATTTATTTAGCTCCAGCTGCCTATTCGCTGGCTGGGATCACAGAGAGGAGATTGTGAAACGCTTCTTTCATTCAAAAGAATTAGCTGGCTTGCCATTCGGAATTCAAGGAACATTACACACACACATATACCTTGGTCTCGCTGGGGGAGTGGCTGTGTGTGTATGGGGGAACACTGTGTGTACAGAGCATTCATAAAGTATTCAAACCCCTTGACTCTTCCCATATTTTGTTACGTTACAGCCTCTTTCTAAAATGGATTAAATTGTTTCCCCCCGCTTCAATCTACACACGATAACCCATAAAGATAAAGAAAAAAGAAATGCACATTTTTGAATTTTTTTATAAATGAACTATCACATTTAAATAAGTATTCAGACCCTAGACTCAGTCCTTTGTTGAAGCACCTTCGGCAGCGATTACAGCCTCGAATCTTCCTGGGTACGACACTAAAAGCTCGGCACACCTGTATTTGGGGAGTTTCTCCTATTCTTCTCTGCAGATCCTTTCAAGCTCTGTCAGGTTGGATGGGGAGGTGTCGCTGCACAGGTCACTCCAGAGATGTTTGATTGGGTTCAAGTCCGAGCTCTTGCTGGGCCACTTAAGGACATTCAGAGACTTGTCCCGAAGCTACTCCGGCGTTGTCTTGGCTGTGTGCTTAGGGTTGTTGTCCTGTTGGAAGGAGCAGGTTTTCATCAAGGATCTCTGTACTTAAAAAAATGGCCCTCGATCCTGACTAGTCCCAGTACCTGCCATTGAAAAACATCCTCACAGCATGATGCTGCCACCACCATGCTTCACCGTGAGGATGGTTTTGCCAGGAGATGAGCGGTGCCAGGTTTCCTCCAGACGTGACGCTTGTCATTCAGGCTAAAGAGTTCAATCTTGCTTTCATCAGACCAGATAATCTTGTTTCTCGTTGGTCTGAGAGTCCTTTAGGTGCCTTTTGCCAACTCCAAGCGGGCTGTCATGTGCCTTTTACTTAGGAGTGGCTTCTGTCTGGCCACTACCATAAAGGCCTGATTGGTGGAGTTCTGCAGAGATAGTTGTCCTTCTGGAAGGTTCTTCCATCTCCACCGAGGAACACTGGAGCTCTGTCAGGTTGACCATTGGTTTCTTGGTCACCTCCTTGACCAAGGCCCTTCTCCCCCAATTTCTCAGTTTGGCCAGGTGTCCAGCACTAGGAAGAGTTGGTGGTTCCAAACTTCTTCCATTTACGAAAGATAAAGGCCGCTGTGTTCTTGGGGACCTTCAATGCTGCAGAAATTTTTTGGTACCCTTCCCCAGATCTGTGCCTCGACACAATGCTGTTTCGGAACTCTACGGAAAATTCCTTCGACCTCATGCCTTGGTTATTGCTCTGACACGCACTGTCAACTGTGGGACCTTATATAGACAGGTGTGTGCCTTTCCAAATCATGTCCAATCAATTGAATTTACCACAGGTGAACTCCAATCAAGTTGTAGAAACATCTCAAAGATGATCAATGGAAACAGGATGCACTTGAGCTCAATTTCGAGTCTCATGGCAAAGGGTATGAATACTTATGTAAATAAGGTATATTTTATTTAATGGTATATATTTGCAAATATTTCTAAAAACCTGTTTTCGCTTTGTCCTTATGGGGTATTGTGTGTAGATTCATGAGGAAAATGGAATAAGGCTGCAACGTAACAAAATGTGGAAAAAGTCCAGACCTCAATACTTTTCCAAATGCAGTGTATCTCTCTGCCACCCACCTCCAGCTCCTGTTCTCTCTGCAGGGCAAACTGTTTGAAAGATAATGCAGTGTATATCGCTCTCTGCCACCCACCTCCAGCTCTCTCTGCAGGGCCAACTGTTTGAAAGATAATGCAGTGTATCTCTCTGCCACCCACCTCCAGCTCCTGCTCTCTCTGCAGGGCAAACTGTTTGAAAGATAATGCAGTGTATATCGCTCTCTGCCACCCACCTCCAGCTCCTGCTCTCTCTGCAGGGCAAACTGTTTGAAAGATAATGCAGTGTATATCGCTCTCTGCCACCCACCTCCAGCTCCTGCTCTCTCTGCAGGGCCAACTGTGAAAGATAATGCAGTGTATATCGCTCTCTGCCACCCACCTCCAGCTCCTGTTCTCTCTGCAGGGCCAACTGTGAAAGATAATGCAGTGTATATCGCTCTCTGCCACCCACCTCCAGCTCCTGTTCTCTCTGCAGGGCAAACTGTTTGAAAGACTTGACGATGATGCCTGCGTTGGAGCAGTCGTAAACGAAGATGGAGGGGCTTCCCATCCACGTCTGGAGGTCGTACACAGACAGAGGGATGTACTGGGTGTAGTTCTACAGGACAGACAGACAGGATGGGGGTTATTAAACATTTTGGTAGACAACATTAGATGCCATGTTAGCCACCTACAAGCCAGCAAATAGACATGTTCTCTGTACTACTAGCAATTATGTGTTTAACCTTGTCCAAAATGAGTTTAAGATGTTGTCAAATCCTTCCATCCTCTTTCATTACTAATAAGGAAAGAAAGACTGGGAGATGTGGTTTTAACTGTACGACTGCGTCCCAATTCACTTTTTGGATTGGATGTGGGGAAGCAATGAAAGTCCTGGTGCTGTTTCTGACAACTGTGCTGGGAGATACTCTGTGGTGGTGTTTTTAGGAGGTGGACCAGAGGGATCAATAGGGCCTTGGCACACCATAGCAGACAGTAGGCAGCAGGGCTGGTTTTATAGGACTCATCATTAAGGGGAATAATGAGAGGAAGAGAAGAGGAGATGGGGAGAGGCTCTGGGGTGTACTGGAGAGAGGCAGCGCCCAAACCAAGACAGGAGCCGTGTGTCATTTAGAGTGGGTGTTTCCTTGTGTGAGTTGTCCATAAGAAAATGTATTTCTGTAATAACTATTTTTGTTGTTGGTGCGGGGGTGTGTGTGTGTGTGTGGGATAACTTGTTTAAGTCTAATATCAGTGGACCCAATGGACCTGTTAGTGTGTGTTTGTGTTCGTGTGTATTCAACGATTGGACTTTATTTGTGAGTTTTAGTGTGATTGTAGAGGCAGAAGTGGAAGTCATCATTTGACGTGTGTGTGTGTGTGTGTGATATATATATACACATACACATTTCTCTCACCTTGTTGAAGACCCAGATCTCTCCGTTGACTGTGGGTCGGGGGACCCCGTGTCCATTGTAGTGGAAGAGGACACGCTCCTCCTTGGCGTTGCGTCTCAGGGACGTACACAGCTTCTTCACCTCGTCTACGGTGGGGTCCAGACTCTGCTTGTAACGTGCCTGAGCGAGCGAGAGAGAGAGAGAGAGTAGAAGAGAGCGTTAATATAATTTGATAGTGTGTTATCACGTTGCTACAACTACCTGCCCCTGATTTGATCTGACAACATGTGCTTGATTAGAGAAGAGAGGAGTGAGAGAAGAGATGCATCTCAGTTTGAGAGTGTGGACAGACACACAGCATAGTTTAAAGTCTATCGATTAATAGACAGATTCGAGTGTAGAAATATGTAAAAGGGGGTGAAACGAGAAGGCCAAACACACACAGGTCTTTTCAATTCAACTCCCTCCTCATCATTAAACAACTTTGGAGAAACAGAGAGCATGTGGATTGACCGTCCTTCCAGGCCAATGCCTAGTGGACTAGAAATAACTAGATACAACTGAATAGCGGTGCTGAGAGTACGTTAGGGCTACGGGAGATGTCTTTTTTGGGTTTTCTATTTGAATACAATTTTTCTATGAGAAAGGAGGTGTATTTGCATCATTGCCATCCTACCTGGGGAGAATAGAATAGACTATTGTGTTTGCTGTAATAGGCTTCAGTGGCATATTTAAATAATTCTCCTGCTGCATTTAATTAGGGAAACGGGCCACGTGGTCATTTAGCAATGAGAGCAGAGTGGAACAATGGCCTGCTTTGTGTACACATCATCATACAAATAGACTGTGTACATAGAACGCACATGGGAATCATACAAACAGTCAAACACAGGTTCTCGCTCTCAAAGAATGACACTCACAAAACATTGAAACGTCAGTCACCTGTCCGCATCCTGTACAATGGATTAACGTGAGCAATAAGAAATCAATGTTTTTATTTATTTATTTATTATTTTTTTTACCTCAAGAGTCCTTTAGGAAGTTTCTTGGTAAGCCCTTCTCATGACCGCACAATACTACATCAACAGAATCCCCATTCAACCTAGCACGAACCCGTTCCCATTCAACCTAGCACAAACCCGTTCCCATTCAACCTAGCACAAACCCGTTCCCATTCAACCTAGCACAAACCCGTTCCCATTCAACCTAGCACGAACCCGTTCCCATTCAACCTAGCACGAACCCGTTCCCATTCAACCTAGTACGAACCCGTTCCCATTCAACCTAGCACGAACCCGTTCCCATTCAACCTAGCACGAACCCGTTCCCATTCAACCTAGTACGAACCCGTTCCCATTCAACCTAGCACGAACCCGTTCCCATTCAACCTAGCACAAACCCGTTCCCATTCAACCTAGCACAAACCCGTTCCCATTCAACCTAGCACGAACCCGTTCCCATTCAACCTAGCACGAACCCGTTCCCATTCAACCTAGCACGAACCCGTTCCCATTCAACCTAGCACGAACCCGTTCCCATTCAACCTAGTACGAACCAGTTCCCATTCAACCTAGCACGAACCAGTTCCCATTCAACCTAGTATGAACCAACTAACAGTTCCCATTCAAGGACTTCAGCATTTAACCCACACAATCATTAGAAAACACCAAGATAATTAGCAATGAAACAATCAGTCCAATATGTATTTGTATTCAAAGCCGTCATCCAGTCTCCTCATTCAGCTTCAATCAAAGTGAGCCCGCCTTGAAAGCTGAAGTTACTGATTGAGTTTGGTGCAATCAGATAGGACCGGAGTCTGAACACTGCCTGGCGGATAGACGCTCTCAACGATCCAATGTTAGTCCTTATGAGATAAAGTGTTATCAGCAGCTGCTAATTGTGTTAGAGTTGGGATTTCACAATCGGATGTACACTGAAACGTGAGTGGGGAAAGATGGGGCGGTAACTTGATCAGTTTAGGCTGACTAAACTTTCTTCGAGTGTTCAATGGAGGGAGAGAAAAGGAGAGGAAAAGGGAGAAAGGGAGAGGAAGAGAGAGAGGAGAGAGAGAGAGAGAGAGAGAGAAAGGAAGAAAGGAGAGGAAGTGAGAGAATGAAAGCGCGTTTGTGTACATGTGCCCATCACACACTCAACTGCTGTTGCTCATCTTTACCTGAAGGGGGAGCCCTGGTAACCCACTGGGACTCTCCTTGCAGGTAAGTCAATACTCCCAGGAAGTCCTCCTCCCATCTCTTCTATCTTCCATCTCTCGGTCTCTGCAGCTAGCTCCCAATGCCCAGCCGTGTCTGAGCAGTCCCACTGGCACTGAGCTGGGAATTTGATGTGCGTCTGCCCTTTCAGTCTCTGTCCATCTCTGTTTAGATGGCTCTATTGTGGTTTCCATGTATTGATTCATCACTCCTTACAAAAAAGTCTGACTCCATTGGTGCATGAAGTGGTTCTGTTGTTTCTGTCAATGTCAGAACAGATATGGTGCCTGCCGCACGTCAACCTGAGCCGAGCTAAACCCTGCCCTGTCTGCTTCAAGGAACAGGTACCGGGGAAGGATCCAGATAGCCAAGAACACAAAAAGACAGACTCTTACAATCTCAGACATACTGATACCGTAAGCTACTCAAATACTCCCTCTCTCTCACACACACACACACACACACACATATACGGGCATAGCCTACACGAGCACACACAGGCAGTCGGGAACACACACACAGAAACATTATCCACTGATGGTGGACCTGTGGGACTGGGGATAATCGCTGTACTAGAACAAGGAAAAGCACAGAGCGTAACCAACCTCTCATCTCTGATCTGCTCCATAACAATAAGAGCATGTGTCTCAAATAGCACCCTATTCCCTACGTGGTGCACTACTTTTGACCAGAGCGAGCGCCAAAGTGATGCACGACATACAGAATAGGGTGCCATTTGGGACGGAACCAGAGTGAAGAGAAAAAAAACGCCACATCATTAACACACTAAACCTTTCCTAAAGCCATTCTCAACACTGAGGGGTACAGGACGGTAAGCCCACAGGGACATTAGAGACTAAACTCACTCTGATTGCAAAGGAAAAGATGGATGGTATTACCAGCCTTGCATAAATGTTGTGTAACAAAAGTCCGTGACACAGAGAAAGATGAGATTGAGGAGATACTACTACAGGCAGATTGTAAGCTTGTCACCAGTTTGTATAGTTGACAGCAGCAGTGGCACCCCCACTTGTTGTCAATGAACGCAAATCTGTTGAGTGCTGTGCCTTTTCCTGCCATTGGGATGTTAACATTTCAGCACAAATACTGGGATTGTTTGGCTGAGAAGCAGAACCACAAATCTAATAGGCAGAGAGAGGGAAGAAGAGAGAGAGAGAAATAGAGAGTCATTTCTCAAGCACTGTATTATCTTCCAGCTGCTCAGATCAATACTGCCGAGGAGAAATGATGCCAATGGTTTGATGGTGCGCACACACACAATGAGCAAGCCTGTATTTCTGTTCACTTTCATTGCATGTTCAAAAACACGCACACCCCCTTTCATAGATCTGTCAGTGATGACGTTTGTTGGTGCGAAGTCAGCCAGGGGCTCCTTGACTTTGGGTCAATTGTCTTCTTCCAATTCACACTTCAGGAAATTGAAGAGAACCTTACGTTACTCCTGTTAATAGACACTCACAGTCAGACACATTCTAGTCACAGTAAAGGTTATAGGTAACCATATAAAAGCCAATCTATTTCTATGAAGGGTACTGTCCTTGCCAGACTGAGTAACTGAGTAACATGATGCAAGTGTCATGACAGAATCTTATCACCTTGTAAAATGATTTTAAAAAGAGTTTCTCCGGTACTTTGTATACTTTTTTGCCAATAGTTCTGAATGTAGTGTTCACGAGCCAAAAGTGGTCGCCGAAAAATTGCATCCTATGTACAGATACATTATGTGCACAACGTTTCGCTCGTTCTCCCCCTCTGCTGTCACTCAAATAGTGAAGGGTCTGAACCTCATTGGCTGGAACTAGAATTGCTAGGGGGCTGGCCCACGTGGGGGGAAAATGTAGGGAAAATGACACTGCACAGCTTTCAGTAAACAGTCGCTTTCAAACTAGGGATTTTGTGTCTAATTGAGGTAAGACAACAATTCTGTTCATAGATAATGCATGAATGAACTACACATTGGCACAGCCAGCCCATTGTGAGAGATATAAAAATACTTACTAGTTAACAAAGTTCCGGATTACGTCTTTAATCCAGAGTGAGCTGTAAATAGCGAGTGGGACTAGAATTGCTTTTTACAGTTTTTAAAATGTTTAATTAAAAGGAATCCGTTTTCCTCGTCATATGAGTCATTGCATCCTTTTAGAGAGCTATTTATAACTTGCAAGAAATGTCCAGATCAACCAGCTCATGTCAGCTAACGTTTTCAGTAAGGTTTTTAGCCCATAGATTGTTGTAATGTTTGAGTCACTCAACTATCACATTAACACACAGACATGGCAAAATGGATAGAATTGCAAGAAAATAAGCTTCCAACAAGAGGGGTGTGAACAGTGTCATGAACAGTGCTTGTGCCCATTGAAATAGGCGTGGATCACTGGATGTTCCCCAATACAGGAAGGGGGGTCTGAGTGAAAAGTTTGGACCCTTTGTGCTAGACTATAATGTGTAAGAAGAATTGTAAAAAATTATTCCCAGCTGTTCATGAACCAGCGCAAGGCCAGCACTGAGTAATGACAGGTTTAGGATGACACAGATGACACGTCACTTCCTGGTTAGTATGGGTAAGTGGACAGACAGTTGATCTGGCGTCACCTTTTTCCCTGTTATCAGACGCCCTGTGGGCTGTAATCTGCAGCTGCACAGTCCTGTGTGTGTGTGTGTGTGTGCTTGCGTGTCCACAACGGAGGAAACAGAAAGTTAACAGGTCGCCAGGATCCACAGACATACCCTGCAGCCCTTTGAACTCAAGTCAATCTAGTGAGCAAACACTGGGCTTTGCCTGTAATGCATTTCAGACATAGGGCCCAATTCCCTAGAGTAAACAGACACAGGCAATTTGTAAGGGTCCATTTCTGTGTCAGTTGCAATGTGTAGTGGGGGCAGATAGTTCACAGTGTGTATAGTGTGTTGGCCCGAAAATAATTGACGTAATAAGATGATTTTGTTGTTTGTGTGGGTGGGTGTGGAATAACTTGGTCTAATATCAGGGGACCCTGTGTGCATTTAGGCGACTGGTCGATTGTTTGGTCAATAGGCTGTTGGTCAACCGAGACTTCTTTAGTCGAGCAGGAGCAAAAAAAAAATGATGGTGTACAAGACACCAGTCTGATTGGCACCTGTCTAAGCAGACTGGTCCATTGTGGAGGCTGTGGGAATGGCACGGCCCATCACCAAGACATGTGCTACTGAAATTGTATGTGGTTTTATTATGTAAAGTGCAATGGTGGAACACTAATACAAATTATATTATAACAAATGCGCTTTTTTAGATAGCAGTCGCCTGCCACGGTACAGAAACACATCAGTGCGCTGTTGAATTGCCGCCTTTTCCTAGACCATGTTGCTATGTGCATAATAGCTTAGTTAACCAGCATATGCTTTAATTATCTAAGAAAAGCGAGGAGAGGGGAAACCCCAAATTAATTAGCTCTATAAATCAATAGCCTTTTAGAAATCATCCATCCATCTACAGTACCAGTCAAAATGTGGACACTGATGTGTTTCTCATTTAAGGGTTTTTCTTCTCTTTTACCCTTTTTTCCTCCCCAGTTTCCTGGTATCCAATTGGTTGTTACAGTCTTGTCCCATCGCTGCAACTCCCGGAAGGACTCGGCAGAGGTTAAGGTCGAGAGCCGTGCGTCCCCCGAAACACGACCCAGCCAAGCCGCACTGCTTCTTGACACAATGCACGCTTAACCCCGGAAGCCAGCCGCACCAATGTGTTTTTTTATAATGATGGTGTACAAGACACCAGTCTGATTGGCACCTGTCTAAGCAGACTGGTCCATTGTGGAGGCTGTGGGAATGGCACGGCCCATCACCAAGACATGTGCTACTGAAATTGTATGTGGTTTTATTATGTAAAGTGCAATGGTGGAACACTAATACAAATTATATTATAACAAATGCGCTTTTTTAGATAGCAGTCGCCTGCCACGGTACAGAAACACATCAGTGCGCTGTTGAATTGCCGCCTTTTCCTAGACCATGTTGCTATGTGCATAATAGCTTAGTTAACCAGCATATGCTTTAATTATCTAAGAAAAGCGAGGAGAGGGGAAACCCCAAATTAATTAGCTCTATAAATCAATAGCCTTTTAGAAATCATCCATCCATCTACAGTACCAGTCAAAATGTGGACACTGATGTGTTTCTCATTTAAGGGTTTTTCTTCTCTTTTACCCTTTTTTCCTCCCCAGTTTCCTGGTATCCAATTGGTTGTTACAGTCTTGTCCCATCGCTGCAACTCCCGGAAGGACTCGGCAGAGGTTAAGGTCGAGAGCCGTGCGTCCCCCGAAACACGACCCAGCCAAGCCGCACTGCTTCTTGACACAATGCACGCTTAACCCCGGAAGCCAGCCGCACCAATGTGTCGGAGGAAACACCGTACACCTGACGACCGTGTCAGCGTGCATGCGCCCGGCCCGCCACAGGAGTCGCTAGAGCGCAACGGGACAAGGACATCCTGGCCGGCCAAACCCTCCCTAACGACGCTGGGCCAATTGTGCGACAGAGCCTGGACTCGAACCAGGATCTCTAGCGGTACAGCTAGTACTGAGACGCAGTGCCTTAGACCACTACGCCACTTAATGCATGCTGCTTGTGCTTTTACAGACTTGGAGGATCGGGAGCTGATGTAGTAGTGGTGGCCAGCAGAATGAGCTGTGGAAACCTCCGTCCCCAGTGATATGTCAGCCACAGGGGCCACAGGCCACCATGTAATCACCACATAACTCTGTCTGCAGTGTACACTATGCAGCTAGCTCTGTTAGCACCACATAACTCTGCTGTTTTGCCGTGAAGGCCAGCATCACATAACTCTACCATGGCCACTGGGCTAAATACAGCTAGACGCTACCATATATCTCTACTTTCGCCGTTGTATGCTATAAAGCTAGCGCCTCAGGACCATGAAGCTACAGCTAAGCCCTTTGGCATCACATAACTCTACCTCAGACACTAGGACACAAATAACCTGTCAATTTTTCAGAGCCAGCTCCAGTCTAAACACAGCTAGTTGGACCAGGAAACCATTCGAGAGTTTTGGTACATAGCTCCAGTGAACAGCTTCAGAACAGAGGTCCAGTGAAGCTCTCTCTGTTCGTACGGGCTCAGCTGTCAGCTGCCCAATCCACCTCTTTGAAATGGTAATTAGGTCGGGATACGCCAGGAAGAGAGACGACAAAAGTGGGATGTGGTTAGGGGGAAGAAGAGAGGGTTGTGTTTCAGGGTTAAATGTAGAATGTGGGGCGAACAAGGGGGAATGAGGACACACACTGACACTAATCTGAGTTTGTGTAATTAATCCACCTCCATTCAGAAATAGCCTCTAATGCAGTGGTCTACCGGGTATACCTGTAGGTAGGTAGGTAGCTAGGTAGGTAGGTAGCTAGCTAGGTAGGTCGGGCGTGCACACGCACACACACACACCTCTTAAGTTATTTCAGTCACAAAGCGGATGTTTGTGGTAGAACCCCTCCCCCTGGTTATGGTAAATGATGGGTCTTCAACATCCCAAGGGGTTTGGAGTAGGGTAGCGTTTCCAGAAAATACGCACACAAGTAGCATTCACACACACACAAACAAACAGGGGTGTGATATGTGAGCCTGTAGAGGTATCCAGGTCAGGTGTCTCCTGGCTACTTCAGATCTTTCCATCTGATTTAGGGTCCATTGATCAGGTAATAAATATGTCTCCTTCTGCTCCTCAGGGATCACTGGGTTATTATAAAATGTCCCGATCAATAAAGACTCAAATGAGGGGAAGAGACCTTACAGGTTTTATAGTTTTATATAGAGTGTTTACTGGAAAGGTGTGCGTTTTCAGAAGTGTAGTTCTAGTGTGTGTCTGTGTACGTGTATGTCAGTGAGTGAGTGAGCACAGTGAATGGAAGAGAGCCAGTGGTTACCGTATTTTACTATCCACCGGTATTGATGCGCGGACCAGTTTGGGGTTTTACTTTACCTATAACAGTATTTCAAAGTTTGGTTTGTTAAATGTGTTATGCCACTCCGCCGCGTGTAATGTCCGTTTTTAGAATTTACTCCGTTTGCTACTTGAGTCGTCTCTCTCCTTCGACACACACCAAACCCTGTACTATGTCACTCAAGGAGAGCAGTTCCTACTCTACCATCAGTCACAAGCACTTGCAACAAGATGTTGATGACAACAATGCTGCTTTCCACTTTGTTTCTTAATACAAATCCGCAAGCGTTCTATATTTGTACTATTAGTTGGTGTATCTTACTGTCTGAAAACAGCTAGCCTGTTGTGTCTTTTCTTAGCAAGTTGTGGTTCAAAGAAATCACGCCGCTAATGCTAATCGCTAGTTAGTTGGCTAGTTAGCTAGCTAAATGTACTGGGTCAGAGCAAATGTAGCTAGCTAATACAGCCTGCTACCAGTGCTGGCGCAAGCCTAGATCGGCATGGTGTTTGTGCAAAGATATATCATCAATCAGAGAGGAACGAGCGAAGCGTGAATATTTTTTCTACATCGAAGCTATATCAAGTAAGAGAAAATATTTTCCACTGAGAAACACTGACCAACACTTTGGTTCAAACCCTGTCACAATAACCCCTCTCTGGCTTTTTCATTTTCTTTAATGCTGTATTCAAAGTGCCCAATATATTCCAACTTTTGGTTGAAGTTTGATTGAACAGTATAAAACAAATCAGAAGAATGGAGAAAGCCCCATTTAAAAACACTTAGAATGTATGTGTTGCCACACTAGGGTCATGCATTACTCATAAAGCATATCATTAGTAAAAAATCTCAAATGCAGTCAAATATTGTCAAAAATGTGAACAATATTGTGGCCCTATCACCCAGCCCTACCAGTGACTCTCTATGAGCTAAATCAAACGTAACACCTCCACACTTCCAGGAACACGGTTAGGATTTCCTCTAAATGGAAGCGTATGTGAGTGGAAGTGGTTGTTAAAGTGTTCTCCTCTCTAGAGCATGAGTGAAGAGTTGGCTAAGTTGAGTGTGTACAGTGTTAGTTACGTTTGGCGTGTGGGTCGGTGTGTGTTTGTGCGTCTACTGACTGGGGCGGCTAATGAGGGCACTGTGGAGTGTTGTTAGCAGTACAGCTGGCACCTCAACCTGAGAAACAGGGTTCTGGCCAAATCACTGCTATACTATACTTGCGCACACACACACACACACACACACACACACACACACACACACTCTCTTACTTGCAGTCAACATCTGACATACAGCCAGCCGGTTCTACTACAGAATAGAATGCACATTACAATGCCATCAGCTTTATTTCCCATGCACATAGTGAAGTGGGTGAGAGTGTATATGCAGGTGTGCATGTCTGAGTGCAATTACACTCAGTATGCACTTTGCAGTCTCAATGTAAGACTCAGCCCCTAGGTGTGTAGTATAGCAATCAGCAAGGCCATATGAAATACTGGGTCAGGGGGGCTTAAATGATGCCTCTAATTGTAATGCCTAGAAACTGCTTAGTGAATAGTGTGTGTGTGTCTGTGTCAGTGTGTGTTAGTGAGTGCATGTCCTACTCGCTCACGCTAAACACACACGTCCACCCCCTCATCCCTTGGGCTAGATGCATTGGTAAACGGCAGAGAGCATTCTCCTGCCCTCCCGCCCCATTCCAGGAAAACTAGGAAAAGGAAAGAATAGCCTGAATCTCCTAATCTACTAGAAGTGGTATCTACCCTGCTGATATAGAGACAGACATGTAACAGATATCTTGAGATTGATACCAAGGACAAAAGTTCTGTATGAGAGGCTAAACACACCAAATTACATTTAACTCACTTTACAGACATTACATCTAACTCAAGATTGCATTATTACACTGAAGTTCCATGAAGTGCAAAAGAAGACTATTAAAATAGCAGTGTGAGATGCTCTTGCCATGTGATGGGGACGGTGAGCAGGCAGGACCTAATCACATTACAAGTTACAACACATTACCACAGTGGTTCTGTTGTTAGGCCCTCAGTAAAATACACCATGACGGGATCTTCTCTGTCTACACCTCATCAGCGTGTCCGCCTCTCGTGTGTGTACCTTTTCCCTCTCCTCTACCTGCCCGCTCTCTCCCCCTCTCTGGGACATGGTGTCAGTGCTGCATGCTTCAGTATTATTTACCCAGTAATGAAGTCTGGGGCAGAGCGATTGTGTGTCTGGAACAGAGGCCCTTAAGCTCAGCCTGCTGTCCTCAGACCTCTGAAATAGGGCCAATAGAGGGCATTCTTCATCTACACACATTAAAAATACAACACTACATGAAAAATATGCCTGTAGAGAGGAGAGAAGGGATAGACAGAAAGCTAGTAAAAAGGTAGGAGAGGGTGAGAGAAACTGGGTGGGGAGAGTAAAGACAGGAGAGAAAAGAGGAAGATATGGTGAGAGAGAGGGGGAGCTGGCTCCAGAGGAAAGCAGATCCAGTCTAGGTGGTACAGGATGGAGGGATGAACCCTCCATTAAAGAAGACAATGAGGAGAGTGGTATTGGGTGACAGGTCAAGAAATAAACCAGTAACGGAAAATGGAAACGTAGGCTCAAACATCAGAGATGCTCAAGTTTCAAAAACCAAAATGGTATTTCTCTGCAAAGCAAACCACTTGATCTTAACTTCCTACGTAACTAAATGAGACGCAATTGATTTAAATGGAAACCACTGCATGAATGAGTTAACTAGGCTAACAGATGAATATAATGTCAAAAAGGTTAAATTAGGTTAAAGTAGGCTCAAGTGGACCAGAAGGAGGACCAAAGGACCAAGTCAGTCTAACACTTACAGATCCAATCTATACTGAACAAAAATGTAAAACGCAACATGTAAAGCGTTGATCCCATCATTCTTGAGCTGAAAAAAAAGAGCCCTGAAATTCTCCACATGCACAAAAATCTTATTTCTCTCAAATTTTGTGCTCAAATTTCTCTTTTGCCAAGATAATCCATCCACCTGATAGGTGTGGCATATCAAGAAGCTGATTAAACAGCATGATCATTACACAGGTGCACCTCGTACTGGGGACAATAAAAGGCCACTCTAAAATATGCAGTTTTGTCACAGTTGAGGGAGCGTGCAATTGGCATGCTGACTGCAGGAAAGCCCACCAGAGCTGTTGCCAGAGATTTGCATGTTTTCCAGTACGTCTAAAAACCGCAGACCCCACCAGCCCAGGATCTCCACATCCACTATCTTCCCCTGCGGGATCGTCTGAGACCAGCCACCCGGACAGCTGATGAAACAGGCGTATTCCTATATAATAAAGCCCTTTTGTGGGGAAAAGTCATTCTGATTGGCTGGGCCTTGCTCCCTACTGCGTCCCTGCCCAGTCATGTGATATCCATAGATTATGGCCTAATGAATTCATTTCAATTGACAAATTTTCTTATATGAACTGTAGAATCATAAATTGTTGCATGTTGCGTTTATATTTTTGTTCACTATATTTAAATGAAAACCACTGCATCATGATCATGAATGGATTAACAAAGCTGAAGAGGTTGAAGAAGGCTAAAGTGGACCATCCAGAAAGAGGGCCAAAGGTCCAACTACATACGGAGCACGAGTGTCTACCACCTAATGGTCCGAATCCCTGTCATACCATGGACTGTACATAGGTTGCCTTCCTAACGATACGTGTGCTTAATACAGAGATAACCTACTCATCTATCCTGCTCCAGTAGCTATCGGTCTTCATTAGGCTGGCTTTAGTCACAGAGTGGCTGTGATGAATGGCTTCCTCTCTACTAGGCTACCTGGCTCCAGAGAGAGAGAGGTAGTGTTCCAAATGGGACCCTGTTCCCTTTCTAGTGCACTACTATTGACCAGGGCTCATAGGGCTCTGGTCAAAAGTAGTGCACTTCATAGGGAACAGGTCGTCATTTGGGACACACATGTAGAGTAGACAAGCTCAACACCTTCAGCCTCTTTCGGTCTCTTCCTCCGTCTCCCTCTCTCGGTTTCCCCTCAGTCTCCCTGCATCTGTCCTTTCTTTCACCCTTCTGCTTTGTTCAGACTGCAGGCTCAAATCGCTTTTGTCCAAAAAGCAATTTACAAGTGACCAAATGGCATTCATGTGTGTTCAGACTGCAGTCATCTGCTGACTGGCACGTCTACCGCTAGGTGTTAAAGTAATGACAGCTGTCTGTGCAGTGGAGGCTGATTGGTGGTGGTGCCTCCCATCACTCAGAAGTTGTGTAGCTAGCTAAGGTGACAGTGCCACGGAAGATTCCCAGTCACGTCGAAGGATGATCCAACATTCAAAATGAGTCCTTTTTGCCTAGCCACAACAGTCAACAACCGAGCTAGCTGTTTAGCTTGTAGACACACTCACCAATGCTTTTGTAACCAATTAACAAGTTAGCATATTTTGTCAAACGGAGTAGCTAGCAAGGGACAAGATATTCCAAATAACAGACAAAAAAATAAATAACACTTGATGGCAAATAAATCTAATTTGACCGTTCAGACAAGTGGATGGCCAGGAATCAGATTTCAAACTGATTTACAACCACCTATAAAAGGTGGTTTGAAACTCATTTGAAAGAATCAGATTCTATGTGCTTTTTGGCTGCTACAGGAAAAACTACAGGAAAAATATCAGATGTGTCGGATTTGAGTCACTTCAAACCGCCCGTGTGTGAACAAGGCTTTATTACCTCTCCTCTCTCTCTCTGCCCCCACTCTTTCCCTGTCCCATTTCCCAGCAGGTCGTTTATATAGATCGCAACAGAGGTAAAGAGGCAGTCTGCCTTGCCAGAGCTTTAATTGTAGCTGTCCTGTCAAGACACACAGCTGGTCAGGTGGGTAGTCAGTCCCCTTCAGAGGCTGAATCGGAATCGTCCCAATGGTTTCTGTCACACTACCTAACAGTTTGGTAGGAAGGGCACAGCCAGGTAAGAGGATGGGAACAGCCACATGTTCACACACAACTTCACCCAGTCTTCCCATGCTTCTACAATCAGCACAAAGACACTTACCACCCTCTGAAGCTGGTACCAGAGTACGTCTCTGTATGTGCGGAATTTGTGTGTATGGATTTTTGTTTTTTAATTTTGACTACTTTTTCTCATTCTTCTGTACTTTTTCACAAACACCCCTTCTCCCTCCATCCTTTTCTCTCTATTTAAATCTCTGCTGATTAACTGAAGGGAAACGTCACAGAGAACAGAGTATTGTGAGAAGACTTTTAGAATGCAAGGTCTAGTTAGAGAACTGAAGATGGTTCTAAGACGCATCAAGTTGAATTAATATGACAAACTAGGGAGTCCAAGGAAAGGTTGCAAATGATCGAGTGCACTACCACAAACACCAAGAGATTTGGAAGCTCAGCTCACACAAAGTGATGTCCAGTCAGCCAGTATAGAATCGACATACCTCTTCTCCTCCTCCCAGTTTCTTTCTCGAAACCCTGCTGCCCCTTGCTCTGTCCTGCCTACTGATTCAGTGCCCAGGGCCAGCCCTGCCACGCTCCAGTCAGTGTCCTGAGCCCATCTCGGCTAGCACACACACACACAGTACACACATTCACCTATCCTTTCCTCTTACATATGCGGCCACCGAAGCCTTCAGTGACAGGGGATTATGGTCAGCCACACACACCTACGCCACGCTCCCACATATTGCCCTGTGTACGACGGCCACCGAAGCCTTCAGTGACAGGGGATTATGGTCAGCCACACACACCTCATACGCTCCCACATATTGCCCTGTGTACGACGGCCACCGAAGCCTTCAGTGACAGGGGATTATGGTCAGCCACACACACCTACGCCACGCTCCCACATATTGCCCTGTGTACGACGGCCACCGAAGCCTTCAGTGACAGGAAACATAACAGTTCCCCGTCTGGCCAGAGGACAGAAACATAACAGTCTGAGGAGACAGACTGAATCCTAAGCAGTGCGGCGACAGCGTGCTGATGTGTGACATTATGTGAGAGTCATGAACAAAGAGTGAATCCTCAGCGGTTTGTGTGTACATCACACCTGCCATTAACAAATGTGCGCGTTACATTCGTCGTTGAGGGCTCTCTCAGTCCTTTCACAGGACAGACACTCCCTCTACTTTTATTACCCCACCGTGGGGTTTACAGAGGGCTCCGATGGAATCTGGCTTCACGTTTGAATTAAAGCCCTGCTCTGCGTAGAGCTTCCGAGCGGAGACCGAAGATGGAACGAGAGAGAAAGATAAAGCTCTAATGATCAGCTATAAGGCCGTAGTCCCATTCCCTGTAGCAGTGAAAAGCAGATAATCCCGTGTGGCTATCTCAACTACTAATTGTGTCACAGGCTCACAGCATGGAAGGCAGTGAAAAGAGTGAGAAAAGTAGAGCGCGAAAGCCTGATACACAGTTCTCCGAATCTGAAGATAATCTCCCAAATATGAGAACTGGGTCTGTGGGTTTCTAGTCTCTTTACTTTTGTCACTCTAATCGACGCACATCAACTGTGAGTCTGAGGGGTGGGTGACGAATAGAAGGATACGTTGCAACCTCATTGTAAACACAGAGGCGCGTGCGCGCGCACACACACACACACACACACACACACACACACACACACACACACACACACACACACACACACACACACACACACACACACACACACACACACACACACACACACACACACACACACACACACACACACACAGCTCAGCATAATAGACAGTGAGAAGGAGAGTCACGCTTCACTCAAGGGGCATGCTGCTGCAGAAGGAAGGATGCTGTACCTAAGTAAGCAGCTTTGAGGAGGGCAGGAAGGCAGGCCCAGACCTGAACCTCCTTAGATCAGCTCTAACACAAGGCCGAGGCCAGACGCTCACATCCCTACATTACAATAAGATCAGTCTTACCAGTGTGATCAAATACAGGGTGTTTTAATTAAATGCACCTTTGAATCAAACAAACACAGCGGGTGTTTCTCAAATTGGAGCACGGGAGGGTCGGAGTTGGAGTCCAAATCAAAGTTTGCGAAAAGGAGCACGGAGGGAACTTCTCTAATTCGTACCCGAATGCGCAGGATAATATAAAACGTTTTTTTTTTTTTTTTATCAATGGAGGCCATTATTTTCAGTGTAGCGAGTGAAAATACACACGTCGGAATTAAATGTTGCCTATTCACATCTCAAATGTTGCCTGACTACAATATTTTAACTTGATACTTTAATAAATACATGCCGTGTTCATTTTGGCATGTTTACCTGCCTACAATACCCACTGTAGTGTGCGTAGATCACAAGCCCATATTAAGTCAATAGTGTTAACTGGCTAGCTACTATTTTTAGCTAGCTAGATACCCACGAAGAATTGACATTGCTGTACCTTGCATAACAGTAGTTTTAGGTAATTTTCTGGTTAGCTACATTATTACAATTCACATATGCTGTATCTAGCTGATAGTTATGTAAAACGTTTGCTGTGTGTATATCTCGTTTCTTCTCTATTGTTGCCATTGTCCTGGCTGGAAGAAGGTTCAGTGAATTGGGAGGTGTAGCGTGAGGTAACAGTAGGGGATGTTCAAGTGCTTCTCAAACGTTTGATGTGTGCTCCACACTCTCGTCCTCACAAGAACGTACTCAAGAGAACATCCTCGGAGAATGCACTGGGAGCATGATTGTGTGGAGCACGGTAGTAATGCATATTGAAAAATGCCCACAGATCTCAATGACTCAATACACTTGTCAGTGGCAAAGAGAATGGCAAGGACAAGACTGGGTGGCAGGTAGCTTAGTGGTGAAGAACACTGGGCCAGAAACCGGTTGCCGGTTCAAATCCCCGAGGCGACTAGGTAACAAAGTGTGTGCCCTTGAGCAAGGCACTTCTATTCGACCTAATTGCTGCTGTCAGTAGCCCGGGACAAAGAGCATCTGCTAAACGAAGCAATAAAAACCATTTCAACAGTACTATTCAACATTCATTTCCCAGAAATCTGTCAAACTGGCAGTTACAATGTCATCTTATGGCAATGAGCTGTAACTGAACTGTCGACACATAAAAACAGTGTCTTTCTGGCACTTTGGAATAAAGAGCACAGAATAAGAAGTAAAGGCAGCCAAGTGGAACTCTTAGTACAAGCCCTTTGAGAAAGTGGCTTATTCAGATATCCACTAGCCAGACCTTCAGACAGGAGACAAGGGACCATTGGCTAGGGGATGGACACACACACACACACACACACACACACACACACTAGGGATCCCTTAGAACTGAAGTCCCCACAGTCGCTAATTGGGGGAGAGTGGAAAAGCCAAGGTCCCCAGGTTCAAAAGCAATCAAAGCACCAAATGGAGGAAGAAGCTGGTTGAGTGACATGTGTGTGGATGGAAAACCTATGTGAAGTAAGAATGTGTGTGCGCGCAAATGACAAAGTGTATGTGTCTGATGAAGACTGCTGATTGAGTAGTCGTGCAGAGGTATACCAAACTATGCGTATGCCTCGGGCCCTTTACTTTTCCTTTGACAAGCCAGAGCAGGAGAATGTAGATGGATATTTGGATGAGGTCACAGGATAAATGGAATATGACACCTAATATGCACTGGGAGCTCGTCTGAAAAACGAGGCATTCTAGAAGCTCTCTGTTCCTTGAGAAAAGACAACGGAATAGACTTCGATTCTCTTCATTATCAGAACATCTAACAATAAAGAACAAGTGCACTGATCCGAGACCTAGACCAAGGTTGTGCATTCTTGTACAGTAACAAAGACGGCAACATCTGGAGGGTAGAAAACATGCCTCTAGTAATCGACGGCTACATACAAACCAAGCAGTACAACAGCTTGGCTCACAAGGAACCCTGTTACGTGCAACTTTGTAGATAGCCAATCAAAGAAGCCTTGACTGAGCTGTTCTGGGCGCAACAGAAAAACCCTCAGACCAGTCTAGACAAACTCTTCGGGCATTGTGAGAGCCTACATCTTATGATGAAACTGACTGGAAAATGGAGAGAGAAGCTTGCTTAGTACAATATAAACAGAAGCCTTGTCATTCAGCAGTACTGTAGCTGGATTGTAAAGCAGCTTCGCTGTGCACCTCAATTCAATCTAGAATCGGCTTCCTATTTCGCAGCAAAGCCTCCTTCACTCATGCAGCCAAACATACCCTCAAAAAACGGACTATCCTACCGATCCTCGACTTAGGCGATGTCATTTACAAAATAGCCTCCAACACTCTACTCAACAAATTGGATTTAGTCTATCACAGTGCATTCAGTTGTCACCAAAGCCCCCATATACTACCCACCACTGCGACCTGTACGCTCTCATTTGCTGGCCCTTGCTTCATACTCGTCGCCAATCCCACTGGCTCCAGGTCATCTACAAGTCTCTGCTAGGTAAAACCCCGCCTTATCTTATACCTTATGTTACAGACTGGGGGGTATGGTGGGATATTGAAGGTTGCTTAGTACAATGTAAAAAACGAAAGAGGCCTAGTCATTCAGCAGTAGCTTGACTGTAAAGCAACAATAACAATGTCCCTCGGAGGATGAAGTAATTGCTTTAGGTTTGTGTTTATTCATCTTGCTCGTCAATGGATCAGTAGGACATCAGCACCCGTTAGCGTCATGATTCTCAGCAATACAAACAATGTAGCAACTAGCGCTCCCGGACACACCGACATCGGGAGAAAACTTACAGCTATTGAAACAACTGCAGAATGTGTGTGTGTTTGTGCGCGCGAGTAGCTATTCAAACAGCTCCATGTCGTAATTAAAGTGAGTCATGAGTGTGCGCATACACACGTTGCTGTGTTTACCATGGGCTCCGGGCGCCAGTGACATGTGGATAAGCCCAGATGCTCACTCAGATTGTGTAGCCCGTCGTAGCCACAACCTCAAGGACATCCAATGAGGAGCTGTCAAAAAGCCTTGTCGATGGAGAGATCGGAGAGTGGAATCCGAAGGCAGATAAACTCATTCTTGTAGGGATAAACTATTCTTTGTGTAAACAAACATTGGTTTTCTGAGAAGAGAAGACAAGGGCTTTTGTAGTCTTCAGACAAAGTGAATAGGCTGATGGGGACATGAAAGTGTTTTGAGTTTGACTCATGCTGTAGAATAGTGTATGGGGAAAATGTAAAGGCATTCACAGAAAGGCACTGCATGTTTGTGCAGACGTGTTCGATTATATTTTGTAACTGATGCTGTGAAATGTTGTGCGAGTCATGACAACATCGGTGTCGAAGAAAGGAATCGTGACTCTGTGGAAATATTCTGCAAAGCTTTCAACTGAGCTGAGAAACATGCCATTTGTTTCTCAACAGAACTTGAGATGAGGACCTTGAGTTGAATGTCACACATTAGTATTAACGGCAACTTCTTGCACACGTCAGGTAAGAGTTGTATCGAAGTACAGATCCAGGATAAGTTTGCCCTATTTAAATTATTTGAAATTCTTAGAATCTATTAAAAAAGGTGCTACCCCTAGCATTTCCCCCCTGTGGAAGCTAAGCACAAGGCTGCATTCAAAATACATCTTCCCCTCCCCTGTATCCCATTTCCCTGTAACATTGAGACTTGGGCTTGAGCCTTTTACTTTCGGTTTTGGTCCACCAGCTTCAAACTGCTGGAAAAACGAGATTTTGTGTTATTGAAAAGATTTCACAGTGATTTAGATGGTACAATGACACACCTACACTATTCAGTGCTTTTTTTCTGAAATTGAGCGAACAGTGTAGAATTTTTGCAACCAGGAAATGACAGATTGATTTCTATATTAGCCACTAGACTCGATTTCCACTAATAAACACAGCCAAAGTCAAAACAGCTTTCCCATTTTGACAAAAGATGCCGCTCCAGCGGGATAAATCAATAGGCGAATATCACAATCACAACTTTGCAGGCAAGTAATACTGTGAAATACTGGACACCCCTGTAGGTGATCACTGAGAACTCAAAGAGCAGGTTTGAGCCACAGCATTTTATAGCAAAGTCCATCCTCCTTCAGTCTACATGATAAACAACAGATGTATGGAATGGGTCACAAGGTTAAGATTTGTATGAAAGATACTTATAATTCACAGCAGACAGTATCTGCTGTAAAAACTGTTTTCATTGTGTAGACTCCGAGGTCTGGCCATGGGGTCATCTCTCCCTGGTACCTTATTTAAAGAACAGAAACATTCAACTCCTGATCTGGAATGCGGTATCACCAAAAGACATGGTAAATCTTCCAGAGGCCCATCCTCAGTAGAACACACACAGATGAGCGTTCCAACAACCTCTTTATTCTGTTGCATAAAACAGCCATTTGATGCAATTACAGCATTAACATAATCTTGCAATTTTGCTCTCACAGGGCCAGACTTAGAACAGCTCAGGACAGGCACGTTTGGCGCTGCTCACAGTTCAGTATAGAACATACTACAGAAGTAGTCAGGGAAAGTTAATCCACTTGGTTGTAGTGGGTCAGAGGCCTACAAGCCCTTACATGTTACTCACTCACGGGTCAAGAGCTTACACACAAGTACAACTAACAACAGACACGACATGTATTGACACACGCACTGAACAGTGAACACCGATAGGAAGAGAAGATGGACATGTGAAAATGAGAACCAATAGCCCAGTAAAACATGCATATGGGAAAACCCAAACAACTGTTTCAGAGAAAGTTGATTATGGAAATGTAATGATCCCAGTAAGCAAAAGTCTCTCAAACACAAAACGAGACCCCATCTAGCTCTGAGGGTATTACATGGCATGATGGTAAAACCCTCCTTAGTGTAGCAGGGGTTGTAATTCCGGTAAACATGACAACAGCTTTCCAAACACCATGTAGTCTAATGCACAAACACTTGATATAAAGCCCCGCCACACACCAAATGAATCCTTGTTTTTAGATCACACAGAAATCCCATGTATTACTAATGCTCAATACAGACACTCACGATGCATGCTTCCATACGGTGTGTAGTGAACACACAGCAGGGATGAGCTACAGGACATTTTAAGTAAGAGCTATATTCTGGTGGCTGGAGCTGCATAATAGGGGGCAGTGGGAGAGAAAAGATAGACGGTCAAGACGAATAGGGGGCAAGTGGGAATCAAAAGACAGTCCAAGTGAATCTGTTGTGTGGGACTGGCACATTGGGAGGCTAGTGATTGGAGGCTTAAAAGATGGAACACAACCCAATTCGTAGTTGTAGCCCTCCTAAGCAGACAGATAGGCTAGATGGTAGGCCTAGAGTAGGATACTTCAGAGAATCAGGAGAAAAGCCAAGTGAATGGGTAGAGTGGGGCAGACAGACAGTTTGACATTAAGAACAGTGGGGGGCGTTGAAAAGTTGCGAGACTACCCAATTGTTGGTACTATCTCTAGGCAAATGCTAACAGGCAACTCTATGCATAAAGTAGCTACATGTTCATGCCATGTCCAGGCTCCAGCTATAGTCCAAGGCAGATAGAGTTCAAATGAGGGCTGAGGACTGAGGGTTGAGGGTGCAGAGAAGAATGGAGAGGCTGATGGCCAGGTAGAGAGGAGGAGAGTGGGAGGAGAGAGGGCAGCGGCGTTGAGACTTGGGAGAATAGTGGTGAACGGTGGAGGACATTGGCCTTTCTACAGCTTCTGTGTCTGAGCTCTTCAGGAAAAGGCCAAATGGGACAATGCTAGTTTTAGCCATCATCCTTCGAACGCATGACTCACATTAACTTGCATAAACATATGTAAATGATTAGCCTACACTTCAAAGGTGATATAAGCACATTGGCTACAGCAAACATGCTGACAGGTGGGAGGCGCCAGAAAATGTAACCAAACTTTAAAGAGCGGCTAAAGTGCAGTCAAGTTTGACAAATATAACGATAAATAACATTGTGTTAAGGCTTGATTCTGTCAACATACTAGTTCAGATCAAATGGCCAATGGCTGTTGTGTACCGCACATCACCATCAATCTGAGTAACCAAATCTCAAATGTTTGAAACTTGGATGTTTTACTTCATATTATGAGGCAGGTCTTACCTTGCTTCAAATTAGCTTAGACAAAATCTGACCACAGAAACGTTGAATTATTTTATAAAAAACACTTCCTCATATTCCATCGAAAGCAGCATTTCTCTAGTTAGTTAGATAGTTCTCTTGGTTTTCAAATCAGGTGCTCATTAGAACAGTGCTTTCCCGCTACTTGCATTGTGGAACATTTGTGCGTATTACTGTGTGTGCATTGCTGCGAGTATAATGTGAAGAAATAATAGTTTATTAACATTTTAAGCTTAAAGTTCTGATCCATCAGCCTCATTGTGTTTTAACATTTTCGGATAAAACCGTGGTTGTACAGTGCATTCGGAAAAGTATTCAGACCCCTTCCCTTTTTCCACATTTTGTTACATTTACAGACCTTATTCTAAAGTGGATTAAATAAAATGTTTTCCTCATCAATCTACACACAATAGCCCACAATGACAAAGTGAACCGCTTTTTATAAATGTTTGCAAATGTATTAAACATTAAAAAAAGAAATACCTAATTTACATAAGTATTCAGACCCTTTGCTAAGAGACTCGAAATTGAGCTCAGGTGCATCCTGTTTCCATTGATCAGCCTTGAAACATTTCTTCAATTTGGAGTCCACCTGTGGTAAATTCAATTGATTGGACATGATTTGGAAAGGCACACACCTGTCTATATAAAGGTACTACAGTTGACAGTGCATGTCAGCGGAACAAGAGGAGGGTGTTCCTGGAGCAGGTGGGAAAGGCAGTTGTAACCCCACACACTCAAAGGGAGCGCCTCCCCCGCACAACAGCCTCTGCAGCGCTTGTGAAAGCTGTTCAGGGCGCTGAATCTTGTCCTGATACACTTGAGGCTGCAGCTGGGGCAGGCAAGAGGAGGAGATGCCAATTCCGCCCCCCAAAGAAGGACTGTAGAACAAAATACTATGTGCTGCACATGTGAGAAATACATCTGCAAAGTCCATGCACACACACTTGCATACTGTCCTACATGTGCTAATTAGAGTTGATTGATTTATGTTTTCATGTTTTCATTTTTAAACAAATGGGAGAAGACTAGTATTTTATATTATTTTGTTCCTCAACTACAAAATACAGTATAAGAATATATCACTATGTTGCCAAAAAAGTTGTTTCCCTTCAATAAAATGCATTCAAAAGTACTTTATGCACATTTCTGCTACTTTTAGGCTATACAAGTGCTATCGCTTGCAAAACCCCCCAAAGGAATTACACCTATGCACTAACTTTGGCAATAATAATAATAATAATAATAAACCTCTACTTTAGTAAAGAAAACAATTATGACAGATGTGTTTATGAATGAGTGGTGTCCAGATTATGAATGAGTGGTGTCCACTGATTAAATGCAGTCTTTCTGCATTGTGAAGAGGTAAAGCCCAGATATTCACAACGTTTGTGATGAATGACAGGTTGTTTCTTCATGCAAAAGAGATTTAGGGTTAAATTCAATGAAGCTGCTTTATTTTAAGGGTTTAGTGAAGGCAGGTCATGTTTTACCCTTAGGACAAGGGGAGTATAAAGAATGTTAAGACTACAGAAGGGTTAAAAAAAATATATATATTATTTTACTATTTGAACAGTCATTACGGTGACCGCAATCATTTGGCAGGCTAATTAGCGACATCCAAAATTACATGACCGTCAAAGTCCTATTTCAAGCCTTGCCTAACACACAAATCATAGTTTTGCACATGCACACAAAGTTAGAGCCCAGACAGATCCATCCACAATGCCCGTCATTTACACAGATAGAATAACTGTAGATTAAGTTAAGTGCAGGAAGTGAAGCAGCATTCATTTCTTTCTGTCCTTAGTCACATCCTGTCTTCCTGTGTCTCTCCCCTCTCCTCCTGCTCTGTAGTCTGTATCCTCTCCATGGCTGGGCTCCAATGGGTCTTGCCAAATGACACACACAAGAGAGACACAGGATCGCTCACAGACGCACGCGGCCGGTGTATTTTCATAATAGCGCCACACTGGCCATTTGTCCCTGAACATCGCTGACACAGAAACATGACTGGAGCAGCAGCTGAGAGATGAGTCACTGTGAAACTGTGGAGAGCAGCAGGACACAGCCAACAATCATTACAGACACACACGTAACATCTTCTGCCTACCACACACACAAAATCAGGCAGCGGACGCATACAAACTCACTCATACCTCTGCCACTTGCCAGTGCCATCATATAACTCTGTAATAACCCAATCCAATGCCACTGTAATTTGTTCTGACTAACTTTTCGGCCTGTCCATCACTTTTATGACATGGAGCGAGCAGTCTGAAACCCCTCCCACACAGTCACACACACACAGAGTGTGTCACACACACACACACAGAGTGTGTCACACACACACACACACACACACAGAGTGTGTCTCACACACACACACACAGAGTGTGTCTCACACACACACACACAGAGTGTGTCTCACACACACACACACAGAGTGTGTCTCACACACACACACAGAGTGTGTCTCACACACACACACAGAGTGTGTCACACAGCCCTCACTCTGCTTACTGAGATGATGTGAGGTCTTACTAACACAATGGTCACTCACGGTCAACTCTCACATGACAGTCTCCATCTCACGCCTGCCTGAACAGAAGAATACACAGCCACTCACTCAATCATTAACAGGCAACAAAATCAAGACATCGACCATGATATGTCTAATGTATTTGCTCAAGGCTATTGACCAGTCCAACAGTACACAGAAAAATCTATGCTCCGTCTCTTCAGCAGGGCTGTTCAATGTCGGTCCTGGAGGGCTCAAACCCTTCTGGTTTTCTTCCTCTCCTTCTACCCAGGGACTGATTCAGACCTGGGACACCAGGTGAGTGCAATTAACTAGCAGGTAGGAACAAAAACAGAAGGACGAATTGAACAGCCCTGGTCGATAGGAATGTGATGATGAAAGAGAATAAAACACAGTGCCTGAGGACCACTGATGGACAACCTGGATTCTAAATAAATCTTTGCATTTGACTATTATTTGTATCGTTTTTAATTATCTCACAAATATACACATAGACCAAAACATTAAGAACATCTGTACATTCCATGACAGACTGACCAGGTGACTCCAGGTGAAAGCTATGATCCCTTACTGATGTCACTTGTTAAATCCACTTCAAATCAGTGTAGATGAAGGGGAGGAGACAGGTTAATGAAGGATTTTTAAGCCTTGAGACAATTGAGACATGGATTGTGTTTGCGTGCCATTCAGATGGGGAATGGGCAAGACAAAAGATTTAAGCACCTTTGAACGGGGTATGGTAGTAGGTGCCAGGCGCACCGGTTTGAGTGTGTCAAGAACTGCAACGCTGCTGGGTATTTCACGCTCAACAGTTTCCCGTGTGTATCAAGAATGGTACAATACCCAAAGGAAGTCCAGCCAACTTGACAACTGTGAGAAGCACTGGAGTCAACATGGGCCAGCATCCCTGGAGAACGCTTGACACCTTGTAGAGTCCATGCCCCGACGAATTGAGGCTGTTTTGAGGGCAAAAAGTGGTGCAGCTCAAGGTGTTACTATTGTTTTGTACACTAAGTTTATATTTAAAAAGGGGATCAAGGTACTGTACTAGAACATACAAATCAACACTCGATCTGTAATAAATGTTTGCGACCACCACCAAATCGTCTATAGATCTCTAGTTGTCTTTCCTATGATATTTATAAAGGTTATCAGCAGTCAGAGAGCTGATCGATACTGCTCTGAAGCGGTTCCTCTCTTCCATTGCCTTGACCGGTGCCTCAGCTCATTAGCATGTGGTCTATGGATCCGATCTATGGATCGGCCACTGACCAAGTGAAGTAGACAACCATACATCTTCCTGTGTGCCAAATGGTCCTCCGCCCCCTCAGAGGGGCTGGTAGGAAATCTCCACATGTTATATGCTAGTTTCCCCTAGCTTGAGATGTCCCGCCTAAAGGGGTAGGCAAATAATTGAGCGTTGCGAGAGGGAACGCCACCTCTGCATGTGAAGATGTGACTTCCACTTTGTTCTGAAAATATTTGCGTTCCAAATTTTAACTCCTCTCTTTATTTGGCCAGACAATCATCCACACCATAAACTATGGAATGTGAGTTAGACTGTCAAGATCACACAAGCTCAGTCACCCAACACCTCGTCCCTTTCACGCTCTGTTCTCTCTCTCCCGCTGAGATCGCAACACAGCCCGGGTAATAAAAGAGAATCTAAAACCCAATCAGGAGCAGTGTTTTAGAACACTGATAAATAATACAGAGGGCGTTCTACTGGACAGCAGGGACTCAGATCTACAGCCAGTGCAGTGTTTGCAGAAAAAAACAGCTCAGAGAGAGAGAAGAGAGAAGAGAGAGAGAGAGAGAGAGAGAGAGAGAGAGAGAGAGAGAGAGAGAGAGAGAGAGAGAGAGAGAGAGAGAGAGAGAGAGAGAGAGAGAGAGAGAGAGAGAGAGAGAGAGAGAGAGAGAGAGAGAGAGAGAGAGAGAGAGAGAGAAAGAGAAAGAGACTAATGCAGGCATGCAGAGAAGTCATACCAGCTCTGCTCAGCCAGTCTTCTCTGCCACAGGGCTGTTAAAAAGGTAATGGAATTCTGACAACGCTGATGCTTTTAAAAACAGGAGCTTTCATCACAACCAGTGGAGAGGAGAGGGGAGAATCTCCACTATGACATGTGGCACAAATCAACCATTCTAACCAATTCGTGGGAAAGAGAGGGAGAAAAGGGGGAAGAGGAATGCATGATATGAAAGAGGGTGAGAAAGTACCATGGGAAAAAAGAAAGGAACATGAAAGAGACAGGAAGGGTAGGAATAAGGCAGACAGGGACAGAAAGAGACAGAATAGAGCAAAGAGTGGCATCTCAACACAGATGAGACAGTCATGAAACTGAATGCGGTGCTAGTTCTCAGTCGAATCGACATCCACAGTATAACAGAACTGGTCATTCCTGTGGGTCAAGAGAAGGCTTGGGAGCAAACCCCAAGTGAGCAATTGTAATCTGTGCACTGACTAATCTGTCATGTTTTACCCTTCAAAGCCAGTTATTGAGTTATTAAGCAACGCCTGGCAGTTGTTATGCAAGCTGTCACATTTTGACGGCAATACAACATTCATACAACACGTAGACTACATCATTATCGATCTCACAGCACAAACCGCCTACTACGCACATCGCTGTGCGAGTGTGGGTAGTTGCATTTGTCCCTTCTCTGCCATTAGTGGTGGTTGGTTTGTGTATAGCAGGGAAGAAGAAACGCTGGAGGTATAAAATATTAACGAGGGCCCATTAGGAAGCGCAGAGTGAGTTAGCTAGGTGAGGATGAGCTCGAGAGGAGACTAGTAGAGCAACGCACCCACTGAACCCAGAGGCAGAGGAGAGGCCCAACAGTGGGTTAGTGTGGAGGCAAGATATTGAGGAGAACTTTGAAGATGATTAGACGAGATGCAATGAAAGTGTCAATCCCAGTTCACTACAGATCGGCGTTGTTGTGTGTCACGTGTGAGTGGGCGTGTGAGCATGTGTATATTTGTCTGTACGTATGCGTCACAGGAGGTTGGCGGCACCTTAATTGGGGAGGACGGGCCCGTGGTAATGGCTGGAGCGCAACGGTATTAAATACATCAAAACACATGATTTGATGCCATTCCATTCGCTCCGTTCAAGGCATTATTATGAGCCGCCCTTCCCTGAGCAGCCTCCACTGGTATGCGTGTTTATCTCTGTGCAAAGTATTGAATAGAAAAGAAGAAATGGCATATAGGCAGGACATGGCATATAGGCAGGACATGACATATAGAAACCGCCAACGGTTTTGGCCCAGACCTCCCAGTGTCTATTTTGGGCCTGTGTATCAGTCAGTCAGTGTGGGCTGGCGGGGTGATTGATCATGACGAGATTAGCTCGTTGTCCCTTTGCAGCCCCGCCGTGCCAGTAGTCTGGTGTCACTTTCACTCAGACTCTTTATCAATAATGAGCCACTGGCAGCATGCTACGGTAGCGCTAAATCAGGCTATGCTAGGCTACGCTGCTCTTGGATATGCCACGATAGCCAAGGGGACCAAAAACGCCTAAAGTACACCAGTACTGCCATTACGAAGTACTGTAGTTTAACATATTTGGATAAATTTGCAATGTAACGCTACGCTTGGCTAATGTAATGCCCAAGCAAGGGTTTAAACACACAACCATGAATGTATAGCTAAATAGATAGATACAGTGGTGGGACATGTGGCTAAATCTGTTACAGTGCATTCGCTACATCCCAAGGGAACCAGAGCCAAAAATAGGCCAGGTGAATAATTTAGTGGGCTAATGTGCCATAGCTGGGCATGTTATGGACTCCAAGCCAGGAAATAGTGTACAGTGCCTAACACAGTAGTCCATCAAACCATTCTCTTGTCCATCTGCAAAACTCCCTGAGAGAGCGAAAGAGTAAAGACAGGGCTCTGGGCAGCAGCCAGGTCAGTATTTTGTCTTCTTTCAGTATTCTGTGACAGTGGCCAGGAGGGTCAATGAGAGAGTGCAGGAGCAAACAGAGAGAGAGACATGATGACAGGTTAGGCTGGCACTGCCAACACTGAAGAAAGTCCCTCCAAACATGGGCAGTACAGGCAAAGTGGTCAAGAGATGACCAGGGCTTGGAAGTAACTGATTAATTACCAACGAGGTGGCCATTCTAGTTTTCAGAACACGGCAAGGAAGACAGAGTTGATTTCGTGCAACAGGGTTGTACTCACATTGTGGTTCAGGTCATCTTTGAAAGTCGAAAGTGAAGACTATTAGTTACAACGGCTACATGTACAGTTGAAGTCGGAAGTTTACATACACCTTAGCCAAATACATTTAAACTCAGTTTTTCACAATTCCTGACATTTAATCCTAGTAAAAATTGCCTGTCTTATGTCAGTTAGGATCACCAATTTATTTTAAGAATGTGAAATGTCAGAATAATAGTAGAGAGTATTATTTATTTCAGCATTTATTTCTTTCATCACATTCCCAGTGGGTCAGAAGTTTACATACACTCAATTAGTATTTGGTAGCATTGCCTTTAAATTGTTTAACTTGGGTCAAATATTTTGGGTAGCCTTACAAGTTAAGTTGGATGAATTTTGGCCCATTCCTCCTGACAGACCTGGTGTAACCGAGTCAGGTTTGTAGGCCTCCTTGCTCGCACACGCTTTTTCAGTTCTGCCCACACATTTTCTATGGGATTGAGGTCAGGGCTTTGTGATGGCCACTCAAATACCTTGACTTGGGTGTCTTTAAGCAATTTAGCCACAACTTTGGAAGTATACTTGGGGTCATTGTCCATTTGGAAGACCCATTTGCGACCAAGCTTTAACTTCCTTACTGATGTTGCTTCAATATATCCACATAATTTTCCTTCCTCATAATGCCATCTATTTTCTTAAGTGCACCAGTCCCTCCTGCAGCAAAGCAACCACAAAACATGATGCTGCCACCCCCGTGCTTCACGGTTGGGATGCAGATTCTTTGGCTTTCAAGCCTCCCCCTTTTTCCTCCAAACATAACAATAGTCATTATGGCCAAACGGTTCTATTATTTGTTTCATCAGACCAGAGGACATTTCTCAAAAAAGTCAGATCTTTGTCCCCATGTGCAGTTGCAAACTGTAGTCTGGCTTTTTATGGCCGTTTTGGAGCAGTGGCTTCTTCCTTCCTGAGCAGCCTTTCAGGTTATGTGATATAAGACTCGTTTTATTGTGGATATAGATACTTTTGTACCTGTTTCCTCCAGCATCTTCACAAGGTCCTTTGCTGTTGTTCTGGAATTTATTTGCACTCTCTAGGAGACAGAACATGTCTCCTTCCTGAGCGGTATGATGGCTGCGTGGGCCCATGGTGTTTATACCTCCAATTGACTAAAATTATGTCAATTAGCCTAACAGAAGCTTCTAAAGCCATGACATCCTTCTCTGGAATTTTCCAAGCTGTTTAAAGGCACAGTCAATTTAGTGTATGTAAACTTCTGACCCACTGGAATTGTGATAGTGAATTATAAGTGAAATAATCTCTGTAAACAATTGTTGGAAAAATTACTTGTGTCATGCACAAAGTAGATGTCCTAACTGACTTGCCAAAACTATAGTTTGTTAACAAGAAATTTGTGGAGTGGTTTAACCTGTTACAGATCCAATCCCGTGAACGGGATCGATTTTGACAACATCCGGTGAAATGCAGAGCACCAAATTCAAATTACAAAAATACTCATTTCAAACATACATGAAAATACAAATGCTGCACACCCTTCAAAAGTTTAGACTCTTGTTAATCTAACAGACTTCAGATTTCAAAAAGGCTTTACGGCGAAAGCAGAACATTTGATTGTCTGAGGACAGCGCCCCACTCAAAAACACAATTAGCATAATAACATAACCAGCAGAGGTGTCACAAAACTCAAAAATAAATTGCTTGATCTTCCTCTGATGGCATATCAAAGCGTCCAGGTACACAATAAAAGGTCCTTTTGTTTGATAAAGTTCCTCTTTATATCCATAAAGCTCCGTTTGGTTTGCGCGTTTTGTTCAGTAATCCACCTACCCAAAGGCTTTCATCCAAGCAGATAAACGATATCCCAAAAGTACCCGTAAAGTTTGTCGAAAAAAAGTCGAACAGCATTTTTAATCAATACTCAGATATCCTAAAATGAATATACACTATAATATTTCAGATGGAATATAACCTGCTGAATAGAAGAGAAAAAGAACTGAGCGCGCATTCCCTGTTACGCGCAAAATCCAAAACAGGACACTTGATGTGAACTCAGGAACAAGTGGTCTTACTCCCTTGATTTTCATGATTGAAGCTTCAAAACTTTTTCTAAAGACTTGACATCTAGTGGAAGCCATAGGAACTGCAATCTGGGGGTTAAACTATCAGGCTTTGAATAGCTGGCCTACTGAAAACAGTGTGACAACTGATTCAGACATCCCAGATGGATTTTGCTCAGGTTTTTGCCTGCCATATCAGTTCTGTTATACTCATAGACATTATTTTAACAGTTTTAGAAACTTCAGAGTGATTTCTATCCAAAGCTACTAATTATATGCATATCCTAGCTTCTGGGCCTGAGTAACAGTTTACTTTTGGCACGTTTTTCATCCAAACTTCAGAATACTGCCCCCTAGCCCTAAGAAGTTATTAATGACTCCAACCTAAGTGTACGTAAACTTCCGACTACTGTAAATTATACTGTCTCTTGTATATTTAGATGTATCTAAAACAAAAGGTTATTTTAGGTCCAGTTTCATGAACGAACAGTGGTTTTCACATGAACCCAGAGTCAGTCAGAGTGTGACAGGTAATGGGGTAAGTTCAGCTCAGTGCTGGTATTATTAGTTACAG
The DNA here is from genome assembly GCA_030435695.1 of Brachymystax lenok tsinlingensis. Lineage (NCBI taxonomy): Eukaryota > Metazoa > Chordata > Actinopteri > Salmoniformes > Salmonidae > Brachymystax > Brachymystax lenok. The sequence goes on along the minus strand of CM059812.1, from coordinate 6,693,745 downwards.
CATACAGAGAGGTCTGTGGCCCAGAAGTGGTCTCTGGCCTAGCAGTAGGCCTATGTCCTGAGGCTGAAAGAGACTGAATGCTTTCACACTCCCCCCGCTCCTCCTCTCCTCTGCTCCTCCTCTCCTCCTCCTCTCCTCCTCCTCCTCCTCTCCTCCTCCTCCTCCTCCCCGCACCTCCTCTCCTCTCTTCCACCATCTGGTTCTGACCTCTGGCTCACTCAGCTGGTCTGTTTCACTCTCTCCATCTCACCTTCTCCTTACTGTCCTTCCCACGCTCAAATCTCCTTTCCATTCCATACTTCTCACATACACATGCTCTCTGTGCTTCTTTTAACTCAATGTTCGGAACTTAAAACTAGTGCAGTACTGGTAGGACAGATGTGTGTCAGTGGGTGTTTAGGAGCTACAGGTGAGGGTAGCCCCAGCCATCGGCTCCAGCTCTGAGCTCTTAGCCACAGACAGGTTACTGAAACAGGACCCAAGTGGTATATATAAAGATCCAGTCCGTTAAAACAATTACACTTCAGGTGTTGTGATGCAAAATGCTTGGCGCATAGAATAAAAAAAGTGTCAGATATTATTCATCCTAATCAGACAGGTTTTTTACATGGACGAAACATTGGAGATAATATAAGACAAGCACTGGAAACAATAGAATACTATGCAATATCGAGGACACCAGGCCTGGTTTTCATAGCTGATTTTGAAAAGGCTTTTGATAAAATACGACTGGAGTTCATATATAAATGCCTAGAATATTTCAATTTTGGGGAATCTCTTATAAAATTGGTTAAAGTTATGTATAGTAACCCTATGGGTGAAATAGTAAATAATGGCTACATCTCAAAGTTTTCAACTATCTAGAGTCAAATAAGGTTGTCCACTATCGGCATATCTATTTATTGTTGCCATGGAAATGTTAGCTGTTAAAATGAGATCCAACAATAATATTAAGGGATTAGAAATCCGTGTCTTGAAAACTAAGGTGTCATTGTACGCTGGTGATTCATGTTTTCTTTTAAAACCACAATTAGAATCTCTCCACAGCCTCAGAGGATCTAGATACTTTTGCTATCCTCTCTGGATTAAAACCAAATTATGATAAATGTACTATATTACGTATTGGATCACAAAAAAATGTTTTTTTACCAATTAAAATGGTCTGACGGAGATGTGGACATACTCGGTATACAAATCCTAAAAGAAAGAAATTCTCACTACAATACATTTTTATAGAAACCTATACCTAGACCAAAAAACTGATAGCTGTGCCATTTAAATAGCTAAATATTTGGGAAAAGATTTCCGATGTACCAATTCCATGGCACATGGTTTATGAATTGATACGCAAAACAACGCCGGATTCAAAACTTTGAATTTTTCAATTTAAATTACTATACAAAATTCTTGCAATCAATAGAATGTTAAATATATGGGGGATACAATCTTCCGAGCTCTGCAGATTTTGCTGTGAGGAGGCAGAGTCATTAGATCATTTATTGTAGCTCGTTTTTGGTCACAGGTCCAGGAATGGCTGAAGAATTGCAACATTTGCCTAGAACTAACGCTGCAGATAGCAATACTGGGTGATTTGAAAAGCCATAGTCAATCAATCAATAATATAATAATTATTTTAGCAAAACATTTTATTTTTAATTTCCAATCTGTAGAAGCTATGAGAATAGAAAGGTTCAGTACTTTTGTGAAGCATCACAGCACAGTTGAAAAATATATGGCAAATAGAAATCCAAAATGGATGGTGTTGAAAGATAGATGAGGGGTTGAATGGAGCTGAAGGGTTGGACTAATAACAAGATAACCAATGTAAAACATACAGGGTCTGTAAAATGTATATAGGTTCAGAAATGTTGTGAAATAGCACAGTTACAAATAGAAATCAAACTGGACGGATATCAGAAATAGAGGAAGGACTAAAAACAAACAAAATATAACTATTGTAAAATAGATTGTGTCTGTAAAATGTGTTTAAGATGTATAAACTGAAGGTAGAAGCCTAACTGTTATTGTTTATTAGTTTACTCTAATTGTGGGCAGGGTGGTAGGGTTTGGGGAATAAAATGTATATTCTAAAAAAAAAAAAAAAAAGGTATGTATGTATGTCTATATAGGTATGTGTATGTATATATGTGTATGTCTATACAGGTATGTGTATGTATATACAGTGGGGAAAAAAAGTATTTAGTCAGCCACCAATTGTGCAAGTTCTCTCACTTAAAAAGATGAGGCCTGTAATTTTCATCATAGGTACACTTCAACTATGACAGACAAAAGGAGGAAAAAAAATCCAGAAAATCACATTGTAGGATTTTTAATGAATTTATTTGCAAATTATGGTGGAAAATAAGTATTTGGTCACATACAAACAAGCAAGATTTCTGGCTCTCACAGACCTGTAACTTCTTCTTTAAGAGGCTCCTCTGTCCTCCACTCGTTACCTGTATTAATGGCACCTGTTTGAACTTGTTATCAGTATAAAGACACCTGTCCACAACCTCAAACAGTCACACTCCAAACTCCACTATGGCCAAGACCAAAGAGCTGTCAAAGGACACCAGAAACAAAATTGTAGACCTGCACCAGGTTGGGAAGACTGAATCTGCAATAGGTAAGCAGCTTGGTTTGAAGAAATCAACTGTGGGAGCAATTATTAGGAAATGGAAGACATACAAGACCACTGATAATCTTCCTCGATCTGGGGCTCCACGCAAGATCTCACCCGTGGGGTCAAAATGATCACAAGAACGGTGAGCAAAAATCCCAGAACCACACGGGGACCTAGTGAATGACCTGCAGAGAGCTGGGACCAAAGTAACAAAGCCTACCATCAGTAACACACTCGCCGCCAGGGACTCAAATCCTGCAGTGCCAGACGTGTCCCCCTGCTTAAGCCAGTACATGTTCAGGCCCGTCTAAAGTTTGCTAGAGAGCATTTGGATAATCCAGATGAGGATTGGGAGAATGTCAGATGAAACCAAAATATAACTTTTTGGTAAAAACTCAACTCGTCGTGTTTGGAGGACAAAGAATGCTGAGTTGCATCCAAAGAACACCATACCTACTGTGAAGCATGGGGGTGGAAACATCATGCTTTGGGGCTGTTTTCTGCAAAGGGACCAGGACGACTGATCCGTGTAAAGGAAAGAATGAATGGGGCCATGTATCGTGAGATTTTGAGTGAAAACCTCCTTCCATCAGCAAGGGCATTGAAGATGAAACGTGGCTGGGTCTTTCAGCATGACAATGATCCCAAACACACCGCCCGGCAACTAAGGAGTGGCTTCAGAAGAAGCATTTCAAGGTCCTGGAGTGGCCTAGCCAGTCTCCAGATCTCAACCCCATAGAAAATCTTTGAAAGTCCGTGTTGCCCAGCGACAGCCCCAAAACATCACTGCTCTAGAGGAGATCTGCATGGAGGAATGGGCCAAAATACCAGCAACAGTGTGTGAAAACCTTGTGAAGACTTACAGAAAACGTTTGACCTCTGTCATTGCCAACAAAGGGTATATAACAAAGTATAGAGATACACTTTTGTTATTGACCAAATACTTATTTTCCACCATAATTTGCAAATAAATTCATAAAAAATCCTACAATGTGATTTTCTGGATTTTTTTTCCTCATTTTGTCTGTCATAGTTGAAGTGTACCTATGATGAAAATTACAGGCCTCTCTCATCTTTTTAAGTGAGAGAACTTGCACAATTGGTGGCTGACTAAATACTTTTTTCCCCACTGTATGTGTATGTCTATACAGGTATGTGTACGTATATATGTGTATGTCTATATAGGTATGTGTATGTATATATGTGTATGTCTATTTAGGTATGTGTATGTATATATGTGCATGTCTATATAGGTATGTGTATGTATATATGTGTATGTCTATGTATATATGTGTATGTCTATATAGGTATGTGTATGTATATGTATGTCTATACAGGTATGTGTATGTATATATGTGTACGTCTATACAGGTATGTGTATGTATATATGTGTACGTCTATACAGGTATGTGTATGTATATATGTGTATGTCTATATAGGTATGTGTATGTATATATGTGTATGTATATATGTGTATGTCTATATAGGTATGTGTATTTGGTACATTTTTCCCCATATTCCATCCAGTTCGCTTTATTTTTATAATATATTACACCGGATCTTTCTGGAATCAGTTCCTCCATTTCTTTGTTTTTCCTCTAACTTATTCTGTCCCTCTATGGTACAGTTTTTATTGCTATCTAACTGTATTGTTAGTCCTTCAATTTCCTTTGTTAATATGGACTCTTGATCTAAATTGCTTTTGTTTTATGAGTACTGAATTGCATGGCCTCTAAAGGCACATTTAAAAGTGTCCCATACAATAAGGGGATCTGCTGTACCTATGTTATGTCTGAAAAAGTCAGTTATAAATTATTCTGTCCTAGTTCTAAACAATTTATCATCTAGTAGGCTTTGATTCAATTTCCAATATCCTCGCCCACGTGGAAATTCTGAAACAGTAATATATATGTCAATTATGTGATGATCCGACCGCATTGTCCCCTATCAACACATTTTAAACTTTTGGTGCCAGAGAGAAGTAGTCAAGACGACTAGCTTGATTAAGCCCCTGCCATGTATATCTCACTAGGTCAGGGTATTTAAGTCTCCATATATCCACTAATTCCAATATATCCATGACATTCATGATTTCCTTAAGTGCCTGAGGGTGATAGTTTGTAGTGTTATTTCCTTTCGGGTCCATTGAGGTATTTAAGACAGTGTTAAAATCCCCCACCATAATAATAGAGTCAAGTTGATACATTTTCATATATATTTTCAAAGAGGCTTGGATCATCATTATTTGGATCGTATAGGTTAATAAGCCATATGTGTTCATTGTCCAATAACATATTTAAAATAATCCATCTACCTTGATGATCTGTTTGGACAATTTGCACATTTTGATCAACATTTCTGGTAATTAAAACCATCACCCCTTTTGAATTTCTTTGCCCATGAGAGAAATATATTTCACCCCCCCAGTCTTTTTTCCACAAAACTTCATCTAAAATTGATGAATGAGTTTCCTGTAAACAATAGATATTATATTCCTTCTCTTTTAGCCAGGTAAATACTGAATCTTTTCTTATTATCTGCAAAGCCATTACAATAGTAACTGGCTATACTTATTTCACCACTCACCATAATGAGACAACTTTCAATTCTATTTATCAAAATAGATATGTTTGTAAACGTACCATTAAAAAGTAACATGATGATTGAGTGTCTATATAGCTGTACCATGATATTTGCATTGCTACTAAGTAAACCTCTAATTGGTCCCCACTACTCCACCCGCTAAAAGCCGCCCTCATCCCGAGTTGGGTTGTCATCCCAATGCCCGGCATACCACCCCCGACCCCCCCCGTATCCCATAGCCCTGAAAAGACGGATCCATCCTTCGAAAAGAGCACACAGTGCCAATTACAGAACAGAAGTAGATCAACCGCCAAATGCATTTCCATCGCCCTCACCTCGATTTGTATTATATATAGCAATCCATCTATAAACATTTTTTTATCCTGTTTCTTATTTTCCATAATTAGCTATTAATATTTATAGTATTTGAATGTAGGTAGTATTAATATTTGTAGTAGTGCAGGCAATTTATGCAAAGGATTTTACCTCACCAGTCTCGCTATTACCAAAATGTATAGCAAGCAATTATTATATTAGCAAACATTTATTGTGAATCATCCTATATTGTCCCTAACATATTTTACACCTTTGCAACAGTTGTGGGATACGCACATACACCCACACACTCTCAACCCTTTCCCCCCACACAACCATAGGCTCACATTCTCAACAGTTGCACCATCCCAGAGCCCAACTCAAGAAAGGTCTTGATTTACGAATGCATATACAGTTGCAGCTGTATGAGAAGGCCTGCAAGACTGTGCATAAAAAATGGGAAGAAATGGAGAGATTTTATTATCAATTGTCACGTCCTAGATGATGGAGGTCAATGTACACCTTTTCCCTGAAACACCCAATACGGTCCTCCGTATTGACCATATTCCCAAGCATCTCCATACAGTCAGACTTCGATTTTGTGCCACCAGGGCCACAATAATATACCACCCTCTCTGAATGTCCGAGTGTGACCCTCTCCCCATGGGTTACTGCAGCTAGTGTTGCCAGCACTGTCATTGCCTGGGTGGGGGCACCCCACCGGCTAAGTGCGAGGTCGTCAAGGTTCTCATTAGCAGCTTTGAGAATTTCCTTGTACAGTATGCTCTCCCTTTAGGGAGGTTGGCTTTGCAGGACCAACACTGCCAAGCAGGCTCAGAATCTTGAGGGGGCAGTGCTGCTCTAGGTCTCTGACCGCATACAGAACCCTTACAGCAGGCCCAGAAAACAGTCCTTAGTATCTGGGTCATTCAGGTGGGTGTCTAGGGTATAGGGTTGTGGACCGTTCCATCAATATAGGATCATAAATAAATAAATAAATTAGATATATAATTTATTTAAAAAATGTAGTTCCCCATGATAGGACAATAAATAAATTAAATGTATAATTCATTTTAAAACACTGTTCCACCATGATAGGACAATAAATAAATAAGTCGTATAATTCATTATAAAAAGTATATCCACCATCTGAACAACATTGAAAGCTCTTTTACACACCCGCTCACAACAATACACAACAGTTCTGAGATATTTCCTCACTCAACGCCACACTTTCCCAAACATAAAAAAACACACCACACATACTGTGCCTTCTGTTTCCTGAGTTTTTATGTTGAATTAGTGCTTTTGTGTTCCAATTAGTTATATTTGAAGATATATAGAAAAGCTATATTTCTTATTGTATTATTACAATCCATAACCGGGCTAGAATTGTGTTTCATTATTTTCCTATAAGAACTTTGTAAATTTCAAGTAGTCTTTGTGTCTCTGAACTGGTTATCAATATATAGTTTATCGACGACGAGAGCTACTCGTTTTGCTTTTAAATCTATTTTCCTTGAAAATTGGATACAGAACGTTACGCCGTTCTGCAATTTCCTTCGGGAACTGATCATTCATGCCAATTTTGGTCCCAGCAAGTCTTTTACCCACGCTTTTAACCATTATTTTATCTTTAAATTAAGCAAATTTGGCAAAAATTGGGCGTTCATACCTCTGCCCTCTGTCCGAAGCGGTGTACACGTTCGAGTTGGATTTTGTCGATAGCTTGGCGTGGAATCTGAAGCGCTGTAAGGAGGAACTCTAACTACAGATTCAGGATCATCTCCTTCTTTCTCTTGGATACCTGGAAGTACCAGATTCTCTCTCATGGATCTAGTCTGTATGTCAAGTAAGGCTTCTCTCAGAACGGTGTTCTCCTTTTTAAGTTCATTCACTCCGGTTTCAATCTTATTGACTGTCCCTTTTAGCTTGTTTGTTTCCTTCTCCAATGTCACAGCTTTTTCATTACTCATCTCGAGGCTTGCTTTCAACTCTTTTATATTCTTACTGACTAATTCAAGTATGCCCAGTTTGTCATTTATTGATTTTAACAGATCGGTTTCGACCTTTACTATTACCGGTGGTGAAAATATTAAATCGTCGGTGTCTGTAGAAGAGTCATGTTTCCGTTTTGAAATCGGTTCCCCCGTCTTACTCTCCGTCATGTTGAAATCGGTTCCCCCGTCTTACTCTCCGTCATGTTGAAATCGGTTCCCCCGTCTTACTCTCCGTCATGTTGAAATCGGTTCCCCAGTCTTACTCTCCGTCATGTTGAAATCGGTTCCCCAGTCTTACTCTCCGTCATGTTGAAATCGGTTCCCCCGTCTTACTCTCCGTCATGTTGAAATCGGTTCCCCCGTCTTACTCTCCGTCATGTTGAAATCGGTTCCCCGTCTTACTCTCCGTCATGTTGAAATCGGTTCCCCCGTCTTACTCTCCGTCATGTTGAAATCGGTTCCCCCGTCTTACTCTCAGTCATGTTGAAATCGGTTCCCCAGTCTTACTCTCCGTCATGTTGAAATCGGTTCCCCCGTCTTACTCTCCGTCATGTTGAAATCGGTTCCCCCGTCTTACTCTCCGTCATGTTGAAATCGGTTCCCCCGTCTTACTCTCCGTCATGTTGAAATCGGTTCCCCCGTCTTACTCTCAGTCATGTTGAAATCGGTTCCCCAGTCTTACTCTCCGTCATGTTGAAATCGGTTCCCCCGTCTTACTCTCCGTCATGTTGAAATCGGTTCCCCCGTCTTACTCTCAGTCATGTTGAAATCGGTTCCCCAGTCTTACTCTCCGTCATGTTGAAATCGGTTCCCCCGTCTTACTCTCCGTCATGTTGAAATCGGTTCCCCAGTCTTACTCTCCGTCATGTTGAAATCGGTTCCCCAGTCTTACTCTCCGTCATGTTGAAATCGGTTCCCCAGTCTTACTCTCCGTCATGTTGAAATCGGTTCCCCTGTCTTTACTCTCCGTCATGTTTGGGTGTTGCTTGTTTTAGTAATATTTGTCGATACATTTCTCTAGTCCTAAGATTTGTTTTGTGTCATTATCCACAAAACAAGTAGTTTAGTTAATATTTAGTCTAACTTGCCGATATTGAATATTATGTTTTTATCTTGAGGTGCTCTACATAACTACGTTCAGTCCGCCATTAAGTGTCTGCATTAACATATCAACACTAAGGGCACTAAGTTATGAGTTTACACAGCCAAGGCAACTTCACTTCAGTGACACCAAACACACAACTCCACTTCAGAGAGAACAGATCACACTGCTCAAAGAGCCCATACTGACACTGAGAACAGGGACGCACAGGTGGGGGGTGGGACGGTGTGTGTAGTGGGGGTGGGACGGTGTGTGTGTGAGAGAGAGAGTTGGTATGTTTAAGTGAGTTGCTTATGTGCACGTGTGGGACAGCTCCAAGCCATATAGGAGCCTGTCTAGAGACTAGCGAGACAGTGATACACAACACAGTACGTACAGGTACAGACTGGTATGTGTGGGTGGTGGGTCACTGAGGTGGGAGAGGAGGGAGAGGTGAACTCGGGGGCCACGTGAACTCACTCACCCGGGGCTGCCAGTTCTCGTACTGCTTCTGCAGGTTGGCTCCGATGGTCTCCAGGGCTTTCTGTGGACTCATGGACAGAGGGTCTGGAGGAGAGGAAACACAGACACTCATTATCATAGAGAGACAACACTAGACTTGGGTCCAACCAGTAAAACACACAAAACAGTAGTGAAATGCAGAAAAATGACCATATTATTGCACTGATATTTATCTAGAAGCATTGCTTTTACACTGTTCTTGAGATGGGAAGGTAAAAGTCATGTAGATGCAAAGTAACAACACAGAGATCAGATATATCCCAATAGTGTCATCACAATGAAGCAGAAATTCAGTTTAGACAGTTAACCAGTATCACAATCCCTGGCCATTTGTTGAGTAGGGCTGTTTCTCTTATCAAATTAAACTACATAAGATGGAGAAAATCTCCCCAGCACTTCAGACTGAAATATTGACAAGAAGAAATCCATTGTATAAAGCATAGCGCGTATTATAGATTCTGAGATATCAAATTCTGCCCACAATGCAGAGAAGAACATTATTGATTTAGAAATTACCGGATGTATTGACAATATGCATATTCAGGGATAGACAATTTTTTGGGAGAAATGTATATTATTGATAGACGATATATTTCCAGTAGCCAGCAAGTTAAGGAAATAACGCATGTATACTGTGCCATATAATGCAACTGCAGTGAGCCAATGTAAGATGAAGTTGACCCTAAAGTGGAATGACGCATTCACTTCTCTTCAGAAGGGATGTGTCAAATTAAGGAAGGAGGAAGAGGGGTCAGAGAAGAAGAATGATAGCTAATGGATTGTGCATTTAAGGTTATTCTAGACAATGATCTTTAAATAAACCATGATCTGGTGATTGACAGTTTGCATTGTCCTCAGTCAAAGTCTACAATGAAACAGGAGCAGACTGTCTGAAGTCTCTGGTTTTTTGAATTTGTTAAGTGGTTCCTTTCATAAATGCTACCATCGAACGGTCTTGAGTTTTTCAACAGAGTGGTTTCATGTGGTTTCCGTTTGTCAAACCATCTGTGGAGGCGTATCGTTTAATTATTACTGTCATTTTGTCTGTCTGGTTTCTTCTCAGTTGTCTTATATACTGTTATGAGATTACTTACAAAACTTGGACGTAGGGCTGGGCAATACGATCATATAATCATATCACAATATTTTTCTCATTTCTAAAACAGTATGACTGTATTTAATGTTTTGGAATAACAAAAGTTCTAAATATGCTTTACGAGTAGTGCATGATCCTAGGGTGGCAACACATACATTCTAAGTGGTTTTAAATTGAGCTCTCTTTTCAGATTTAAATTTGTTGTTGCATTTTCATACATTTCTCAATTTCCTTCACTTATTTGTAATAATTTCCACAATGTAAAACATTTGTTTTTACTTTGTATGGTTCTGTTTTGTGAAAAGGTAAATTTTCCTTTAGCAGAATAATTATTATTATTCTCTAACCAGTTTTCCAATCCTACCTTTTTATGCGAGTTAAGTACATGTCGGATAAAAAAGATTCACGACAGGCCTGATGGAAACAGCAAATGTTGGTAAACTTTCCAAATGTCGACAAAACATAACTAGACAAGGTGGGATCTTTTTGTGTCTGTAAAATTAATTATGCGAGAAATGGTGGTGGAAACACTTGTGCAAATATTGATATAATAACCATCATATCGAAGTAAACTTGGGAGTCACACGATGACGTGTGGTCCTCCCACTAGGCTACAGATGAAATAGGTATTGATGAACTTCACAGGGGGGTGAAAGTGCAAGGTGATGAGCTTGATGCTCCTTTCCAATAAATATCCAGGGTCTTATTCTGGTGACATGATGATCAATGCTGCAGTTAAATAAATATAAATAATCTTGCTCCTTTGTCCATAATAACCTTGTAATGTAGACTTAGACACCAGGCTATACCGATGTTGTGCGAAAAACTCCCCTGCCAGAATCCCCCAATCTTGGCGTGAGCACGCACGCACTCAATTCTTCATTGCGGGTGACTTACTTGCTAGTTGAGATTTCTGATCACACAAGGCTGCGTTTCATTATATTTTTTATGTTGGTTTGATCGTGGGGGAGGCACTATAAATGTCTGCAGTTTTCGGTTTGGCTATTTGTTTCAAGTATATTAGTCCATAACTAAACATCTTTGCCAAACTTCGTCATCTCTCCCATGTCTTATTCCACTAGTAGTTGTTCTGAAATGTTTATTGCTTGCCTACGTTTCACTCCCTCCTCTATGTTTAATACAACACACATTAATTAATTATTAGTTTTGTTTGCCTATCCTGATGTGAAGTTTGTTCTATAGAAAGTATTTTAAAAACGGCAGACATTACTAGTGCCTCCCCCACGATCAAATCGACATAAATGTTTTTTAATGAAACGCAGCCTAAAGTGATCAGAAATCTCAACTAGCAAGCAAGTCGCAACAATGAAGAATTGAGAATTGAATCCGTTCCAATTGAATGGAAACCTAGTTTAGGACCATATATTTTCAAATGGATTCAATGAATGTACTTTTGCCACAAGGGCATTGGGCCAACTGGCTTATGTGCCTATTTTTCTTTGCAAAACTTTTTGTGGAAGGCATTACACAGCGCACTGACCCCTTCCCAACGTTGTCAAGATGTCGAGTTTCCTTGTAGGCCTATTTGGCAGGAAACTGAAGCCAGCTGTATAGCCTATTACCTGTTTGTCTCTTTCAGTGGCGCAACTTTCACTGGTGACGGGGGGGACCCAGTTTTATCATTGCAATGTGATACAAAAAGAGGCAAAGGTGTGCTTTAGGGTAAATAAGGTCGCCTCGGAGCGGTCGGGTGGGCTATTTGGAGTGCTCAGCTGGCTGGATTTAGGACCACGCAGATGCCACAGAGCAGAAACTGGCTACTCTTTAGTTGACTGACATAGCTGGCAAGGTAACTGCTGTTTAACATAACAGAAAAAGCAAAACTGAGCTAGTATTGTAACTGACATGTAACACCCTCTCAACTGAGATAAATTAATAAACTATGCCAGCTAGTAGATAACACAGCCAGGTCAGCACTAGCCTCTAGTTACCTGTCAGATAGCAATAATAACCACCTGATATTGCTATCTGACAGCTGTTTGTATGGAAATGTTTAAGTCTTTGTTTTGCCCCTTTCAGAACTAAATTAACTTTGCTAGCTTTCACCAGTTGATGTAGTTAGAGAGCTGGCCAAAAGATACCTAACATATATATCTTTATTTAACTAGGCAAGTCAGTTAAGAACAAATTCTTATTTACAATGATGGCCTTGGAAGTGGGTTAACTGCCTTGTTCAGGGGCAGAACGACAGAATTTGACCTTGTCAGCTCGGGGATTCGATCTAGCAACCTTTCAGTTACTGGCCCAACACTCGTTCTTTTTGCCTCAATCACACTAGACCTGAATCAAACAAATGAAACAATCGACCAAACGATTTAAGATTGATATTCTGACACTTTTTCAGTGCTATGTGAGTTTAATTAGATAGTATGGCAATGTAAGGTTATTGATCTGTGAGTTTTACTTGCTAATTCCCTACTTTTCACACTGACAGTTATAAACAGCTCTAACGTCACGGTCATGGTGCACAGTAGAGGTCTGCCCGGGACTGATTTCTTCATCCCCCTCCCGCCCGCACCCTGCTGGCTTTCTGTCCAACTCCCACCCACTACTGCAAGAACTGGTCCCAAACCCAACTGCAGTCCCGCAATGCTATTTTAGGCATCACTTGACAGCCATGGTCCCCGCAAGGCAATATCAAATGCACAAAAATTACTTAGGAAATAGGTGAAATTTCCAGAGACTCTCACATGGCCTTTATATTGTGTTACTGGGCTGTGTCAGCCAATATGCTAGATGTTGTTTGAAGAGCGCAGAGTTGGAGAGACTTGCACTTTGTCTTGAGCTATTTTTATAACCTACCTTTTAGGAGTGGGAAGATTTACAGACAGAGAAATAACGATGATCAATATTCTAGGCAATGTAGTAAACTATAGCCTAATCATAGGCCTATTTAGGAAGTACATTTCCTTGGAAAGATAACTGCCCTGTGCTTGTCATCCCATGCATAGGCTATAGCCTACTATTTAAATGAGACCACACGGGCACCTGATCTCACAGGTATGGCTACAGAACTGGAAGAAGCAAGAATTATGACGACACTAGCTACGTTTTGCGTAGCCCTATAGGATGTAGCCTACTTTTAGGAGGACGATTTGCAGGCAGAGACAAATAATGGGTAATCAATACTTATTGAAAATGAAAAGGCGCAATGCTCGCTCATCACAGTATGATGATTAAATGTGTTGATTGCACTTCGGACTCACGTTGGTTGAGAACCCTCCATTTCTTTATATTATCAATATGTATTTAGATACTGTAGTAAACTACAGTCTAATCATATTTAAGTTCATTGCATATTACATTTAACCGCCACGTGATTCTCCGCGCATGTAGGCAGCCCACTCTATATCAATGAGACCACACATACTAGGCACCGTTGAACTCTCACGCCCAACTAGGAGAGGTAGGCTTCTGAGTGCATGAATAATGGGAGAAAGATGTGCTGTTAATACAATAGGTAGACTAACGTATACAAAGCAGAAAGAGGCACGTTTCCAAATAATCTATAGGACAATAAAAATAATTGCATCCCAAATTAGTCAGTCTGATCACCCACAGCATGAAAAATGCCAACCGCACTGCAATGCTCTCTGTCGGGACCCGCAGGAATTGTGCCCTCTAGTGCAGTCAGTACACAACACTATGCTCGTCATGTCTTAGCAGGATCAGATGGTGACATGGGCCCCAAAATGGTCAGACAGCCAGGGAAGACCAGTCTATGGAGCTCAGGTGAATTTTGCAGTATATTAACAATATCAGTGAATGATACAAAGTTCCATCTTGAATTGAAGGGTAGACCTACAGTAGTTACAGGACAGAAATTTAAAGCTTAAAGCAACAGTCTGGGAATAATGGTCATTTAAATTAGTGAACCATAGATTCTATTTATCGCAAATATCATGTATAAATGTACACCAAGGTAATTCTTTGTCATCCCTAATTTTTCGGAGGATCAGATGGTGACAGGGATCTCAGCAGGCAGCCAGGGAAGACCAGTCTGACACAGGCGAGGAAAATACAACCCTTTATTCTCTCTATGCAGCAAACACTGGACAAGCCAGATGCTATTTTAAGGCAGTCTGACGAACATCCAAAGTTGATTTCCAAACTGTATCATGGGTTGGAGGCATTTTCCAATGACACAAAACTGTGAGGAAGACCTGGTAGAAGCTATTGATGATATGAACATGACTGGGCATTCCTCATCTCAGACATAAATTACTGCAGTTTAAGAACATACTATATGCCACTGAAACTGAATTCAGGGGACATATTTGCATATGGTACAGTGCATTCGGAAAGAATTCAGACCCCTTGAATTTTTCCACTTTGTTACGTTACAGCCTTATTCTAAAATGTATTAAGTTGTTTTTTCCACCCTAACCAACCTATACACAATACCCCGTAATGACAAAGCAAAAACATATACATTCTGTAAATGTATATAAAAAAATATGAAATATCACATTTACATATGTATTCAGACCCTTTACTCAGTACTTTGAAGAGGCACCTTTGGCTGCGAGTACAGACGGAAGCCACTCTTCAGTAAAAGGCACATTACGGCCTGCTTAGAGTTTGCCAAAAGGCACCTAGAGGACTCTGACCATGAGAAATTAGATTCTCTGGTCTGATGAAACCAAGATTGAGCTCTTTGGCCTGAATGCCAAGCATCACGTCTGGCACCATCCTTACGGTGAAGCACGGTGGTGGCAGCATCATGCTGTGAGGATGTTTTTCAGTGGCAGGGACTGGGAGACTAGTCAGGACTGAGGGAAAGATGAACGGAGCAAAGTACAGAGAGATTCTTGATGAAAATCTGCTCCAGAGCGCTCAGGACCTCAGACTGGGGTGAAGGTACACCTTCCAAACAGGACAATGTCTTAAGCACACATACAAGACAACGCAGGAGTGGCTTCGGGACAAGTCTCTGAATGTCCTTGAGTAGCCCAGCCAGAGCCCAGGATTGAACCCGACCGAACCTCTGGAGAGACCTTAAAATAGCTGTGCAGCGACGCTCCTCATCCAACCTTGACAGAGCTTGAGAGGATCTGCAGAGAAGAATGGGAGAAACTCTCCAAATACAGGTGTGCCAAGCTTGTAGCGTCATACCAAAGAAGACCCAAGGCTGTGTGGCCACTCTACCATAAAGGTCTGATTGGTGGATTGCTGCAGAGTAGTCATTTTGGAAGGTTCTCCCATCTCCACAGAGGAGTTCCTCTGAAGCTCTGTCAGAGTGACCATCGGGTTCTTGGTCACCTCCCTGACCAAGGCCCTTCTCCCCAGTTTGCTCAGTTTGGCCGGGCAGCCAGCTCTAGGAAGAGTCTTGGTGGTTCCAAATGTCATCCCTTTAAGAATGATGGAAGCCACTGTGTTCTTGGGGACCTTCAATGCTGCAGAAATGTTTTGGTACCCTTCCCCAGATCTGTGCCACGACACAATCCTGTCTCGGAGCTCTACGGACAATTCCTTCGACCGTTCCAAATCATGCCCAATCAATTGAATTTACCACAGGTGGACTCCAATCAAGTTGTAGAAACATCTCAAGGCTGATCAACGGAAACATGATGCACCTGAGCTCAATTTGAAGTCTCATATCTCAAGGGTCTGAAACATTATTTGCATAAGTTATGTTTTTTTTTTACATACATAAACTAGCAAACATTTCTAAAAACCTGTTTTCGCTTTGTGATTATGGGGTATTGTGTGTTGATTGATGAGGAAAATATCTTATTTAATACCTTTTAGAATAAGGCTGTAATGTAACAAACTGTGGAAAAAGTCAATAGGTCTGCATACTTTCTGAATGCACTGTATGGTCTTGTGAAGGTTGGCTGAATTCTGGCAAAGAGTATGTTCTTTTATCTCAGCATGTCTAAAGATTCTCCTTCTCCCAGGTTTGTTTGCTTGGAAATGTTGATACTTGAGACATAGACGAAACTGTGTAACCACGCATGTATAGGGGCTAAGAAATGCATTGCCATTAATTGGAAGGTTGGTTATCCTCCCACAATGTCAAGTTATCACTAGACTTGATTAAGGGTATACTGAACAACTTTTACAAGGTCTGAATGCCTTATATGGAATACAGCACGACTAAAGGGGTCGGTATTGAAAACATGCCCACGTCAGGGGAGATAACTATTTAGGAAATCCCTGGTTGGCGTCCTGTGAGTTGTCACTCTGTCTTTGGCCTAACACACCCGAAACCAACACTGAATGCTTCACTAAGATCCTAAAACTGAGTGGGGTGTGACTGAACGGGGAATAAAAATAAATAAAAAGGTATGACTGAACGGGGAGGAAATTGTGTTGGGAGAGTTGAGTTATTGACTAGACCGTTGGGGGTCGGCGGTGCAGGCGTCTCAGGCTGGATGGTCTGGCTGAAATCTGATATAGTGGATGTCTTAAAAAAAAGACATCAAAAGTCTTTATATTTTAGTCACGTGTTGATCATTTGTTAGACTATTGGTTAAAAGGTGCAACACAATATTTATTATTGAATTACCTTTGATTTAGTTCAGTCTTATTAATCACTTACCTAGCTTGGTGACCGAGGGCATTTTTGCTTACTTTTTGTTCTAAATAGAGACGGCACATTTGATTGTGTAAAAATGCAGGAAATTGGCTGTAGATACCCTCCCCACTTCTAAAATCAAAATAGAGCCCCTGGAGTCTTTCATTAAAGTGAAACAACGTGTGTTTGCTGCTTTTCATTAAATCATGCATAGGTGTTCTTTATATGGCCTTAAAACCAATGCGTTCATATGGCTATAGCATACTGAACTTTCATCAGTCATGAAGTTAGAACATTCCATGAAAAAAAATGACCTTGGTAAAAGGCCGACCCTTTGGACATTTCAATTAAAAATGACTGTCACATGACTATAGAAATGTAAACATTGTGATTTTCGAGACACAAAGTAACAGAGGAAGGCCCAAACAACTGCCAAGGACTCCAGCCACCCATAGACTGTTCTCTCTGCTACCGCACTAAATATACACTAAAGATCTACCCGAGATTCAACTTTAAGGCAAGGGCATCTTTTTAAAACTATTTTGATACTCACCTCATGTCTTGATAATATGAATGAGAAAGTAGTCCATTTTGTTTTGAAATCAGTAGTGGTCCAACTCTCTCATTGTTCCCATTAAAAAAAAAAGAAGAATAATATGCTTGAGAGATTCACAAGACTATAACATCAGAATGTTGAAAAGTGCTGCCCTACCCTGGCCGGCGAGGAATAATAGGCACAAAATTAAGAACGCTATTTTAGTATTTTATTAACTTAAGATTCTCACCAAGACAGGCGGACAGTCCAGACAGACAAACAGTACAATATGCTATACATTGCACAAGAATAATATAGGCTATTTTAAGAGATTTATGAGAATGAACGCAAATGTATACTGTTAATGAACAATAACTAGGCTCAATCTATCAACTACCAGATCTGAATAAATGGGTTGGATGGATGGCTTTGATTGTCCAGCAATCAAATTGCAAATCGTTCATAAGCTAAAAATACAAATATTCTGCTTAAAAAGATCTTGCTCTGCTCCCCTCAGCATTTATTATTCTTGGAGGAGGTCAGAACAAGCAACAGGGACGTCACCAGAGATTCATAACCAGGGGCTTGGCCCTGAAAACCAGGGACTGACGGGTACCGGAAAATCATTGTATTTGTGGGTCTGAGAAAATGACCCATGTCTTAAATGCAAGAGTGGATGAAGACAGATATTAAGCCTGCAATAGGAGGAGGAAATTCTAGTCCACCAACTTTCCAGGGGCACTCACTTATCCAAGGTCCTGGTGATGTCCCTGACAAGCAATGGAAACTGAATTTATCCTCTTCGTGCTTCCCAAAAATATCCTGGCGCATGAAGGCTACATCTACAGACGGAAATGACACACTGCAAATAAGTCCTTCTGGAAGTGCACCTAATATGATGTTTTCAAATGGCGAGGTCGCATAATGCTCACTGACGGGGTTATCTCAAAGTTATACTGGATACGCAGTTCTTTCAGCACCCGGAACATCAACTAGAGGACCTCAGGACATACTTTCAAGGCAACATGGGTTGGGGAGAAGGTTGGACACATTAGAAGAAAGACAATGTTTCCCATAGGTATGTCTTAATAATGGCTTTATTATTCTGAATTATTTGTGTGTGAGTTGAGTATGGAATAGGTTATGCATGTGTGTGTGTTTGCGTGTTCTTACCGATCCAGCACTCCAGTCTGGCGCAGGGTGATGTCTTGACCACGTCAGGAGGGTCCACACCCACGTTGAGACACAACACCAGGGCCACACTCACTGTCTTCATCTGGAGGGAGGGGAGGGAGGGAGAGAGAGAAGTCAATACACATGCTTCTGAACACACTATTGGGATTAGATCTCATATAAACACATGCTCTCATATACAGAGTGAAGAGACCCTGTTTATTTACATTATTTGGGTGAAGGACATTCACATTTCATAGAGAGGCTCAGACTCGAGTCCTCATACACGCACTACACGGCTCTGAGGCAGGCATCTGACAACAATGTCAGCCTCTTGATTGTCCTTCAATTTAATATCAGATGTGCATCTTTCCTTTCAAGATAATTCGATACGTATCGTGTGTGTGTGTGTGTGTGTGTGTGTGTGTGTGGGGGCAATGTAGCCTACGTTTTTTGTTCTCCCACTTTGGTTCTGAAATCAGCATCACCCGCTAATTAATTCCTCTGGTAGTTTACTTTTATTCAGGTAAAACCTCATTTTCAACAGCGCATAGATAATAACCTAGCAAATGACATAGGTTGTCACTCTACTAATAGCGTGATATCACACAAGCCATTTCAGCATTTGAATGCCGTGCAGATGTGCAAGATCAGGAACAGGCCGCCTACCTGGCGAAGATGGGCACGGTGCTCAGTTTGACTAGGCTACTGATATTGCCCGGGGTTGTTCGGCATGCAAAATGACTCACAGTTACAGGCTTAGTAACACACTGAGGAGAGGACGCATCAATTGTCACAATAGAGGAGGTATTTTCGGAAGGTAGAAAGAATGTAATATGAGGCAAAAATAAAGTGACCGATGCATGCTACATTTGGATCGGTTTGGGGTCATATCAAACATTAAAACCGGGGACCAACGCCTATAGTTGAATTGTTACATCCCTATCCAGCACCATACTTTACAGTAGGGATGAGGTATTTCTGCATATGTACTGTTATTTTCAAAGGCTAAACCCACCGCTGGTGTGCCTGGCCAAAGACCTTTATTTTCCTGTCATATGACCATAGCACCGGTGCCAATCTAAGTGCTAATGCCGTTTATCAAACTCCAGGCGGTGCTATGGTCAGATGACATGGAAATGGAGCTCTTTGGCCACGCACACCAGCGGTGGGTTTGGCCTTCTATTTGTACACACACAAGCTCCCGCAGGCGCCCAACACGCCGAAACGTCAGCCCCTTTTTTGTCCTTCAAATATCGGGAAATAGTGCTCTTGCGTTTATTTGTATTTTTCATTACTTGAGTTGTCCTGGGGTGAAATCGTTTTTTTGGACAGCCATACACACTATTTTGACCTCGCCCTCTGGCATGGATGGATCCCTTGGCAGGTCTGTCTAGTTGGCATAGCCTGACGTGACTTTGCAATTCTGAACCACTGAGTGCTGCTGACCTGATCTCGGAGAGGGAAGTGCCATGTCGTCTATCAACAAGACTGAGGCTGGGTCCAACACTATGCCAAGCACTAAACTATAGAGAACACACCAAAAGGGTTCTGCTTTGAAAGGGAAGAACTTAACACACACAAACTTCTCTGAAGTCTGTAGACTGTCACGATTCAGGGTACATGTGCTTTCTGTAATAAAAATAGATATTTTAAAAACGTATTACATTTTTTTATAAACAGTCACGACTCTGTATATAAACCTTGCCCAGATATCGCTTAATGATACGGCAGAAAGAAAGATCACATTTAGAGGTGATTGATTTGTCTCCCAAGGACTTTCCAAGAAAGGTCTATTGAAGTGTATTTAATTGAATGTGTGCCTGGATAACTGAAGTTAATTGAACTCTGTAGCTGACGAACAGAAAGGCCAAAGCTCATTGCAGACAGAAGGGTATTGAATTAAATGTGCCTGATCTATGGTGGTTAGCAGAGTTCTGTAGCTACTGCTCCTACCAGGCAGTTTACTGTGGTGTAGACTGGTCTGATAGAGAAGAAGCCCAGGGGGACAGGAAACAGAATCAGGTAAACGTGCACCTGAACACAGATCGATCCATTGGGGCACACATGGGCATACACAAACAGAGAGCGAGAGAGAGAACGAGAGAACAGAGGGGGCAGTGTGAAACCCTGCACTGATTTTTACTTGAGGAGCTCCTACCCGTGTTACTGGCTTTGAGCATCTTTCTCTACGCCTCAGTAATAGTCAATGAGCAACCTCATGTCAGTGACCACGTTTATATGCGCATAGTATTCTGAATAATAGCCCAATCCCGATTAAGGTATTATTTCAGGATAAGCTGTTTACATGCAGCTTTGACATTCCACTCACGAGTATCCCTGTATCCATGAATAAATATAATATTCCTAATTTTCCCTGGGACATCAGTTTATTTTTTGACAGGGGATGCGGGACAAAAAAAAAAAAAAAAAAAAAAAAAGTTAAGTCTCATTTAGATATTTTTTCTGCTTATAATTTCTGGCATTAGGTAGGTTATTTGTTTGTCAACTTGTCTAGAATTACATATATGCAGCTTCTCTTCTGTCATTACTTAATGCTCTAGAATACTAAATAAAGCCTTGCTCACCAGAATGACGTCAGAAAATGAGAGAATGAATACATAAATCTAGTTGACATACGTAAAGATCTTTAATTTCTGCTTCTCTCACGGCGCGAAGACGTTTAGGGGCCGTGGAGAATTTCCATGCAAAATGTCATAATGACATCAACCAGTAATTAATATATATATATATATATATATATATATATATATTTTTAAATACGTTTAAAAAAAAGTAGGTTTAAGGTTCTGAATGAAAGTTTAGGTCATTCAGCAGACGCTGTTATCCAGATCGACTGACAGTCAGTGCATTCAACTAAGGTAGATAAACAACATAGTCATAGCAAGAAAAAAACATTTCTGTAACCGTTACTGAGAATGTTGTTAAAGTGGTCTGTTGGTTGGACTTTCAAAGTCGCTGCCAATTTAAAATCTTTTGAAAAACGAACTTAAGTGCATGGGACAGATGGGAGCAATAATACATATTCTGTTGCAATCTTTACTTGGTGCCTCTTTCCTTTCAGATATTGAATAGATTTAAAAATGTATTATTGTGATAGAATGCTTAATACATTGAGAATGTAGGTGCAGTGGAAATTTGGGTATAGAATTAATTACCCCAAAAATATGTATTTTGAACAAACGTAAATTACGTCTTTTCAACTTTCATTCAGAATCAAAAATGTACCTGATTTCAACGTCAGGAAAAGACGTAATTTCATCATCCGGAATTTTCTATGACCAAATTTAAACTGCACGCACTTTCTCAATGAAGCAAGCATTAGATCAAAATAATTCACTGAAGATTGCAACATAGGGCTGTCCCCGACCTTGGTCGATTCTAACAGGTCGGGGACAGCCCTAACACACACACACAAAGCAGAGGCGGGAGTAGAGGTCAAGATACAGGAGACAATAAAAGATGCAGGAAAAGCTTGCGGAGCAAGCAAAGCTGAGAGGGGGAAAGAAACTCATGGCATTTCATTTCCCACAACGCTGTGGTTCCAACTCTAATCAAACCCATAGGAGTGTGGATGTGAATCCCATCTCTGTCCCATAGGATCCCTCACTAATAGAGGCCATACTTTCACTACACTAACCTCCGGTATGAATGACTGCTTTCTTATACATTGACCCCAGTGGGGATAAGTCAGTTGGGATATGCCCTTTATAGATACTATAGCTGAAATGACAACACACCTGGGTGAATTTTCAGCCCTGCGTCAAAGAATCTACAAAAGCTGCATCCCATTGGGCTCTGGTCAAAAGTAGTGTACTATATAGGGAATAGGTTGCCATTTCGGACGCAGCCAGTCTACAGAGTGCAGGTTTTACAGCTATCCATGGAAAAAGGTTAATGTGTTGCATTTCTGGGGGAGATGGCAAATATCTTCTTTCCTGTTTTTACACACAATAGTTATGGCCGCAATTGGGAAGGAGTGCACTAACTGACTGACTGAAATAAACTTGAAAACAGCTGTGAGCATTTGTGACTGCAATTAATTCTTCCAGTGTCTTTGCGTTGTTTGGTCAAGATGGCATAACTACCCACAAAAGCACCCACACGGTTTACAGCCAAGCACCAAAAACAGGTCCTGGCTTTCAAACTGTCTACCAATACCCAGTCACACACACACACAAATCATCACCTGTAGATCAGTTTTAGAGTTGAGGTACGTTCATGCCAGACGTTCTGTCCTGACTTGGCGTTGTTCAGCACCATACTAATTCACCAGCAACATTACCGCAGCCTGGCACGGGAAACTAAGGTGATTACCATCGCAATAAAACAACCCTAATGAAATGATTTGTTTCCCAACCACATCATATGCGAGCGACTAATAAAACACAGAAATTAGCATGAAAAAAAAAAAATAATAAGACAATTGAGACAAATGGGGAGGTAGAATCTCTTTCGGATTCATAATAGGCTAATGTGGCATTTAGGTTTGACAGCAGCCAGATGTTGGCTCCCATTGATTGAATCCCATTCATTTCTCACTTCAGTGGAGAAGTCAATTGTCTCCCTACTGATATCATACATTCCAACTGGAGGAGACATAAGGGCTGCAACCCTATGGGCCCTGGTCAAAAGTAGTGCACTATACATGAAATAGGGTGCCACTTGGGAAAAATCCAAGATGCTTGCCTTGCGCAGAGAAACATGTTCGGCTTGTGACCGGTTCTTTAATATTATAGTGGTTTGGTAGGCAGTTATTTTGCAGGGGGTTTTTAGCCACCGAAATAATGAAATGACTATTGGATTTGGGTAAGCTCATTTAGTATCCGAGGGCTACAAGACAGCACAGAAACTACAAATGAAGTGAATCGGGACTAGAAACTGTACGTGTCGTAGCAAGCGCAGTACAAAAAAAGTGTTGTGCTTTAATACACTTTTGAAGCTTTTCTGTGTTTAAAATATAGAAGATGAACACTGAACAGGAGGAGAAAAGGGAGAGACAAAGGGAATGAAAAGGTGGAGGCTAAGTCTTGCCCCCCTGGGGAGAGGCTCTGATCCTCCATAACAACAGTCTCCTTCTGAAGAGGGTGGTCCTCAATTGTTAACATTAATCTGAAGGAAAGCCTAAACAATATTACATTTTAATACAAGTCTCCTGGACCTCATGGATTTCCAATAATCCCATAAATCCTGCTCGGAGCAGCGCATGGGGAGGGGAAGGGAGAGATAACAGGGCAGGAGTAGGGTGAAAGCTGAAGCGGGCTTCGGGTCAATTAGACTTGTTCACAATGCTCACTATCACAATGCTCACGATCGTAGTTACGTACCGGTGAATGGCACCGGTACGTAACTATTTGGCTATACTTGACCAATGGAAAACACAGAGAAACTTCACGGTGACTGTTAAAACCTATCCCAACCAGAAACCGTGGACTGATAGCAGCATTCGCGCAAAACTGAAAGCGCGAACCACTGCTTTTAATCATGGCAAGGCGACCTGAAACATGACCGAATACAAACAGTGTAGCTATTCCCTCCGCAAGGCAATCAAACAAGCAAAGCATCAGTAGAGACAAAGTAGTCTCAATTCAACGACTCAGACACGTGATGTATGTGGCAGGGTCTACAGTCAATCACGGATTACAAAAAGAAAACCAGCCCCGTTGCGGACCACGATGTCTTGCTCCCAGACAAACTTTTACAGATGCACAATCGAGAGCATCCTGTCAGGCTGTATCACAGCATGGTACGGCAACTGCTCCGCCCACAACCGTAAGGCTCTCCAGAGGGTAGTCTGCACAACGCATCACCGGGAGCAAACTACCTGCCCTCCAGGACACCTACACCACCCGATGTCACAGGAAGGCCAAAAAGATCATCAAGGACAACAACCAGCCGAGCCACTGCCTGTTCACCCCGCTATCATCCAGAAGGCGAGGTCAGTACAGGTGCATCAAAGCTGGGACCGAGAGAAAGAAGCTGTTTTTCAATCTCAAGGCCATCAGACTGTTAAACCACCATCACTAACATTGAGTGGCTGCTGCCAACATACTGACTCAAATCTCTAGCCACTTTAATAATAAAAAAATTGGATGTAACAAATGTATCATTAGTCACTTTAAACAATGCCACTTTATATAATGTTTACATACATATGAGATGAGTAATGTAGGGTATATACACTGTACTCCATACCATCTACAGCATCTTGCCTATGCCGTTCGGCCATCGTGTGATTGTGCCCTAATGTGTGTCCTGCTGGCGATAAAGTGAGTGGCCCAAGCTGATGCTGCAATCGCCAAGGCTGTCCAGCCTGCTAGCCCTGGCATGGGGGAGATCGATGCCCCCTCTGTTTAAATAGCCTTAATTCATAGCAGGCCCAGCAAATAGAGTAGTCACTGGCCATTGATCCGTATGGGCCGAGGTGCTGGATCGGAGGGAGGGAATGGCTCAAAGTTCCCTTGAGACCCATGCATGGTTATTCATGAGAGAGGAGGAGTTACCAAACCCAATTACCAGTTTAAAAAGACAACACACATTGTGCGCACACGCACACTCCGGTCTCCAACACACACACACACACACACACAAGCACACTC
This sequence comes from Brachymystax lenok tsinlingensis, assembly GCA_030435695.1. Taxonomy (NCBI): domain Eukaryota; kingdom Metazoa; phylum Chordata; class Actinopteri; order Salmoniformes; family Salmonidae; genus Brachymystax; species Brachymystax lenok. Next base: position 6,668,656 of record CM059812.1, on the reverse strand, counting down.
CGGTCTCCAACACACACACACCGGTCTCCAACACACACACACACACACACACACACACAACAATAGTGTTCCCCAAAGGCTGCTGATTTCGATAGAGTTCCTATAGAGGTAACGTAGTAGTCAAAACGTGAGCAATAGGACTACAACAAATACAGGGTAGAAATGACATCCAACTGCTCTTCTCTGCATTCATGTGTCCTTCTGATACAGATCAGAATTTGAGCCCAAAGACACTCCAGCCCAAAGTCTATCTACAGTACCTGGATCAGACATTCAGCCTGGATTTACTGCTCTCCTGAAGGAGATTCGCTGGTTATCGTGGCGATTATATAGTCATTTTGCATGGTGAACCGAGATATTTTTAAAGGTTGAAAATAATGGCAAAGACTGAGGAAGCCAGCCCAGCAGAAAGCCAAGTAATGCAATTAGTGGTCTTGATATTGCAGCGTGCTTCAGAGGATGTGTGGAAATCATTGTTGAAAGCCAGTACTTTAGAGTAAGCAGAGGTGGTTGGTTCATTGAAGCGCTAAAGCGCTCATCTGCATTGATTTCAAATGACTAGCTCTGATTTTGACAGAACCCAGACATCCTTTTTAGACGTCAATGGCCGCATGTCTAATTGGGCTAGCTAATTTCCTGTGTGCATTTAATTCATTCGTGATGGATTACTGATTCTAAATAGCACACCTGCCTCATGTTGCTATTGCTACAATGGTGTGGTTGTCGATTTAGTATTGATTTCTTGTTTTGTAAGATAGAGAGAAAGGAATATAATTATCCCATCTCGTGCCACGTTGTGTGTGACCATGCATGCAGCCTCCACGCCCCTCTAACGAGGAACTGAGACAGGACAGGGGTGCGGTCTCACGTGCTGAATCAACAGCTGTGTGGGGCACATGGCTCTGGGATCATCTGATACACAGACAGATATCAGCCCTCACCATCACATGTCATTGGTGGAACATCTCTTATGAACGGGGTCATGGAGAAAGAGCTTTGAAATGGAAATGAAGGCAGTGTTTTCAAGTCAAGCTTACCCGCTTAACCACAGCACAGTGATATCATAAACACAGCCGACGATTGATATTCTTTCCTAAACATACCATGGAGGTCAGGCCATGCAGCTGAGCAGGGTTGGCTCTTTCGGGGCGCAACGCAAATCTCATAACTTGCTTCCTGGAAACATTTGAAATGGGCATTCCTTCTAGGTTTTCATTACTGAGGAATGTATCAAACGTTATGCTTTTATCCACAGCAGTCCCTGGACTATCAGGATAGACAGCAAAACAGAACAGATGAAATGCATCTCTCTGGTGGGTCTACATCTGACCTCTTGTACTCGTCTTTCTAGACAGACGGGTTGCCTCCCACAACGTAGGCCTATCAATGTTCTGGCTTACACGTCTGTAATTATACATCAGTTTGGCATAGAGGGAAGGGCGGAGTCGGGACATCCTGCTTTCCTACATCACTGCCTTATCCACTTGTTGGCATAGCTTTAAACATCACCAGAGATTCGGAGCAGCAACTAGGCCGACCATGATAGAGTTTCTGCAGGCCTATCCTGCATCGAAATCATTCACACACTTGCACTATACTAGCAGGTGTACACACACACACACACACACAAGCCGCTTTGCTTCATGAGCGCACCACACACATCGACATGGTCACAACTCAATTACAGACATCTCCACAGGGACCCGACTCCACCTGGACCAATGGGCCTTGTAATTGGGCAGCCTGCCACCTCTCATCCTGAGATAGCCCATCAGTGTCTGTAGTGTAGTAGCTAGCTGGCCATGATCCTGCTGATTTCCCACGATGCAGCACATCATTTACGGGCCACTCGATAGCCCCATCACAAGACACTCCTCTCAACAGATTTAACTCTTAAGCTACACAACCAATGGGGACCCTAGTACCACCCCTAACATTATCATACATCACTGTCAATCAATCTATTTTTTTATTTCACCTTTATTTAACCAGGTAGGCAAGTTGAGAACAAGTTCTCATTTACAACTGCGACCTGGCCAAGATAAAGCAAAGCAGTTCGACACAACAACAACACAGAGTTACACATGGAGTAAAACAAACATAGTCAATAATACAGTAGAAAAAAACAAATCTATATACAAAGAGAGCACATGAGGTAGGATAAGGAAGGTAAGGCAATAAATAGGCCATGGTGGCAAAGTAATTACAATATAGCATTTAAACACTGGAATGGTAGATGTGCAGTAGATGAATGTGCAATGTAGAAAAACTGGGGTGCAAAGGAACAAGATAAATAAATAAATAAATAAATAAATAAATACGGTAGGGGATGAGGTAGTTGGTTGGGCTATTTACAGATGGGCTATATACAGGTGCAGGGGTCTGTGAGCTGCTCTGACAGCTGGTGCTTAAAGCTGGTGAGGGAGATACGTGTCTCCAGTTTCAGAGATTGTTGTAGTTCATTCCAGTCAATGACATTTTTTCCACAACATTTTTTGTTCATATTTCCATAGGGTGCCAATAATTCAGGAGGGCACTGTAAATCTGAGGTAAATAACAGTAGGCCAGGGACCATTAAGCAGATTCTCTCTTGAACGGATGGTCAGGGGGCCGGAACATAATTACAAATAATATGTAGACAGCATATTGACCATAAGTCCAAAGATATTTGAATAAATCTATTTCAAACTTTGCCCACATTTGCATACGATCACATATTGTTATATTATGTGTGGGAATACTTTGGAACAGATTTTTTTATTTAAATTACAGTCTTATGTCCAACAACAAAAATGATCACCCATGGGGAACCCTGCCATACACAATCAAAACAGGTACAGTAATTAAATGAATTGATGCAAAACAATGTATTCTTTGTAGAACATGAACTAGTCTAAATTGTTTAGGCGGATTTTCTAGCAGTGTTATAGAAAGAATGTCCCTTTGTCTTACCTCAGGAATCTCTCCTGTTTTGGAATGAATATATGAATGAATGTTTATGGTTACAATATAATTCAGTGCCTGAAGCACAGTGTAGAAGCCTAATTCTATGTCATATTAGCAGAAGTGTGTTAATGTCATTTGGGTAAATGTCTTGCCAATAGGGATACTAAGTCACCCAGCGAAGCGTATGGCAACGTGACACTTGGCATTATTGCCGCCATAGCTCTCCATAATAGACTCCATGAAACAATCAGTTAGCTAGTGCTGCAGGGATCTAACAGCAGCTTTCATATAAGCCCTGGCAGGTGTAATAGAAACACAGAAATCCCACTGTCACCATTTACTAGAGAAAAGCATTAAAAATGCCACTGCCAAAGCGCCTAGGGTTGGCCTGAAGCGTAGTTATAATGAATTTCTACAAATGGGGAACAATATAGACGAAGGCTAACCTTCACAAGGTTGAATGTGGAAGTCTCGCTGTAGAATGAATTGTCTTTCCTAAAGCAGTAGACCGTGATGATGGTAACGTTACATCAAGATGTTCCTGCCATGCAGATTGCAAGAGATTTTTGATATACCGATTCCATTGCACAGGATGTACGAGTTGATATATAAAAACGACTGTCTATATCAGCTAAAATTATTATACAGTATTCTTGCCACCACCAAAATGTTGAATATTTAGGGCATACAATCATCGCAGCTCTGTAGATTTTGTTGTGAGGATACAGAATCAATAGACCATTTGTTCTGTTATTGCACTTATGTAGCCTGTTTCGGGTCTCAGGTTCAGGAACGGCTGAAAAAGCATAACATTCATCTAAAATTTACCCTAGAAATAGCATTGTTGGGAGATCTGGATAGACCTGGTCAGTCAATTACTAATATACTCTTAGTAAAAGTATTTTTCTTCAACTCACAATGTGCAGATTCTATTCGATAGATTCAAATTGTATGTTAAACATCACAGCATAGTTGAAAGACATTTGGCGCGCAGAAATCCGAAGAGAGTGGCCAGCAGAGAAAGGTAGGACAGACTGAGGGAAACGTGGAACCAGGTTGGGACGTGGAACCAGGGACAAGTGGGAGTGGAATTGCTGGGCGGGGGATAGAATGACGATCAAAGATAAAAAGTACTAAATAAAGTCAAAATAAACAAAAAACGACCGTTTGAATGACACTGAGGGGCAACGCTGTTACATCCATTGACTGTTTGCCCGAGGCTGAGGCCGCACATGTGCTTGTATGGACACACCTACCCCTTCAAGGGTTTTTCTGTATTTTATTATTTCGATTTTCTACATTGTAGAATAATAGTGAAGACATCAAAACTATGAAATAACACATATGGAGTCATGTAGTAACCAATAAAGTGTTAGACAAATCAAAATATATTTCACATTTGAGATTCTTCAAATAGCCACCCTTTGCCTTGATGACAGCTTTGCACATTTTTGGCATTCTCTCAACCAGCTTCATGAGGTAGTCACCTGGAATGCATTTCAATTAACAGGTGTGCCTTGTTAAAAGTTGATTTGTGAAATTTCCTTCTTAAAACTACTTAGGGAGTGGCGGGGCGCACTCCCGACACTACCCGGTGAAATGCAAGGCGCCAAATTCAAAATCCAAAAGTTGAATTATTAAACATTCATCAATATACAAGTGTTGCACAGTCATCAAAAGCTCTGCTTCTTGGCAATATCACAGCGCTGTCAGATTTCAAAAAGGCTTTACGGCGAAAGCACAACATTTGATTGTTTGAGGGTAGCAACTCCAATATTTTCTATTAGCATAAATTCATAAACCATCGCGGTTCACACAAAACACATTTCACAGCGAAAACAAATCCCTTACCTTTTGAAGAACTTCTGCTGAGGGCTTCCCAAGTGTCCAACAAAGACAATCCATGGTTCTATTGTTAGAAAAAGTCATTTATTATATCCATAAATCTCCGTTTGGTTGGTGCGTAATGTTCAGAAAATCCAACGTCGAAACGCCCATAGAACCGTGAAGAGAACGCCTTTTCGCCTGCTATTTCTGTTCTGTTACACTCACAGACATTACGTTAACACTTTTAGAAACTTCAGAGTGTTTCCTATCCAATAGTACTAATTACGTGCATATCCTATTTTCTGGGCCTGAGTGGGAGGCATTTTACTTTGGGCACGCCAGGCTCTCCAAAACCGTCACCTCGGGAGCCGCTCCCTAAGAAGTTAATGCATTTGAGACAATCAGTTGTGATGTGACAAGGTAGGGGTGGTATACAGAAGATAGCCCTATTGGGAAAAGACCAAGTCCATATTACAGCTCAAATAAGCAAAGAGAAACGACAGATCATCATTACTTTAAGACATGAAGGTCAGTCAATACGAAACATTTCAAGAACTTTGAAAGTTTCTTCAAGTGCAGTCGCAAAAACCATCAAGCACTATGATGAAACTGGCTCTAATGAGGACCACCACAGGAAAGGAAGACACAGAGTTACCTTTGCCGCAGAGGATTTTACCTTTGCCGCAAGTCCATTAGTTACCGGCCTCAGAAATTGCAGCCCAAATAAATGCTTCAGAGTTCAAGTAACAGACACATGTCAACATCAACTGTTCAGAGGAGACTGCGTGAATCAGGCCTTCATGGTCTAATTGCTGCAAAGAAACCACTACTAAAGGACACCAATAAGAAGAAGAGACTTGCTTGGGCCAAGAAACACAAGCAATGGACATTAGACAGGTGGAAATATATCCTGCTGGTGACACTGTCAGTGATACATTTAGAATTCAAGGCACACTTAATCACCATGGCTACCACAGCATTCTGCAGCGATACGCCATCCCATCTGGTTAGGGCTTAGTGGGACTATCATTTGTTTTTCAACAGGACAATGACCCAAAACACACCTCCAGGCTGTGTAAGGGCTATTTGACCAAGGAGAGTGATGGAGTGCTGCATCAGATGGCATGGCCTCCACAATCACCCGACCTCAACCCAATTGAGATGGTTGGGACCACAGAGTGAAGGGAAAGCAGCTAACAAGTGCTCAGCATTTGTGGGAACTCAAGACTGTTGGAAAAGCATTCCAGGTGAAGCTGGTTGAGAGAATGCCAAGAGTGGGCAAAGCTGTCATCAAGGCAAAGGGTGGATACTTTGAAGAATCGCAAATATAAAATATATTTTGATTTGTTTAACACTTTTGGTTACTACATGATTCCATTTGTGTTTTTTCATAGTTGGTCTTCACTATTATTTTACAATGTAGAAAATAGTAAAAATAAAGAAAAACCCTTGAATGAGTAAACGTCCAAACTTTTGACCGGTACTGTAAATACACACACTCTGATTCAAAACGCACATACACATGTAAATAGTGCCACACATGTACTGAAATGTATTCAGTTGGCCTTGCTGTTTAGATTGTGTCCTTGATGTCTTTTATTTTCGCATTGTTGTTTTCTTTTGTCCCTGTTTTGACTTGGTGGGAGATATGTCGACGTGCCCTTGGGCGGGGCGCTTGACCCTGGTTGCTCCTGTGGGTCACTCCGGACGGGAGACGGTTAGATGACTGAATGTAATGTAAATCTTGAGCGGCTTCGCTGCAAGTAGATTGTATGTTTTAAAAAAATATATTAAAAATCCATTTTTTTACCCTGCGTTTCCTTTCTGGAAGGGAAATAATATGCTAGTGCAACAGCAACTTTTCTTTGATGGAAGTATGCAAGTCAAATGAAATGATCAAGTAGACATACTCCAGTCAAATGTGATAATGAAGTAAACATTGTTTTATGAGAAGTTAAAATAATCTGGAAAAGCAACTGTTTAAAAGGGATCTTAAGAACTGCACAGCTGTAGAACCTAACCATAGTTTCTGGATATTAAACACACACAGTGGTCTCCAATTAAAGTCTCTCTGGTTTCAGTTCATCATTCAGGAGCTACTTTCAAAGATTGAACAAGACTAACCTTCTAATAAGAATCAAGAGCATCTGCATAATATGAGCAACTCAGGTGGGGCCTTAATCCGTTCACCATTAAAAAGCTCTAGTTCAGCAGACCAGTGTAGAGACGTAGGACATGGTGCAGCGGGACCATAAGGACATCTCTTACCCTGTCCTTCATCCTCCAGCTCTGGGCCAGGGCCTTGGAGCCCTCGATCTTCTCTGAGTGGCGTTTCTTCATGAAGGCCAGCGGCAAGTTCCAGTCGCTCGTATCCACCTCCTCCTCCTCAGCCAGACACACGGCCGGCGAGTGCAGCAGTTCTAAGTCCATTTTCATCAGGACCCTGAGGGAGAGATGGAGAGGTCAGGTTGAGGGAGAGATGGAGAGCTCAGGTTGAGGGAGAGGTCAGGTTGAGGGAGAGATGGAGAGCTCAGGTTGAAGTCAGGTTGAGGGAGAAGTCATGTTGAGGGAGCGATGGAGAGGTCAGGTTGAGGGAGAGATGGGGAGGTCAGGTTGAGGGAGAGATGGGGAGGTCAGGTTGAGGGAGAGATGGGGAGGTCAGGTTGAGGGAGAGATGGGGAGGTCAGGTTGAGGGAGAGATGGGGAGGTCAGGTTGAGGGAGAGATGGAGAGGTCAGGTTGAGGTCAATGTTAAAAAGGTTTCTTCGTTCAATAATAGGATATAGCTGTACAGTATGTTGTAACATTGAGGAATATGATAAATATTTAACATGCATCCATCAGATGCAATCTACTTTTGACCCAAACTATTCAACCATTTTAAGTTCTGCTTCCTAATGACTAGGAAAGTTTGGGCAGCATTGGGTTAGCCATAGACCAGCTCCCAATACCGGTTAGATGAGGAGTAGCTGTGGGATAAATACTACCACACCCTAGCTTTGGGACTCAGCATCAGAAGTCTGTATTGGTTGGACTCCTTGAGTTGTGAATCGTTCTGGTGGGTGGCAACATTAAATAACCCTACCACAATATAGCTGGCCACCAAAAAAAGTGATTCCTGTCAAGGCATTTGTATTATCTCTAGGAGCTCTACTTACCAGACGTAAAGTGAAATGTGACCCTAGCTATCAAATAAACGTCTGAATCCAACTTGTCCGAACCGCACCATATTCCAGCTGTGTAGACAGCAGTAGATTTCGTGCTAGGAAATCTCCCTTGAACTGCATGGTCTAATAGCTTCCTGCTGTCTAACTCAACATGAATATGGTACTGTTCAGGCTAAAGTTGGATTCAGACGTTTACTTGATAGCGAGGGAGATATTTAACTTTACATCTGTTAAGTACACTTTCTCGAGATAATGGGTGGTTGGGTTATTTTCTGTTGCCAGCCACAACTCAGGGAGTCCAACCAATACACAGACTCTGGATGTTGTGTCCCAAAGCTAACCACCACCCATAAATAGCATGGACAAAGACAGCTTTAACTTCTAAACAAAGTACAACCATGCAAGACTGGTCTGTCATCATGTGCTGTAGTGAGCATATTCTCGTTCAAATAAGTACATAACTAGTAGCTACCTGTAATTGCATTTAGACAAGGTGAACATTAGCTGTGTAAAAAGGTTTAAGTCTGACAATGACGTCTCGCCAGTGAATTCCCTTTAAACTAACTTAGCAGACAAATGGTTGATAATACGCAGAATGGACTGGCTAACCTCCATGGAAATGCTATTTTCTAAGGGAATAGTACATATTGCAGAATGATACATAACAGAATTGGAAATCGGTAGGACGTTATCAACCTGCAGAGGTGGAACCATGCTCACGCCTGGCTGTTCTAGAGTTGGGAGTCGAGTTTGACAGGTTAACTTGTGGCTAACTAGCAGACCCTTGGCCGACTTGCTGACAACTAGCTAGTATTGTTATCACAGGTGTGTACTTCATGTTACTTGTGGAATTGCAAGCTACGGTAGTTAGATAAACGTTTTAGAAAACAATGACTGGCAAGTGAAGCAAATGTGCAGAAATGGCCTTTTTCACGGAGCGTACAGACCTTGGCACGGTAGAATCCTCTTCGATACCGGGTGGGAAACCTCTCCTGACTATTATAGACGCGGTCGCGCAGATAATTCTTGTAAGGAAATTGTACGGTAGCGTCCACAATTTGTAAACAATGTCGAACCCGACAGGTCCAAGTTGGACCGGTAAGTGTTTGCAGGGAAATCTGCGGTTTCTCTCCCCACGGCTGCTCTTCGCTACGGGAAGGGGCTCGAGACGAGGCCCATGTTCCCACGGACACTCCGCCACGCCACGCGCTGTCAGGCTCGAGCTGTCAATGACGCTTGTCGCGTGCTCTTCGGACACGGACGTGTGGCGACCAGGCGAAGGTTGTAAACTCGTTGCGGTGAAATGCACCAACAATGCCAACTATTTCTCCAGAGACACTTCTTCAGCACTTCAGCAAGGGCGCCGCCATCTTGGGAAAGACCCACAATGCACTGTAGCACCAAGGGCTGGACTGAAGACGTCATCATGGTCAGTGAAGGGCCCTTTCATCAAAATAAAAGTCAAATAGTCAAGTCCTAAATAGTCCACACAGTTCAGTTGTGATGTCTCAATGCGATCCAAAAAGATACGTTTATTATTGCATCCTGTACATTTTGAGTGATTGATGTTGTTGAAAATCTGACTTTTTATTAAGCTTGTCCCACTATAATAATATTTGTGACTACACAGGCCTACCTTGATAGTGCAAGTAGTGCCTTATCCCAAGGTCACTGCGCAATTATAGACTGCATCATGTTTTGAATTGAAATCTTTCAAGATACTGTATTATAATCTAAACAAACATAAAATACCTTATATTGGCAATAACAAAGCACCCCTAATTCGGTAAAAAGCTGAACTAACCATATTTTGAGGCTATCTAGTGTTTGTTTACATTTACTTTGTTTACAAACATTGGAGTAAAAACAAGCTTATATTTTGGATTCTAATCGGGTAAGACAGTTGAACTAAGCTAATGAGGCATTTATAAGTTATATTCTTCAAGAATCAGTGGGTACATATAATTAATTCAAAAAATGGATGAAGCAACTGCAGATTGCCCCTTCAAAAATTTAAAATGTACTTCTTTGAAGTATAACATTCAAAGGTTGCCCTTTCTTACCTAATTAGATTTTCTCTAGAAAATAAGCACATTCAATTCTTTAGCCAGAGAAAAGTAATGGGGCAGGGTGCGGCTCAAAGACATTTCCAGCATATTTTTGGTCGTCTGTTGTTACATTCCTTCTGACCAGATGTTTACCTCAGGGTTACTCGGCCGCAGGAATGTTTGCTGAATTGCACCTTGCAATTCTCACTGCCTGTTTCCACTGAACAAGTGGATTCACACAGAAAGCAGCTGCCTCTTTATTTTCCCTAGTATCCACTGCTGTCTGCCTTTTGTGCTCATTCCTCACTCAGTGGGGGTTTAAGGTTTTAGAAGAAACACTGGAGAGAAAAAAAACACATCCATCTGTCCCTGTGACAAAAATGAAACCTACTTTCTGTTTACTCTCTACTAAGAGATTGAAAAAGTTCATCCACCATGTAGAGGAGGTGATTACGGCAACAAATTACTCTAAAGAGAAGCCGTGTGGAGATACAGTGCATTCGGAAAGTATTCAGACCCCTTGACTTTTCCCACATTTTGTTACTTTACAACCTTATTCTAAAATTGATTCAATTGTTTAAATGTATTAAATAGTTTAAATTGTCAGTATAACACAATACCCCATAATGACAAAGCAAAAACAGTTTTTTAGAAATGTTTGCAAATAAAATAAACTGAAATATCACATTTACATAAGTATTCAGACCCTTTACTCAGTACTTAGTTCAAGCACCTTTGGCAGCGTTTACAGCCAGTCTTTTTTGGTATTACGCTACAAGCTTGGCAAACCTGTATTTGGGGAGTTTCTCCCATTCTTCTCTGCAGATCAGCTCAAGCTCTGTCAGGTTGGATAGAGAGCGTCACTGCACAGCTATTTTCAGGTCTCTACAGAGATGTTTGATCGAGTTCAAGGCCAAGCTATGGATGGGCCACTCAAGGACATTCAGAGACTTCAAATCAAATCAAACTTTATTTGTCACATGCGTCGAATACAACAGGTGTAGACCTAACCGTGAAGTACTTACTTAAAAGCCCTTAACCAACAATGCAGTTCAAGAAAGAGTTAAGAAAATATTTACCAAATAAACAAAAGTAAAAAATAATACAAATTAACACAATAAAATAACAATAACGAGGCTATATACAGGGGGTAACGGTACCGAGTCAATGTGCGGGGGTACAGGTTAATCGAGGTAATTTGTACATGTAGGTAGGGGTAAAGTGACTATACATAGATAATAAACAGCGAGTAGCAAATGAGGGGGTCCGGGTGGCCAATTGATTAATTGTTCAACGGTCTTATGGCTTGGGGGCAGAAGCTGTTAAGGAGCCTTTTGGTCCTAGACTTGGCGTTCCGGTACCACTTGCCGTGCGGTAGCAGAGAGAAGAGTCTATGACTTGGGTGACTGGACACCGCCTAGTATATAGGTCCTGGATGGCAGGAAGCTTGGCCCCAGTGATGTACTGGGCCGTACACACTCTGTAGCGCCTTACTGTCACATGCTGAGCAGTTGCCATACCAGGTGCTGATGCAACCGGTCAGGATGCTCTCCATGGTGTAGCTGTAGAACTTTTTGAGGATCTGGGGACCCATGACAAATCTTTTCAGTCTCCTGAGGGGAAAAGGTGTTGTCGTGCCCTCTTCACAACTGTCTTGGTGTGCTTGGACCATGATAGTTCATTGGTGATGTGGACACCAAGGAACTTGAAACTCTTGACCCGCTCCATTACAGCCCCGTCGATGTTAATGGGGGCCTGTTCGGCTCACCTTTTCCTGTAGTCCACGATCAGCTCCTTTGTCATGCTCACATTGAGGGAGAGGTTGTTGTCCTGGCACCACACTGCCAGGTCTCTGTCCTCCTCCTTATAGGCTGTCTCATCATTGTCAGTAATCAGGCCTATCACTGTTGTGTCATCAGCAAACTTAATGATGGTGTTGGAGTCGTGTTTTGCCACACAGTCGTGGGTGAACAAGGAGTACAGGAGGGGACTAAGCACTCACCCCTGAGGGTGAGGATCAGCGTGGCAGACGTGTTGTTGCCTATCCTTACCACCTGTGGTTGGCCCGTCAGGAAGTCCAGGATCCAGTTGCAGAGGGAGGTGTTTAGTCCCAGGGTCCTTAGCTTAGTGATGAGCTTTGAGGGCATTATGGTGTTGAACACTGATCTGTAGTCAATTAACAACATTCTCACACAGGTGTTCCTTTTGTCCAGGTGAGAAAGGGCAGTGTGGAGTGCAATTGAGATTGCGTCATCTGTGGATCTGTTGGGGCGGTATGCGAATTGGAGTGGGTCTAGGGTATCCGGGATGATGCTGTTGATGTGAGCCATGACCAGCCTTTCAAAACACTTCATGGCTACCGACGTGAGTGCTACGGGGCTGTAATCATTATGGTGGTCTGCTTGAAACATGTAGGTATTACAGACTCGGTCAGGGGAGAGGTTGAAAATATCAGTGAAGACACTTGCCAGTTGGTCAGCGCATGCTTTGAGTACACATCCTAGATAAACGTTTTAGAAAACAATGACTGGCAAGTGAAGCAAATGTGCAGAAATGGCCTTTTTCACGGAGCGTACAGACCTTGGCACGGTAGAATCCTCTTCGATACCGGGTGGGAAACCTCTCCTGACTATTATAGACGCGGTCGCGCAGATAATTCTTGAAAGGAAATTGTACGGTAGCGTCCACAATTTGTAAACAATGTCGAACCCGACAGGTCCAAGTTGGACCGGTAAGTGTTTGCAGGGAAATCTGCGGTTTCTCTCCCCACGGCTGCTCTTCGCTACGGGAAGGGGCTCGAGACGAGGCCCATGCTCCGTCTGGCCCCGCGACTTTGTGAATGTTGACCTGTTTAAAGGTCTTGCTCAAGCTGGTGCTCTCATGCATGTTTCAGTGTTGCTTGCCTCAAAGCGAGCATAAAAGGCATTTAGCTCGTCTGGTAGGTTCGCGTCACTGCACAGCTCGCGGATGGGTATCCCTTTGTAGTCCGTAATAGTTTTCAAGACCTTCCACATCCGATGAGCGTCAGAGGCAGTGTAGTAGGATTCAATCTTAATCCTGAATTGACGCTTTGCCTGTATGATGATTCATTTGGGGGCGTAGCAGGATTTCTTATAAGCGTCCGGATTAGTGTCCCGCTCCTTGAAAGCGGCACCTCTAGCCTTTAGCTCGATGGGGATGTTGCTTGTAATCCATGGCTTCTGGTTGGGATATGTACGTACGGTCACTGTGGGGACGGCGTCGTCGATGCACTTATTGATGAACCCGATTGGATGAATCCCGGAACATATTCCAGTCGGTGCTAGCAAAACAGTCCTGTAGCGTAGCATCTGCGTCATCTGACCACTTCCGTATTGAGCGAGTCACAGGTACTTCCTGCTTTAGTATTTGCTTGGAAGCAGGAATCAGGAGGATAGAATTATGGTCAGATTTGCCAAATGGAGGTCGAGGGAGAGTTTTGTATGGAGTAAAGGTGGTCTAGATTTTTTCCCTCTGGTTGCACATGTGGCATGCTGGTAGAAATTGGGTAAAACATATTTAAGTTTGCCTGCATTAAAGTCCCCGGCCACTAGGAGCACCGCTTTTGGATGAGCATTTTCTTCTTTGCTTATGGCCTTATACAGCTCGTTGAGTGCGGACTTAGTGCCAGCATCAGTTTGTGGTGGTAAATAGACGGCTGTGAATAATATATACGAAGCCACTCCTGCATTGTTTTGTCTGTGTGTTTAGGGTTGTTGTCCTGTTGAAAAGTGAACCGGGCTGTCATGTGCCTTTTACTGAGGAGTGGCTTCCGTCTGGCCATTGGTGATTGGTGAAGTGCTGCAGAGATTGTTGTCCTTCTGGAAGGTTCACCCATTTTCGAAGAGGAACTCAGGAGCTCTGTCAGAGTGACCATCAGGTTCTTGGTCACTTCCCTGACCAAGGCCCTTCTGCCCCGATTACGCAGTTTGCCTGGGCGGCAAACTCTAGGAAGAGTCTTGGTGGTTCCAAACTTCTTCCATTTAAGAATGATGCAGGCCAATGTGTTCTTGAGGACCTTCAATGCTGCAGAAATGTTTTGGTACCCTTCCCAGGTCTGTGTCTCGACACAATGCTGTCTCGGCGCACTAGGACAATTCCTTCAACCACATGGCTTGGTTTTTGCTCTGACATGCACTGTCAACTAGTGTCAATATAGACAGGTGTGTGACTTTCCAAATCATGTCCAATCAATTGGATTTACCACAAGTGGACTCCAATAAAGTTGTAGAAACATCTCAAGGATGATCAATGGAAACAGGATGCACTTGAGCTACATTTCGAGTCTCATAGCAAAGGGTCTGAATACTTATGTAAATATGGTATTTCTGTTTTTTGCAAAAAAATCTGATTCTAGATTTAATTTTGGATTGGAGATGCTTGATGTGAGTCTGGAATGAGAGTTTACAGTCTAACCAGACCACTTATTCTAAGTCAGAACCGTCCAGAGTAGTGATGCTGGACGGGCGGGCAGGTGCGGGCAGCGATCGGTTGAAGAGCATGCATTTAGTTTTACTTGCATTTAAGAGCAGTTGGAGGCCACGGAAGGAGATTTGTATAGCATTGAAGCTCGTCTGGAGGTTAGTTAACACAGTGTCCAAAGAAGGGCCAGCGGTATACAGAATGCTGTCGTCTGCGTAGAGGTGGATCAGAGAATCACCAGCAGCAAGAGCGACATCATTGATGTATACAGAGAAGAGAGTCGGCCCGAGAATTTAACCCTGTGGCACCCCTATAGAGACTGCCAGAGGTCCGGACAACAGGCCCTCCGATTTGACACACTGAACTCCATCGGCAAAGTATTTGGTGAACCAGGCAAGGCAATCATTTGAGAAACCAAGGCTGTCGAGTCTGCCGATAAGAATGTGGCGATTGACAGAGTCGAAAGCCTTGGCCAGGTCAATGAATACGGGTGCACAGTAATGTCTCTTATCGATGGCGGTTATGATATCATTTAGGACCTTGAGCGTGGCTGAGGTGCACACATGACCAGCTCTGAAACCAGATTGCATAGCAGAGAAGGTACGGTGGGATTCGAAATGGTCGGTGATCTGTTTGTTAACTTGGCTTTCGAAGACCTTAGAAAGGCAGGGTAGCATAGATATAGGTCTGTAGCAGTTTGGGTCTAGAGTGTCTCCCCCTTTGAAGAGGGGGATGACCGCGGCAGCTTTCCAATCTTTGGGAATCTCAGACGATACGAAAGAGAGGTTGAACAGGCTAGTAATAGGGGTTGCAACAATTTCGGCAGATAATTTTAGAAAGAGAGGGTCCAGATTGTCTACCCCGGCTGATTTGTAGGGGTCCAGATTTTGCAGCTCTTTCAGAACATCAGCTGTCTGGATTTGGGTGAAGGAGAAATGGGGGAGGCTTGGGTGAGTTGCTGTGGGGGGTGGAGGGCTGTTGATCAGGGTGGGGGTAGCCAGGTGGAAAGCATGGCCAGCCGTAGAAAAATGCTTATTGAAATTCTCAATTATCGTGGATTTATCGGTGGTGACAGTGTTTTCCTAGCCTCAGTGCAGTGGGAACGTCACAGGATGTTTTTGTGCTGGTCAAGGGCAGTCAGGTCTGGAGAGAACCAGGGGCTATATCTGTTCCTGGTTCTACATTTTTTGAATGGGGCATGCTTATTTAAGATGGTGAGGAAGGCACTTTTAAAGTATAACCAGGCATCCTCTACTGACGGGATGAGGTCAATATCCTTCCAGGATGCCCGGGCCAGATCGGTTAGAAAGGCCTAGGGGATACAATGGAGATGAGCTAAGGTAGATGGGAAGTAGAGGCTCTTCCAATGTCTCAGTCACTTCCCTGTTTAATCAGACAAAATGATCACTCTCTCATCTTCTTGGTGGTGAGCACACCACAATACAGCTCAGATCATATATATGCACCACCACAAGGTGGTCAACTCAGCTCATCAGAAAACATGAAAACAGTATGGCAGATGGACAGTCCCTCTCACTGCATTGGCCAGTGCAGTAATCAATATGCTGGCTATTTGGGTTAGCTAGCAGAAACACTATGGTACAGCAATCTAGAGCTTTGTAAGAAACTCATAACTGTATCAGGCTGAATCTATCCCTCCTATCTCAGTGTCCAATGTGAATGAATGAGAAACCAATCCAATCTCTTAAGAGTGTGATGGAGGTTGAGAACCTGGGATAGTGGGGAGGGGAAGATTAGTCACACACACACACATCCTCTCTCTCTTTCTCTCTCTTTCTCGCTCACACACACACACACACACACACACACACACACACACACACACACACACACACACACACACACACACACACACACACACACACACACACACACACACACACACACACACACACACACACACACACACACACACACACACACACACACACACACACACACACACACACACACACAGAGAGACAAACACACCGTTCTCCTCCCAGATTGGGAGCATGGTGACAAGGTGATCAACGGGGCTCAATCCGGAAACTGGAGCTGTTCTCAGAGCCAAATCAGACAAGGGGGAAGAAAAGCCAACATGTTACCTCCCTGAGGACTGATTACAAGGTTGGCAAGACGGCAGAGCCAAAGAACCATGCAAGAAGGGAGATGGCAGAGAGAGATAGAGAGATGGATCGGAGAGGTTTCCAATCGAATGTGGAGAGGTTTGTTTTACCAGGAAGCTTGTATATAATAATCATGTGATCCTCTAAGTGGACGATAATAGTGTGTCCTCTCAGACGGGAAACTGGAGACGGAAGAGCCGTAATGAGGCATTAACTCGCCCCACCCAGTTCTTCTCAGTCACATAAAGGTACATACTGTATGGGCGACATTATGGGGATCAGAGCTCAAATCATGGTTTCCTGACTCAGCATGATTTTTTTATGCATCTACGAACCATTGGTGTCTTAAATCACAATACAGCTAAAGCCACCATTACAAGTCATGCAGCATCTAATTTCACATCATTTGAAGAAGTTAAGGAATTAAAGAAAGGTTGCACATTAAATGTTGTTTGGCAGGACGAAACAACACCAGCTTCTGGGTCCAGTTTTAATTATGCATGTTGGTGCCGTTCATCTGCCAAGCTCACCGACCATCAATAAAAACAGAGGAGCCATGATTAATGCTTTGCTTTCTTCAGCATTATTATCATCATCATCAGTATTTTCTCCAAGTGCGACCATTTTCCCTGACAGTCTCGCGCCAGCTTCGGGGGCTCAACTCACATTCAAGGTTGCTATCGCCTTAAATCAAATGCAAAGTTTCCATCTAAAAACTTAAAGCTATTATGGTCGCTGTGTTTATATGGGGTCTTCATCAGAGTTTGTCCTCAAAAGAGACAACAAAGCATCACTTTCTGAAGTGAATTACACTGAGATCTCATTCTCTCTCTTTCTCTCTCCCCTTTCTCTCCCTATTTATCTCTCTCTCTCTCCATTGAGGTGGGAGGTTAAATAAGGTTAGAGAGAGGCAGGCCTCAAAAGGTAACATTAACATTCTCACAATGTTTGAAGTGACAATGACCATCAGAGTTGCTGCTGTGAGACCCTGATATAAATGACTGCACAGAAACAATATATTTTCTATAACCAAATAAAGACCAATAAACAGTAATTAGCTTTGAGAGAGCCCTAACACTAATGTCATTCCACCATCATCTGTAATGGCCTCAACAGAAACATTCATCAATAACCGCTTAGACAGGTGTCCATTAATTCATGATCAACAACGCAGCTATCACAGATCACACTCCCAGATCACACTCTCCGTTTACACCTGATCAATGTGTTAATATGAGATGATCTACCAATCAATGGAGAATGCTCCATCGTGTGTGTGTGTGTGTGTGTGTGTGCGCGAGGTCCTCACAAGGATAGTATAACAATAAATATTAGGCTTCTGGGATTAGGTTTAGGGTTAGGGTTACACTTAGGGTTTGGGTTAGAATTAGGGTCGGGTTAGGCATTTGGGGTTAAGGTTGGGGTTAAGGTTATGTTAGGTTAAGGTTAGGGAAAATAGGATTTTGAATGGGAATCAATTGGTTGGTCCCCACAAGGATAGTAAAACAATAAATATTAGGCTTTGGGGATTAGGTTTAGGGTTAGGGTTACACTTAGGGTTTGGGTTAGAATTAGGGTCAGGGATTAGGTATTTTGGGTTAAGGTTAGGTTAAGGTTAGGGAAAATAGGATTTGGAATGGGAATCAATTGTTGTTGAATGGAGGATTTGAAAGAGCTGGTGGGAGTGAGAGAAAGAGGAGGAGAGGAGGGGGAGAAAGGAGGGCAGGCTGACTTTGAGTTGAAGAGCACTTCAATGGTTGTGAAGTCATTTGTCATTTGACAAAAGGAGGAGAAGGTCCTAGAGGGGATTTTGGTACCTCAGGTTGTAATGGTGTGATGTCACCATTACTGAGCCAAAGGGCTATTTTTAGGTATGTGCACACACACACGACCACGCACAAACACACACATTTGAAGCCAGTGGATGAGCAGGCAGCCTATTCTCAGGTTTCATTCCCACTGGACAGGAGGACAGCCAGCCACGTGTTCGCACTCATTCACAGAACGTCCCCGACGACACCCTCCTTGTGAAGGACCCATTTACCGCAGAAAAACAGCTGCTGCTCCTCTCCACTCTCACACGCACACTTTCGCATAAACTCTTTCTCCCTCTCGCTCTCACACACAAACACTCACACACACTGAAAAGGTGTGGGCAGCCGAGAGAGGTTTGTCCTTAGGTGTTAATCAGTACAGGCACCTTCAACCAGAAAAGGTTCAATGTTCTGAGCACAAGGTCATGGTAAGACATAATTGCCTCCTGTGTAATAGACTTATAATAGAGTTATGTCATCATTTTGAGGGTTATAATCGAGTTAAACATAAAATGACTGGATTCAGTCCATGATATTGTAAAAAAGACATTCAAAATGCATTTGATATGGCTGGGTGGGTGGGTTGTATCCAGCCAAATTGAGAGACAAATTTGAAACAGCATCTCTGAAATTGAGCTGACAGTCATTTACCTGCAGTGGCGTGTACTCATGGATGCCAAGGGAAGTCAGGCTCCCCAAGAAAAAAAGAAAAAAACATTGAATAATATACATTTTGTCTCTCAGTGTTTCATCATTTCCCTTCAATTCGCAAGAGGCTGAATGTACAGTTGAAGTCGGAAGTTTACATACACTTAGGTTGGAGTCATTAAAAATAGTTTTTCAACCACTCCACAAATTTCTTGTTAACAAACTATAGTTTTGGCAAGTCGGTTAGGACATCTACTTTATGCATGACACAAGTAATTTTTCCAACAATTGTTTACAGACAGATTATTTCATTCATAATTCACTGTATCACAATTCCAGTGGGTCAGAAGTTTACTGTGCCTTTAAACAGCTTCAAGTCCTACCTTCAAACTCAGTGCCTCAAACTCAAACTCAGTGCCTCTATGCTTGACATCATGGGGAAATCAAAAGAAATCAGCCAAGCCCTCAGAAACAATTGTAGACCTCCACAAGTCTGGTTCATCCTTAAGAGCAATTTCCAAACGCCTGAAGGTACCACGTTCATCTGTACAAACAATAGTACACAAGTATAAACACCATGGGACCACGCAGCCGTCATACCACTCAGGAAGGAGACGCATTCTGTCTCCCAGAGATTAACGTACTTTGGTGCGAAAAGTGCAAATCACCATGTGAAGATGCTGGAGGAAACAGGTACAAAAATATCTATATCCACAGTAAAACAAGTCTTATATCGACATATCCTGAAAGGCCGCTCAGCAAGGAAGAAGCCACTGCTCCAAAACTGCCATAAAAAGCCAGACTACGGTTTGCAACTGCACATGGGGACAAAAATCGTACTTTTTGGAGAAATGTCCTCTGGTCTGATGAAGCAAAAATATAACTGTTTGGCCATAACGACCATTGTTATGTTTGGAGGAAAAAGGCGGAGGCTTGCAAGCCGAATATCACTATCCCAACTGTGAAGCACGGGGGTGGCTGCATCATGTTGTGTCGCTTTGCTGCAGGAGGGACTGGTGCACTTCACAAAATAGAAGGCATCAAGAGGAAGGAAAATGATGTGGATATATTGAAGCAACATCTCAAGACATCAGTCAGGAAGTTAAAGCTTGGACAATGACCCCAAGCATTCTTCCAAAGTTGTGGCAAAATGACTTAAGGACAGCAAAGTGAAGGTATTGGAGTGGCCATCACAAAGCCCTGACCTCAATCCTATAGAAAATCTGTGGGCAGAACTTAAAAAGTGTGTGCGAGCAAGGAGGCCTACAAGCCTGACTAAATTACACCAGCTCTGTCAGGAGGAATGGGCCAAAATTCACCCAACTTATTGTGGGAAGCTTGTGGAAGGCTACCCAAAATGTTTGACCCAAGTTAAACTATTTAAAGGCAATGCTACCAAATACTAATTGAGTGTATGTAAACTTCTGACCCACTGGGAATGTGATGAAAGAAATAAAAGCTGAAATAAATAATTCTCTCTACTATTATTCAGACATTTCACATTCTTAAAATAAAGTGGTGATCCGAACTGACCTAAGACAGACAAGTTTTACTAGGATGAAATGTCAGGAATTGTGAAAAACTGAGTTTAAATGTATTTGGCTAAGGTGTATGTAAACTTCCGACTTCAACTGTATATCATCAGCGCCCCTCTGTCTCTGTATGTGAAGCACATCTATCTGATGCTGTCTGGTCAAAAATAATATGATATTGTTGCCGCCCGGAGTATTGAATACATGGGAAGCCAGCAAGCATTTGGCCTCCCTTGATGAAAATGAATAAAAAATAATAGCCGGTCAGCATTGAGATAAACTGAGTGAGCTCAACTGTGATTGGTCCTGGTGCACCAAAAAACAAGTTTCAAGGATTTGGCTTCACACCAATCACATCACACCAAAAGCCAAACGTCATTTACAGAGAAAAAAATTATTGTTGCTACTAGTTGTGTTGTCTTCCGGTGGCTAGCTAGCTAAAATAGGCCCTTTCTTAAATTAACCATGGATGGAGATAGGGATTTAGACTTGTGGTTTTACTTAATACTGCGTACTGGCTATTGATTATATAGCCGAATCTGATCCAATCATAAATTCATACATTGTGCCCCTGGCCTAACTGGCCTGGCATTTTAGCCAGGTAGTCTTGGATGACAAAAACTCTAAGTGTGTATTGTATGACAGAGTCATAGACTGTTTAGGCAACATGAAAGAGGAGGTTGGCATTGGTGTTTCTCTACAAGTAGGATGAGCTAATGTGTTTTCTACTTGCACGGCACACGCAAACTGGACTTCACCAGACAGAGCTTGCTCTCCGGTTTTGTGATGAAACAAAGATGTGGCTGAATTTATTCTGCCACTGTGTCTTCTTGTTGTCTCGGCCTTAGGCCTATATATCATGGTGTCAAGGCATATGAACTAACAGGTTATAGAGCAAACAACACAATTATCACAACACATAGGTTGTAATGTAGAATTATTTTCCTGGCTTGTCTTCCCCAGTGAGTTTACCCACCCACCGCTACTGTTTACCTGAGTGAAACGACAGCGGCGTGATGGAGTACGCACTTTATCTGATAACAATCAAGCTTAATGGGATGTGAGTACAGAAAAGCCACTCCCATGAGTTGTCAGCTCTGTCTGAATACTGTAGTGTTACGCCTCATGTCCACCAGATGCATCAAACTCATTGCGTTCAGGCAGAAGTCATTCATTGCCAATGGAGCAGTCCGCAACGCTACGCTGGGGGTACCGCACTAGGCTGCAATGCGTTCTGTGTACCGCATGCGTTCAATATTTTCAACTCGTGCGTTACTTTACCGTGCGGTGGTACAAACAGAAGTACGGTCACAGACTCCAACTAGCCAGCTTTTAGCTAGTTGAAAAGTGAAGCACATGGTGCATAAAGTATGGAAAATGCGGGTTGACATCCGGCAAAACAAAACACATATGCATCTGGTGTACAGCGGGCATTATAGACCAAGTTCCTTGTAAAGACAGGGGAGAATGTCAAGTGGCCTTTCACGTCACATCAAAGCTACATGATAGAAGAGGTATTTCAAACTGATACAAAAGAGGGCTTTTTATATTCAAAATAGCTCTCTGACAGCATGTCTATCAAGGTCTTTAATGTAGCTAGGCTCGTGTTGCGGGAACACAGTTGTACGCACCAAAAGCAGCATCATGTCGCAATGTGTTAAGGATCAATCAAATTACACTTCAGAGGAGGTGTGAAACATAAGACCTGACAAACGTTTAAGTGTCACAATTATACTCAGACATGAAGTCACTATCATATATGCAGTATGCCCATATATCAGCACTGTTCAATTCCCTGAAAGGCCAAAACACTGCTGTTTTCTGTTCCTACCTGGTAGTTAATTGCACTCACCTGGTGTCCCAGGTCTGAATAAGTCCCTGATTCGAAGGAGAGGATGAAAACCAGAAGTGTTTTGGCCCTCCAGGACCAACATGGAACAGCCTTGCCATATATGAACTGAATGATATCAGTTGAGCCTTTGATAAAGCAATGGAAGGCTGCCTAGAAGGCTGCTTCCCATTAGTATATTGCATCATGTGAGGTCCTCATAACATTGAGATACCCCACAGTATAGAGTTAGAACTATTCTATTTTAAGAGCAGACCAATGACAAGTGGGCACTGAAGACTTACTTAAGACACCATCAAATTATGTACTATCGTAATCTAAGATGGCTGTTACGTAAGAAGGAAACTAATCGTATATATAAAACACACAGGACAGGAGTAAGAACCGTGGTAGCTGCAAACTAATCCCAAAGCTGATGGATGCCTTGGTGGAGAATATGGACCCACTTTAATTAACACTGCTTGGGTGATTTTTCATCTTTCGTTATATAGACACATTTGAGTGTGTCGAGTGAGTCCTCACAAACCACCTTGGAGTGAGTCCTCACAAACCACCTTGGAGTGAGTCCTCACAAACCACCTTGGAGTGTGTCCTCACAAACCACATTGGAGTGTGCAGAGTCCCCACAAACCACCTTGGAGTTGAAGTGGGCCAAGTCTCCGCAAACCACCTTGGAGTGGGCCAACTCCCCATAAATCACACAAGAAAGTTCTGGTGACCTTGACAACTGCTGTGGGCTCCCACTGCCGTCTGGTGAAGGGCATGATGGGAGCTGGTCTCCTGCTTGGGAGACAGCAGGCTGTTTTTAAATGGGTTTGTCCTTAATAATGAGATTCAAATCCAAACAGAGGAAAGTAAACTGCCGCCAACCGCCAACATTACCACAATGTTGACTCCAGCTATGGGGAGCAACCTGAAATGCTCCAGCTGCGGAAGCAGAATGTGAGCCATTTAAAGCCAATTCTTTGTTCTCTGTTGAGGTATTAAAGTTCTTTTAAACTTCATAATCCCCCCATGAATGTCTGTGTTAAGAGGGCAGAAAGCAAAGAGAGTTATCTTTTACAGGAGGAAGCTGGGATTGTGTAGTCGTGTCATGAGAGGAGAGGATCTGAAGTACTGTCTCCATTACACTGTTTACTTCCTACCCCTTCATGGTTTACGGGGTCTCCACAACATGATGGGGTTCCTACAGAAGTGGAGGGCCCACACTCTCCTCATACTGTCAATGAGGAGTATACTGATAGTGTATCCTCAGCTTGCCTTTTAAGAGTGCCGCGTCTGTTGAAACAGTGCCGCATTGTAAAAGCATTATTAAAGCGTCCAACTAAAACTTCCAAATTGGCTTGGCAGTTGGCACATAACACGATTTATCTCTTTGCACCGTGTGCTTTCTTGCTATAAAGTGTTCCGCTATAGCGAGGTGCTAAATGGTTATGATTCTGTGCATTGTAGGTGTTACGTTCCCCAGTTTCTGTGTTGTGGTTTTGCTTGTATGTGTGTGTTTCAGGATGGCTTCCTGAAATTCCCCCATTGCTAATTGGAGCTGACCCCGCCCCCTCGTCAGGATACAGCTGTATCCCATTACAGGCTCCTTCTCCCGCTATATAAGCCAGTGTTCTGTTGCTCAGAAAGGAGATGAGGCTGATGGCTGAGGATGAAGTGTGTCCTGAGTTTATTGTTGTTAAGAGAGATTTTGGTATGTACTATGTTAGTTGTTGCTGATTGTTATGTTCTGTGTTAGTTTGTTGCTCAAAGAGAGAGAGAGCTTTAATATCCTGAGTTACAAGATCGTAATCAGATCACAATTCGGATATCATGAAATTGGGGAGGGAAAGGGGGTCAAATGTAAAAACAATAACAACTCAGAGGTGACTTATTGCTATTATAAAATGGTTACCAACGTGATTAGAAGAGTAAAAATAAATGTTTTGTCATACCCGTGGCTTTCAGCCAATCAGCATTCAGGGCTTTAACCAACCGGTTTGTCTCATATATACCACGGCTTTCAGACAATCAGCATCCAGGATTCAAATTACCCGATTTTACAATATATTATCATTTTTATTCTATCAGTGTACACAGTGTTCCATATCCTTGGAAACACATGCAGTGACATTTTGATGATGAGCTAAGGTGAGTGCCCTTGGTACACTGCAGTGGTATAAATTACTTAAGTAAAAATACTTTAAAGTATTACTTAAGTAGGTTTTTATTGTATCTGTTCATTTTACTATTTATATTCTGGACAACTTTTACTACATTCCTAAAGAAAAGAATGGACATTTTACTCCATACATTTTCCCTGACACCCAAAAGTACTTGTTACATTTTGAATGCTTTGCAGGACAGGAACATTTTTCAAATTCACACACTTAAAGAGAACATCCCTACTGCCTTTGATCTGGTGGACTCACTGAACAGAGAACATCCCTGGTCATCCCTACTGCCTCTGATCTGACAGATTCACTAAACACAAATGCTTCGTTTGTAATGATGTCTGAGTGTTGGAGTGTGCCCCTGGCTATCCGTAATAAAATAAAAAATAATTGCCGGATGGTTTGCTTAATATGGAATTTGAAATGATTTATACTTTTGCTAAGTAAATGTAATTGCTAAAATATACTTAAGCATATTTAAAAAACAATACTTTGACTTTTATTCAAGTAGTATTTTACAAGGTGACTTTCACTTGAGTAATTTTCTATTAAGGTATCTATATTTTTACTCATCACATTTTAAGATATGACCCAGGTGCAGCTAGTGTTGAAGAAACCAAAGTTTATTCTTTAAACAGGAGCAAGCAAACGACAGGTCGAGGCAGGCAGGGGTCAGTAATCCAGAGTAGAGGCACAGGACGGCAGGCGGGTTCAGGGTCAGGTCAGGCAGAGGTCGGCAGGCATGCTCAGGGCAGGCAGGCAGGAAAGGTCAAAACCGGGAAACTAGAAAACCGGGACTATAGCAAAGACAGGAGCAAGAGAAACCACTGGTAGGTTGAACGAACAAAACGAACTGGCACAGACGTACACAGGGGAAAATGGGCGACACCTGGAGGGGGGTGGAAACAAGCACAAAGACCGGTGAAACAGATCAGGGCGTGACAACTCAAGTATAACAATTAGGTACTTTTTCCACCACTGGTACACTGAGACTCAAATGTGAAACGCAACGAGTTTGTACAGTGTCAAAGAACCTGGGAGAATCTCCATCGACAGACCTCATGCATAGTGTGGTGATGTGTATGGAATACCATGCATCTCTAAGAATATAAAAGGCCTTCAGAATTTGTCATCCATATGCCCATTGAGCTCCTCCCCATATACTGAAAACACTCCTTGGAGACTTAGCAAAAGTCTTTGATAGGTAATTGGGAAAGGCAGACTGTCAAGAGACATTGCGGTGTCAAACATCTCTCTCCAATGTAGTTGTTGATCTTGTTAGAGTGAATAGAGCCTACAACAGACATGAGGCTCCCCCGACACAACCAAAGAGGAGCTTCATCCTTCCTGTGTTCCTTCCTCTCACTACACTTTCACCTGCAGAGAGAGAGACACGATGTGTCCCAAATGGCACCCTATTCCCTATGTAGTGTGCTACTTTTGACCAGGGTCCATAGTAGTGCACTATATAGCGAATGGGGTGCCATTTGAGACGCAACCTAACACACCACCAATTACACCAGCTTACACATCTGCTGGGGCTGTCCACTCATTAGAACCACCAACTGTTCACACTGTGGCATGCTTCCAAACATTAATTTGTTATGGTTACTACAGTATGTACGAGGAACTGGCGCGTAACAGTCATTAAAATCTTACGTCAAATTAAGGGAAAATCTGTCTCCCCATCTGAACACGTTTTCGACCACACACTTGTTGTAGGTGAAGAGCTATATCAGGAAGTGTGGGATGCTGTTTCTTTGTTTTGGACGAGGCCCAAGAAGCCCAGTAGTGTAGGTCGTTTGATAAATAGCGCTGTCTTAGCGAAAGCGCTAATATGCAGACTGAGGAGAAATATTAGCTATAAAGTTAGCTTAGCGCCTGCAGAACAAAGAGTGCCTGGTATTTTTTTTTGTCACTTTGGGTTTTAATGTGTGGGGAATAAGTCACAGGATGGCAGTGCTTTGTGTGCAGTGGCGAGTCTTGTTGCTGGGCTTAAAGCAATAGTTTAGTTTGAGTATATTTTGTTATGGCATATATTATCCTGACATTAGTTTAAAGGGATAGTTCAAACATACTTGATGATTAGTTATGTTAGCATAATTACCTGTAGAAATGTATTGTCTATTTATACAATGGCATTGTTGAATATTTGTTTCTGATAGGCTTGAAGGGCATTGTAGAGTGTGCATTGTTTAAGTAATAAGGCCAGAGGAGGTGTGGTATATGGCCTATATACCACGGCTAACGGCTGTTCCTATGCACGATGCAACACGAGTGCCTGAACACAGGCCTTAGCCATGGTATATTGGCCATATCCCACAAACCCCCAAGGTGCCTTATTGCTATTATAAAATGGTTACCAAAGTAATTAGAGCAGTAAAAATACATGTTTGTCATACCTGTGGTATACGGTCTGATATACCACAGCAGTCAGCCAATCAACATTCAGGGCTCGAACCACCCAGTTTATAA
This sequence comes from Brachymystax lenok tsinlingensis, assembly GCA_030435695.1. NCBI lineage: Eukaryota > Metazoa > Chordata > Actinopteri > Salmoniformes > Salmonidae > Brachymystax > Brachymystax lenok. The sequence goes on along the minus strand of CM059812.1, from coordinate 6,641,626 downwards.
TGGCCATTTATACAACGGTGGGTCTAATGCTGAAAAGTTACCACCATAGGCTAAATCTGGGCTAAATCTATGTACTGTCTCATCAGCCCAGCCAGGCAATTTATAAACTTGATCTCCACTATAAAAAGCATCTAGACATTATCTCTAGACTAACATTTCATTTTCAACAGTGGAGGTTTGTATAAACCATGCTGTCTGTCTCCGACATTTGCAACATTGTTTCAATATTAAAATAAGATCTCCAGTCAGGATGAGACAGACAGGCTTGCAGCTTTTCTCAGCCAGTCGAAATCATGAATCAGCATAATATTTTATGGATATACAGTGGGGAAAAAAAGTATTTAGTCAGCCACCAATTGTGCAAGTTCTCTCACTTAAAAAGATGAGAGAGGCCTGTAATTTTCATCATAGGTACACTTCAACTATGACAGACGAAATGAGGAAAAAATCCAGAAAATCACATTGTAGGATTTTTATGAATTTATTTGCAAATTATGGTGGAAAATAAGTATTTGGTCAATAACAAAAGTTTATCTCAATACTTTGTTATATACACTTTGTTGGCAATGACAGAGGTCAAACGTTTTCTGTAAGTCTTCACAAGGTTTTCACACACTGTTGCTGGTATTTTGGCCCATTCCTCCATGCAGATCTCCTCTAGAGCAGTGATGTTTTGGGGCTGTCGCTGGGCAACACGGACTTTCAAAGATTTTCTATGGGGTTGAGATCTGGAGACTGGCTAGGCCACTCCAGGACCTTGAAATGCTTCTTACGAAGCCACTCCTTCGTTCGGGCGGTGTGTTTGGGATCATTGTCATGCTGAAAGACCCAGCCACGTTTCATCTTCAATGCCCTTGCTGATGGAAGGAGGTTTTCACTCAAAATCTCATGATACATGGCCCCATTCATTCTTTCCTTTACACGAATCAGTCAGTCCTGGTCCCTTTGCAGAAAAACAGCCCCAAAGCATGATGTTTCCACCCCCATGCTTCACAGTAGGTATGGTGTTCTTTGGATGCAACTCAGCATTCTTTGTCCTCCAAACACGACGAGTTGAGTTTTTACCAAAAAGTTCTATTTTGGTTTCATCTGACCATATGACATTCTCCCAATCCTCATCTGGATCATCCAAATGCTCTCTAGCAAACTTTAGACGGGCCTGAACATGTACTGGCTTAAGCAGGGGGACACGTCTGGCACTGCAGGATTTGAGTCCCTGGCGGCGTAGTGTGTTACTGATGGTAGGCTTTGTTACTTTGGTCCCAGCTCTCTGCAGGTCATTCACTAGGTCCCCGTGTGGTTCTGGGATTTTTGCTCACCGTTCTTGTGATCATTTTGACCCCACGGGTGAGATCTTGCGTGGAGCCCCAGATTGAGGAAGATTATCAGTGGTCTTGTTTGTCTTCCATTTCCTAATAATTGCTCCCACAGTTGATTTCTTCAAACCAAGCTGCTTACCTATTGCAGATTCAGTCTTCCCAACCTGGTGCAGGTCTACAATTTTGTTTCTGGTGTCCTTTGACAGCTCTTTGGTCTTGGCCATAGTGGAGTTTGGAGTGTGACTGTTTGAGGTTGTGGACAGGTGTCTTTATACTGATAACAAGTTCAAACAGGTGCCATTAATACAGGTAATGAGTGGAGGACATAGGAGCCTCTTAAAGAAGAAGTTACAGGTCTGTGAGAGCCAGAAATCTTGCTTGTGTGTATGTGACCAAATACTTATTTTCCACCATAATTTGCAAATAAATTCATTAAAAATCCTACAATGTAATTTTCTGGATTTTTTTTCCTCATTTTGTCTGTCATAGTTGAAGTGTACCTATGATGAAAATTACAGGCCTCTCTCATCTTTTTAAGTGAGAGAACTTGCACAATTGGTGGCTGACTAAATACTTTTTTTCCCCACTGTATACAAAGAAATATCAGTAAAAAACAGGTAAAACGCAATGAAGTGCAGCTAGTTTGCCGGCTTTCCAGCTTCAGTTTGAAGTGATTGTGTTAGCTGTGTTGTTGGCTAGCTCTGCTGAACAACAGTGTCCTGAGAAGAGAGTACATTTTCTATGCCAGGTGAAATCGCACATCATTAGCTCATTGTTATGGATGTATCAAAATAAATGTCACTAGAAAACAGCTTAAACAAATGCAAATACAGCTACTTTGTTATTCTGGCTGCACTGTTTGACATGACTGTAAGTTAGCCGTAGTTGGCTAGCTAGCAAGCAAGGGATAAGAATGTTGCCAGCCAGTATGGCAAATAGAAGATTTAGAACGAACAACTGGGTCGCATCCATAGATACAGAAAGACTTAACTACTGGATCTCGCCTCTGGCAACCGAACAGAACGAACGACTAGCCGGCTTGGGTAGCATCCCTAGATTTGTGTCGGGACTATATCTTGTGGAAGGATGAAATAGTATGAATAAATTCCTCCAAATAACATTTATAATTAAAATATGTAAATCATTATGTCACGCCTACTCCCACTCCCTCTCTCCAGCACTCAACGACCCCGGTCTACTAACCACCGGCCCTGGCAACCATTATTACGCACACCTGCTCCCCATCATTACACACACCTGCTCCCAATCATTACGCACACCTGCTCCCCATCATTATGCACACCTGCTCCCCATCATTATGCACACCTGCTCCCCATCATTATGCACACCTGCTCCCCATCATTATGCACACCTGCTCCCCATCATTATGCACACCTGCTCCCCATCATTACGCACACCTGCTCCCCATCATTACGTACACCTGCTCCCCATTATTACGCACACCTGCTCCCCATCATTACGCACACCTGCTCCCCATCATTACGCACACCTGGACTTCATCATTACGCACACCTGGACTTCATCATCACCTTGATAACCTTCCCTTTATTTAGACCTCAGTAGCCTCAGTCATCAGGCAGAATTGGTTTGTTTTCATGTTCAGTATGCAGCCTCTGTTTTTTCATGTGCCTTGCATCTTTGTTATTAAACACTCCTTCTGCACCTGGTTCCTGACTCCCTACGTGCACGTGACACATTATTTTAATATGTTGATAACCGGTTGTATAAAAGTGATTATGCCCTCGAAGCCGGTGTTTGGAGGGTAAATTGGCACGGTTTGCCGGCCCTCGACTTCATCTCGGGCCTAACAACACCCGTGCCAATATATCCTCCAAACACTGGCTTCTCGGGCATGATCACTTAAATATCACAAACCCCAGAGGAGCCTTATTGCTATTAAAAACTGGTTACCAATGTCATTAGAGCAGTAAAACCAAATGTTTTGTCATACCTGTGGTATACGATCTGATATACCATGGCTTTTAGCCAATCAGCATTCAGGGCTCAAACTACCCAGTTTATAGTTTCCTATAACGCACGGTACATTTGCACAGTAGAATTCAATGGCGATAGTACATTATTCCATGTTCTAGCTACTTCAGTGGATGTTGAACACATTTCTAGAGGCAAATAAGCACATTTCTAGAGGCAAATGTGTAAAATTATAGCCATGGTATAAAAGGGTTATCAACTCTGGGCTCTATGCGTTCTCTAGTGCGTCATAGAACACACCTTCCACGTCGTTCATTCTTTTCCATAGAACACAGCCCATCATTGATTATCCCTTCCATATTGAACATTTCTACAGGTTAACTAATCGTAAAGTACGGGTGAACTATCTCTTCAAGGTGATGTTAAGATAACTGAGCACTGTACTAGACTGAGAGCTGTGTGCTGCATCATTCCCTGCATGTCTAACCTACACACATGGACATCCTTGGGAAAAAATGGGTCAGACATAGACCTCTAGACAGAGCCATTCACCATGTCTGGCTCACTTCATTCTGTCTCGGTCTGTCTGTCTGTTTCTCTGTGTGTGTGTGTGTGCGCGTGTGTGTGTCATCCCTATTCCCTACGTCTATCTCCCCAGCCATGCTCCCCATGGGAAACCCCCCATGGTGAGCTCCACAGACAGACAGACTCCTATGGCATGATGGAAAGCGAGATAACAAGACTGGAGGAACAAGGGAGCGTCCAGGGGGGACTGGAGTGCCTAAACTCTCTGTCTGCAGCGAATTCTCAGAGTTACAGTACTAAGCAGGAAAACGTATAGGGCTAAACTCACAGTAGCATATAAACTTACTGTGTTTAAACACTGTTTTTTTCTTCAACCAAGCAGTACTGGACAGTAAACAAAGACACTGCATAAACATTGCTAAAACTGGTGTTATCTCTGAACCATTCCATATAGCTGTGAGCCAACCTTTTCTTGGGGAGCGTCTGAAATGGCACCCTATTACCTATGGTGCACACAACATACAGAAGACATAAACATTTCAGACACAGGCATGCATCCCAACTGGCACCCTATTCTCTATATAGTGCACTACTTTTGAACAGAGCCTTATGGGTCCTGGTCACAAGTAGTACACTAAATAGGGAATAGAGTGACATTTGGGAAGCAACCACAGCCTTGGTTTGTTTGTGCTTGTTCGCTGCCCCCTCCTCCTCCCCGCTGTTGCAGATACCGGTCGTATAAAGGAGTAGTGGTGCAGAGGCACAGTGTTAAAAAGTATTTCTCTGTCTGTGCTCTTAGAGATTGGGTTCTGTTATTAAAGGCCTTGCATTATTCAGTAGGCACTGGGAGACTGATTATTACAGATCGCAGTCCATTCTCCCACTTTTGCATCCCAAATGGCATCCTATTCCCTTTTTAGTGCACTACTTTCTTGACCAAGGTCGTGGGCTCTGGTCAAAAGTGTTGTACTATAAAGGGAAAAGGGTGCCGTTTGGGACGAGTCCAGCTATGCTATATTATCTAGGCTAGAGCTAGCGTATACAGCCTCTGAACGGACTTGGTGCTATTAACAAGACCCGTTGTTCCCCGAGGTTTTTGCTTAGATGAGATGCACAGGGGCCAAAAGGACCATTGAGAGCTGTGAACAGCGACATTTTCGATTGAATTTAAAACTATTTTGGAGGGATGCAGCTAGGTAGAGGCAGACCGCAATCGACTCACAAGGTTGGTGCAGTGGACCATCACAGGGTCATTACATTTGTCCACATTTCATTGATCCTAAGTTCTGGCATGTAAACTGCTGTCATTTTAGTGGAAAGTGCTCCAAACGTTCCAATAATCAGCTTACTAATTAAAAATAACCAAATATGTCCAGAGTTCTCAGTCACAACTCTGGTTGTTTATGCAACTTCTCCTGTCTAAAAAAAAATGAGGAAAGACTGGCAGAGATATCAAATAGAGGAGAGGATGCGTTTGGCTGAGCATATGGCACTGCTCTTTCTTATGCAGCAGATATGAAGGATAAATATGAATATATTTCCGAGGCAAGCTGCTGGGCCGAATCTGGTCTCCCAGTTGGATTGTATTACGTCCAAGCAGGGTTAGAGTTCAGCTTGATCGTTTACAGTACTGTGGATCTAATGCATAGAACACTGGCTAATTTGCTCCCATATGGTAAACAGCTATTTTATTGCCTGTTGGGGCTGGGCGATAGATAATGAACGTTAACGTGTTGACCTATGCATATACTGCATATACCGCATAGGTGCGCCCTTATGGCAAAGGCTGGAAATGTATGTTTTACAAACGGCACCCTTTTCTCTGTATAGTGCACTACTTTTGACCAAAGTCCTGCCTTACTATCTGCCACTACCTAGTCAAATGTAGTGCACTGTGGAATAGGGTGCAATTTGACACGTAGAAAGCGCCTTGTTTATGTACATGTGCTGAGATGAGGGGGATTTGCAACATGAGCTCTTGCAGGCGCGCAATTAGACTTTGCCATTAACCATTTGTTATCTTGACTTTTTCCCGACATAGGCTTGGCACCTTGCTGATTACAACGCAAGCGATCGATAATTAAACCAATTAAACTCGACAGATGGGTCAATTTCAGCTATTTTTTTGACTGAGACCGCTTCCGTGTCACAAAGTCTTATACAACTATATTTTCAGTTGATAAAACAATGGTAAGCTTCTTTATTAAGTCTAGGGTTTGAGTGTCCATTTGTTTCACAAGAGGACGGAGTCTGTAGGCCAACAGCTTGTGCTGCTGTCCAGGGTGCTGTGTTGGTGCAGTGTTGATTCTTTCATAGGCCTACTGGTTGAGAGAAAAAGAGCTATGCTGTCGTGTAGTAGCCTTCCGCTAGGCACAGACGTCAGTTCAACGTCTAGTTTTGATTTACATTTGGTTGAGTTGTCAACTGACGTGAATTCAATGTGAATTCAACAAATAAATGCCACCATGTCATTGGATTTAGGTAAAAAGTTGGGTTAAAAAAAGACGAAATTCCCTTATTGATGACTTTTTTCAAATCCAATCAGTTTTCCACATCATCACATTACACTTTTTGGTTGTAGTTAGATTGATTCGACCGGTTTTTGCCCAGTGGGCTATGCCAACTAGACTTACAAAAGACACTATATATTGGCTGTCACTATATTAAAATCAGTTTCCTGATCATTCCCAGCAGCTCAGTGATGAGAGGGAAAAATATCTTGTCTCGCTCCAAAAGGGAAATCAAATATTTCCAGTGACATCAGTGAAATGGCGTGTTTTCCATCACTGTATTTAATAAATATTCATGTGATAGCCTCTGGGCTTGTTACACAACAACATGTTAAATTAACTATTTTAATCCATTTCATATCCTTTTAGAACCCCTCGGATGGATGGTGAGATGGATGGTGAGGTGGATGGTGAGATGGATGGTGAGGTGGATGGTGACGTGGATGGTGAGGTGAATGGTGAGGTGAATGGTGAGGTGGATGGTGAGATGGATGGTGAGGTGAATGGTGAGGTGGATGGTGACGTGGATGGTGAGGTGGATGGTGAGGTGAATGGTGAGGTGGATGGTGAGGTGGATGGTGAGGTGAATGGTGAGGTGGATGGTGAGGTGGATGGTGAGATGAATGGTGAGGTGGATGGTGAGGTGGGTGGTGAGGTGAATGGTGAGGTGGATGGTGAGGTGGATGGTGAGATGGATGGGAAGGTGAATGGTGAGGTGGATGGTGACGTGGATGGTGAGGTAAATGGTGAGGTGGATGGTGAGGTGAATGGTGAGGTGAATGGTGAGGTGAATGGTGAGGTGGATGGTGAGGTGGATGGTGAGGTGAATGGTGAGGTGGATGGTGAGGTGAATGGTGAGGTGGATGGTGAGGTGGATGGTGAGATGAATGGTGAGGTGGATGGTGAGGTGGGTGGTGAGGTGGATGGTGAGGTGAATGGTGAGGTGAAGTGGATGGTGAGGTGAATGGTGAGGTGGATGGTGACGTGAATGGTGAGGTGGATGGTGAGGTGAATGGTGAGGTGGATGGTGAGGTGAATGGTGAGGTGGATGGTGGATGGTGAGGTGAATGGTGAGGTGAATGGTGAGGTGGATGGTGAGATGGATGGTGACGTGGATGGTGAGGTGAATGGTGAGGTGAATGGTGAAGTGAATGGTGAGGTGGATGGTGACGTGAATGGTGAGATGGATGGTGAGGTGAATGGTGACGTGGATGGTGAGGTGAATGGTGAGGTGAATGGTGAGGTGGATGGTGAGGTGAATGGTGAGGTGGATGGTGAGATGAATGGTGAGGTGGATGGTGAGGTGGGTGGTGAGGTGGATGGTGAGGTGAATGGTGAGGTGAAGTGGATGGTGAGGTGAATGGTGAGGTGGATGGTGACGTGAATGGTGAGGTGGATGGTGAGGTGGATGGTGAGGTGAATGGTGAGGTGGATGGTGAGGTGAATGGTGAGGTGAATGGTGAGGTGGATGGTGAGATGGATGGTGAGGTGGATGGTGACGTGGATGGTGAGATGGATGGTGAGGTGGATGGTGAGGTGGATGGTGAGGTGGATGGTGAGGTGGATGGTGAGTTGAGTGGTGAGGTGGATGGTGAGGTGAGTGGTGAGGTGGATGGTGAGATGGATGGTGAGGTGGGTGGTGAGGTGGATGGTGAGGTGAATGGTGAGGTGAAGTGAATGGTGAGGTGGATGGTGAGGTGAATGGTGACGTGAATGGTGAGGTGGATGGGGAGATGGATGGTGAGGTGAATGGTGAGGTGGATGGTGAGGTGGATGGTGAGGTGAATGGTGACGTGGATGGTGAGGTGAATGGTGAGGTGAATGGTGACGTGAATGGTGAGGTGGATGGTGAGGTGAATGGTGAGGTGGATGGTGAGGTGAATGGTGAGGTGAATGGTGAGGTGAGTGGTGAGGTGGATGGTGAGGTGAAGTGGATGGTGAGGTGAAGTGGATGGTGAGGTGAATGGTGAGGTGGATGGTGACGTGAATGGTGAGGTGGATGGTGAGGTGAATGGTGAGGTGAATGGTGAGGTGGATGGTGAGGTGAATGGTGACGTGGATGGTGAGGTGGATGGTGAGGTGAATGGTGAGGTGGATGGTGAGGTGAATGGTGAGGTGGATGGTGAGGTGAATGGTGAGGTGGATGGTGAGGTGGATGGTGAGGTGAGTGGTGAGGTGAGTGGTGAGGTGGGTGGTGAGGTGAATGGTGAGGTGGATGGTGAGGTGAATGGTGAGGTGAATGGTGAGGTGGATGGTGAGGTGAATGGTGAGGTGGATGGTGAGGTGGATGGTGAGGTGAATGGTGAGGTGGATGGTGAGGTGAATGGTGAGATGGATGGTGAGGTGAATGGTGAGGTGGATGGTGAGGTGGATGGTGAGGTGAATGGTGAGATGGATGGTGAGGTGAATGGTGAGGTGGATGGTGAGGTGAATGGTGAGGTGAATGGTGACGTGAATGGTGAGGTGGATGGTGAGGTGGATGGTGAGGTGAATGGTGAAAAACGGTAGTTCACCGTTCCTTTTTATTTGACTCCGCATGCGTGAGAAGGACATTTGTTCTGTGAGGAAATGTAGCCTACATGGACTCAATCACTGACTAATTATCTATTTGCTTAGCCTATGATGATTTCATGATTCATGCATTTACTTCGCCTAACGTTTTTCTGTGGGTTGCTGAATTGGGGGACAAGATATTGTCTTTTCTTGCATGGATGTGCGCACACAAGAAACTTGATGCCAATGAAGGTATAGTGCAGACAGTGAATTATCATTTCATTTGAATAAAGTAACTCCTTGCAATGAATATGTCAGAGACACATTTGAACCGGAATCCTCAGTAGCCTACCTGACAAATGAAAAAAGGTTTTCCATAAGCAGAATTTCAAGTTTTTTAAGGCATCCAGGAGTTCAGACTAAGGAGTCCATACTATGGGCAAAATTCTAATAGCCTAATGCAATACTTTTAATTTGAATGTATGTCATGCATAATATATTGTGTGATGAACACACAGGCAGGTAGATTCATTGTATGAGTGACACAACTCGTCCCCACGTGGGAAATAATACATGACACTGCATCAAGATTGCATCAGATAAACCCATATCTGTGGGGAAATATGGGGATGAATGAGACATGCCAACTGGTGGAAGGTAAGAGAGAGAGACAGAGAGAGAGACAGGGAGAGAGAGAGAGAGAGTGAGATAATACTCTGTGGGATAGTCAGAGAGAGGGAGTCTGCCAGGATCCTCACTCTAGGGGCATGGGGAGTGGCTTCCTTTAAGGTGGAACTTCAGACACATAGGCTATACTTGGCCTAATGGAATACACAAATTAGTTAATTCAATCACTTCAATACACGGTACTGATATATGAACTCGAAACGACTGTAGTTGAATCTAATCAAAAATGTTTTTGGGGTGGATTTAAATGCCAGTTCAACTTCAGAATGTAAAGAATGTAAAGCCGACTGCCATCTACAAGATGTTTACTCCTGGTTAAACCAGCTCATCTTCTCCTATTCTCATTTCTGTATTTGTACATGTGAATTGCAGACTATAATAATAGCAGCCTAAGAAACTCAATCCTAAAACAGTATAGGCTTAGTAGCAGTGCTTTATCTTACTCGATCCTGCATTTCCTGACTGACAACATAATAATACACGACTCACGTTATGCAGTGGTGTAAAACATATATAATACGCTTCTAATCGCCCCGGTCCACCTTAAATAAAAGGCTGGACGTGATTAAGCAGCACAACCTGCTTCCTCCCACTGTGCTGCAGAGAACCTGCCTCAACGCTGCCCTCATCGCGGCTGTAGCTAGCCTATAAAAACTAGGACGAGCAGAGCTGAAACCTCACAGCTACAGACAGGGGACAGCTCCGTGGTGTCTGAAACCAACTGCCTAAAAACAAACTCAGCGCCTGCAACATCACACACGTCAGGAAACATGGCTGGAATCAGGGAGGGACACTCTTGGCAACTTTTCCTACTTTCTTTCTTGGTTTTGGAGGGGTCAACGCAAGATTTCGGACAGACCCAGTTTATTTGCACGTCTGTGCCCAAGGATATGGACTTGTGCGCGGCTACAATGCAGAACAGCGGTCCGGCGGAGGACTTGAAGACGACGGTGATGCAATTGAGGGAGACCGTGTTACAGCAAAAGGAGACCATTATGAACCAAAAGGAGACAATCAGGGAACTAACGTCCAAGTTGAGCCGGTGTGAGAGCCAGAGTCTGCCCGAGGCGGGAGCGGGAGGCCGGAGAATAGTACCAGGCGCCAAGAACACTATGGGGGACGTATCAAGGGGTCCTCAGGACACTCTCGCTCAACTAGGACAGACTTTACAGACTCTCAAACAGAGGTTGGAGAATCTTGAGGTATGCATTGGCGTTTGTTTGACCTCCTTATTTTGGCCTAGTAATTTGGAATGCAGGTTGAGCTTTCAATCAACTTTTAATCCTTTCTACGCGTTTCCAATCGGCTCAGTTGGTTGTATAGCCAGTAGTGCTCAATGTGCTAGTTATTAGTGCTCTATATAGTTGTGAATTGCTTGCTATATGGTTATTTCAGTCCAGTCACTAATGCTATAGACCTATTTAAAGCTATTTTTCCGCACCCAGCCGTAAAGTAATTACTCTAGAGCACTACATAAAGCCGCACCACACTCCTGATAAGGACAGACAGACGCCTCATCTTTCGACCAATTTAGGCATTTGATGCAAATTGCCGAGGCAGTAAGTCCTCCACAAACGAGCTAAGCACCAGAGCTTTACCCACGACGAGCCTCGCCTCGTGCATGTAGGAGTGTTTATTTAAACCCCAAGTTATTTTAATCGTCCCATCTTGTCTGTTCCTCTGTCCTTGTTCCGTTATACAGCAATACAGCCGAAACAACGGTACGGCCCAGGCGAATAGTCTGAAAGACCTGCTTCAGAACAAGATTGATGACATGGAGAAGCAGGTGCTGTCCCGGGTCAACACTCTGGAGGAGACCAAACCGGGTCAGAAGAATGATACGGACCAGCGGAACCGAGTTGAGTCCACGCTGACTTCCATGCATCACCGGATAACGGACCTAGAGAACGGTGAGTGAACTATGAGGCAAAGAGATCACGCCCAAATGTACACAGTCAATATAATTGTTATGTTCATGTGAATGCTTATACAAACGACTAAACTGATTACATTCTTTTGCTAATAATTTGCGCATAAAGTTTTAATAGTAAAGAAAAATCATCAAAATGTGGTGGAATAGGCTCACTGAATTGTTTATATATCTAAAACAATGCCAATTTCTAAAAACAACCTGCATTTCACTTGGTTAATTGCCTGGTCCACATGAGGAATCACTCCAAACCCGCAGACCACAGGAGCTTGTCAATACAGACAGTGCCGCAGCGCAGCTCTCACCACAGTGCGTAATGGGAGATGGGAGATGGAGAGAGGGAAGTAGCTGCATTGCTTTGCATATCTCATATTAACACAGCGATGCCACGCTGGTGTAATAATGCACGTGTCATGGAGCGACAGCCAATGATCGCTTTATTTCCAGTGACTGTGAACGAGAGTCGTTGGTTTTGTAGCGGCGCAGGAACTTTACAAGAGGGGTTTAACGACGTGCGCAGTGCTTGATAAAGCGCGCACAGTGTTGGAGACAGACAGGCGCATTTTGGAACATCAATGAAGGTTTAGTTCCTTACTGACAACCCCAAAGGGATGGGGAGAATGAGGGGGTTGGAGGTTAGGAAGGGATGGCGCGTGTGTGTGTGAGAGAGAGAGAGAGAGAGAGGGGGAGAGAGAGATGGAGAGCAATTGCCTGTTTGCCCTGCTCACGTGGTCACATCATACCGCCGATAATAGGCTAAGAGAGAGATGCACAGTCTGTTCTAAGCCAATTATACAAATCAGAGCATCGTCAAACTAAAAAGAAAGGAGAAACCCTTTAGGTAGGGATCGAAAACATCTACTGGTGGAGAAAACCATGCATACGAATAAACCAATCAATCACATGATATTACATCACTGACTTTAACATAGGCCTATGAGTGCAATGTGAATGATATAAATCACTAAAAGGTAAACAAGTAGGTATATGTTTCGTCCGCAGGTGGGAAAGACAACAGACCACTGGACAAGTTCCAGCTGACATTCCCGTTGAGAACCAACTACATGTACGCCAAAGCCAAGAGAACCCTGCCGGAGATGTATGCCTTCACCGTGTGTCTGTGGATTAAATCTAACGCGTCGCCCGGGGTGGGCACACCTTTCTCATACGCGGTCCCAGGACAGGCCAACGAGCTGGTGTTGATTGAGTGGGGAAATAACCCAATGGAGATACTCATCAATGATAAGGTAATGATCGCTGACGGCAATGGCATTTTCTACATAGCATTTGGTTATAGGCAAAATGGACAGATCGCCATGCGTAAATGTGGTGTGCCAGACTAGCAAATTAAACTACACAGCATTATGCAATCTGGGAACGTTATGGAGACCTGACAAGCAACTTAATTATACAAATATTGCATATACAGCCAGTGCTATGTCTGAAAACATAAAAAACCGTAGCAATCATTAGTTCTAGTCCAGGCCTATTTGAACATACAGTAATGGGTGCGCTGTCCATGATGCAGGTGGCCAAGTTGCCGTTCATCATCAACGACGGGAAGTGGCATCACATCTGCATCACCTGGACCACGCGCGATGGGATGTGGGAGGCGTTTCAGGACGGAGTGCTGCGAGGCAGTGGAGAGAATCTGGCGCCATACCATCCCATCAAGCCGCAGGGGGTCCTCGTATTGGGACAAGAGCAGGTAAGAGGGTTCACTAAATGAGGATGAACTAACTTTAGATTACATTGGTATGCAAGTCGTGATATATTATTGAGATAAATGTCCTGGGGGGGAAATAATTATATCCATTAGTAATGAAAATCTTCTGCACGTTTTCTCTCCAATGATCAAAGGGAGGAATATTCAAGTAATGGGAAAGTTGAGAGACCTTGACGAAATTGTCAATTAAGACGTAGCAATCTAATTAAGGCCCTCGAGCTAGATATCGTGGAATACCACCACTCAATTGGGACAATGCACAATCCACTTCAGATAGAAAAGTGGCAAATCTTTAGCAATTACAGAGTAATAGGCATATCTTATCATGAAAGCAAATAACGTGTGTAAATGGTTAAATTTGGGCTTCGGTAGTGGCGGAACTGTCACGAAGAGTGGTTGCTTTTTATTCTAGTTTTATAATAGTTATAAATAGAAATCAATGCATTTCCATGGTATAGGACAATTGTATTCCTTCCTAATACAGTACAGGATGATTAGCCTATTACACACACTTGTAATAGATTGGCCATGCGTAAAAGAAAGGCCGCTCCACTAACCTTGAACTTGTCATCTTGTTGCTCCACAGGACACGCTGGGAGGAGGTTTCGACGCCACACAAGCATATGTGGGTGAGCTAGCAAATCTCAACATGTGGGATAGGAAGCTTTCCATCGGGGATATTTATAACCTGGCAACCTGCAACAGTAAAGCGCAAACTGGCAACGTATTCTCTTGGTCGGAGTCCAACATTGAAATATTCGGTGGAGCTACCAAGTGGACATTCGAGCCGTGCCGTTCGCTCAACTGAATTGCATTTCGACATGAAACCAAGGCCAATCCGACATATCTGTATTTCTTTTGAGCTTCTGTCGTTATTGTCTTCATTATGACGTTCGTTACAGACTATTTGGTATTTATTTAATGATAAGCTTAAACCTGGGATTTCTATTAGATATTTATGTACGAAACAACTTTTTTTTGATCTTGAGAAAAATCTAATTCGTCTTGGAAACCTCAGTTGGACAGTGTTGGTATCTGTTTGTTTGTTTTTCTATTGGAGTTGTGTTGCAAGCGCACTTTAGCTTATTTTGTCTTGGACGGGCAGCTGGGCAATCCACGCCTTATGTTGGACAATTCACAGCACAGTGCGGAAATTATGGAGCCATCCTCTAGAGTGGAACTCACGCTGTCTGTCCAAGTATTGTCAGTATTTGACGCCGTGAAATGATACAGCGCCCTCCAAATCCCTCAACCTCACCCACCCCTCCGGATCTTGCACTGTGAATGACTAGAGCCATGTAGAGAGAGGACGCCGAGGCTACGTTGAAGGACACTGCAAGTCGGACTGTAAAAATAATTTGTAATTGTCGTTCGCTTCAAAGTGTCTCCTGTAAACCCTGTAAACGAATGTCGTTAATTGCCAACATGCTACAAAGCCTGGGTGCCTTGGGCTGGTGCAAATATTCAGCGCATACTTTTTATGTTGCAAATTATATGTATTGTTTGTTTTGTATTTATTTTGAGGGAGGGTGGGAGAGTTTCTTGTTATTATTCTGATAAATGTAATTTAATTGAGGTTTGTTCACGGATATGAAGACGTGTTTGGGCAGGTGTTTGTACAACGGGTATCTGTATTCGGCTTGTTACGGTGTCTGTATAGTAACAGCATGACTGATTGACAGAACGCTGCCACGTCGTCGTCGACATCTGCTTGACTATCCTTTCTGGGACTGGGTGGGTTTCTACTGGATTGTTATATGCTCCAAGCATGGCAACATTGAAAGATATGAAAAAGATTTAATTTTTGTAATAAAATTGTGATACATAAGAGTTAAAAGTGTATTCATGGGCTGGCATTAATCGTATGCAGAAAAAGGTGTGGATGAGGAGAGCAGAGAGAGAGTGGGATAATGTGGGAGAGAGAGGGAGAATTATCATTTTTGCTGGTTTAAATCTGCTTTAATCTTGTCACATGGTGTAGGAGAAAGACGTTATTGCTGGATAAGTGAAAAAACGCCTGAACTCAGACTGAAGGTCAGAGAGGTGTTGGGAACAACTGAAACAGTGTGTGTGGTGTCTCCTTTTAGCTGACTGCAGAAGACAACACTCCCAAATGCTTTGTGGTGTGTGCGTGCGTTTGAGGCGCGCACAGTCCGCCCTAATGAAAGCGAGGCAGTCGAAAGAAGAAAACGCCTAGTCACATCACTCCCCCTTTCAAGAGTCAGTTCAATCGGTTGCGATGCATTCTTAACCTAACCTTCAGAAAGCACCATGCTGTACTGTAGCCTATACTTCTCTATTTTGTTCTGTATCAGTTTACAGTGTCGTGTTAAGTGCCATCCTCTCCCATCACATGCATCATGTAACAAAACACTGCAGTCCAGGATGCTGATGGTCTTGTACTTTGACAGTTACTGCGTTGAGCTGAGTCAGTTATTATTCGTTATCACCCACGTATCAGATGGTGTAGCAAACATCTCAGAGAAGCACCCACATTTAACTCTGCCTCTTGCAGCATGGCTTTTGGAGAAACTGTGCAGCCTGCACCATCATGCTTGGCTTGGTGTTACCATAGAAATCTATGGCCATTACTCATAAATCCCATGGGTAGTTCGTTATCCAGAGGGAGAACTGGGATGGAAGGTCTCTTGAAAGACCAGTTAGAAAAATGATCTTCCCTGAAGGCCAACATTGATCAGATAGTGAGCAATGAGCAGCTGTAGGCCTTAGTTAGTAGGTAGCCAGAGGGAGAGATTGGAGATGTAGTCCCTGACAGAAAGAAAGTGGTCCCTTGAGGGGACATACCCTCATTAGCTCGGACAGAACATTCACACACAGCCTCACTGACCCAGAGACTCATTCTCCCAAAGTGCACTACCTCTTACCCAAGGTCAAGAGCCCAGTAACAAAGAAATGAGGTGGGAGCTCTCCCTTAGAGAACAGGCGTCCTTGCTCTTCTCACTACCATCATTTCACCCTCATACAGAACACACACCAAACTGGACTGGTTACACCCGAGGCCTGTTTCTGAAGGGTCGAGAGAGTACATTGGACTGGTAAACAATGCTGGAGAAGGGTTGGAATTGCACAATGAGTCTTGGGGGTGGCCTAAAACTAGTGGGTTGAACCAACAGTAATTCCAAAACATATGGGGGAGCTCGTTTGACACGTTCAACACAGGGGGCGTCATCCATCCATTATTTTAGAGGGGGCGCAAAGTAAGTTAGGATGGAGGGGTGTGGTCCGGAAGGGGTGCTGATAAATCTGAGAATTGAGCATTTTTGAAACACCTGAAACAGCTTTTAACTGACATCTACAGCCATAATCATTATGCCTATTTCTATGTCAAGAATATGTATATTTTTCTGCATAGGTTATATAAGCATACCTCTTTACCTGTTCAATTTAAATTTTAATTAAAGATGCACATTGATTCTTTAAGAACATTTATGCCTTAGGAGATTAGTACAACACGGGTATATAGCATCATAGCCCAAGAATTAAAGCAATTTGAGTATGTTCTAAAGTCTACCGTAGCAACCTTGCCAGCAGGCGTACCAGCTAAGATAGTTTGACAAGCTAGTCTAACTTGATTGCTAGCCTGAAATGGCTTGGTAGCTAGTTAAGAGGTTGGGAGATTGGGAACCTATCTAGCTGGATAGCTAAAGCAAACTTCATACATTTGCTACAGTAGGTGGCTAGTATTATAGAGAAACAACAAAACATGTTCATTGTATTTATTTATCAAGAAGGAATCAATAGGCGACATAGCTTACGAGTCATGCCCATCACTGGCAGCTAAAATCAAATCAAATGCTCTGTGTGGTCACTCAACACTCTTTTCTCCACTGATGATACTGTCTGCATGCACTAGAGCCTTCAAACTCAACTCTGGACTTCGAAGCCAGTTACACTGCGTTCTTTCATTTCCCCCCTCTAATCATGGACTGAATTAGACCTGGGACACCAGGTGTGTGCAATTCATTATCAGGTAGAACAGAAAACCAGCAGGCTCCGGACCTCGTAGGGTAAGAGTTGAATACCCCTGCACTAAAGCATCTAGCGTCCTGCCTAGAATATCTTTGCTCCATGGTACACCTTGGAAGGAACCACTTACTAGGGAGAATGGGGGAAGGGGTACTCTATGCCTTGTCCAGTAAGTGTGCTCCCTCTGCAAAATGCCACTGACAGATCTTTTTATCTACAATTATGATTAAACGTGGTCTTGAAAATGACGTTTTGTAATCAATTTAACATCAGAAACATTTAAAACAGGACAAATCTGAGGGGGCACTTGGCCTTGTGCCCCATATGTGCATGACACCTCTGCAGGGAGCTCCCCCTGCTTTGATATGGGGAGTGCCCAGCCCTCTTGAACACCCCTGTAAATACTCTGCTATGTTTCACTCAATATATTTATTTAGTCCAGGACTAGGACATGCTACACATTCAATTCACTAGTCAACAAATCACCAAGCCTGTGATTAATTTAAGCAGGTGTGCTACTACTGAAATAGATTAGAAGTGGAAGTGGCTGGGTGGCCTGAGGACAGGGTTGAGAATCACCCAAACAGCACGTTGACAAGGGATGAGGCTCCACTATACTGTCCAAACAACAGCCGGATCAAAGGAGAGGAGGGAGGGAGATCTACAGTACTGCCACAGTATCGGTTTATAGCCAGCCTCTCAGTTGACGTCACCACAAAGCACCCGTCAATGGCTGACTGGCCATGCCATCATAATCACTGGGGCTGCTGCTTACTACGCTGCTCACTAATTCCCTGCTAGCGTAATACTGCTAAGCTGTAGGTGGTGTAGTGCGTTGCTAGAGTACGACCGTGCATTTGTGAAGTGGTCATCTGAATATTCTTTGTGCCAGGAGACGTCATCAATTGTACCAGGCAGACATTCCCTTGAAAAATGCAAATAGCAGATCTGAAAAGCTGATAGAAATCAGTTGAAGGTTCAACCTATGAAAGACATGAAATCTAATATATAACATGATAACTTTCCTGTCAAACTGACCTAGACTTGAATTGATCCGGATTACTGTAATTTCAGATAATTTAAGTAATTAATAATTAACCAATCCATAAATCAATGCCCTCAATCTTAATTCAAACAGACAAACCATTAAATAAAATAGCGAACTCCACAAGGACAGTATGAAAACAGTAATAGACTTTAGTGTAAGGATTTCTGCCAAGGGGTGTTGCATATGCTGCTTTTATACTCTGAGTTACATTAGATAACGTTTTTCTGGGCAAGCACCATTTTCCAGGGCACCTCTCTTGCCTATATGTAAACATCTGTTATTTCTCATACCATAGAGGTTACCATAAGGTGCCCTACTTCACAATTCAGGCTTCAACCCTCTTTATAGAGCTACGTTTTGTAATCAGTGTTCCACAATGCAATTGATCTCCAGTCAACCGCACATGAATAACTATCTGGAATGAAAGAATCAGCCTGAGAAATATTGGTTCACACATATATTTTCTCTCGGTATTGAGCACTGACCTGGTAAGCTCCTGGAATGCTATTTTGGCTTTACATTACAGTGCTACTATAAATACAATAGGCAATGATAGCAATTGTATTTCAAGGATAATGGAACATAAGTTATGAAGGAAAGAACATGATTTATGTAATTTTCCAACAAAGATGCAACTTTATATATGCAATGATACACAAAACGTGACACACTATGTTATGTCTGTTCACCACAAAACCAGTGATCACTGTCAACCAACGCACGCCACAGCCGTAAACGCCACCATATCAAGATTGATCTGGGCGATTTGAACAATATTTCAATGTAATGTTCAGTTCACCTCACCACAAAACCGATAATCTCTGTCAACCATTCTTGCCATATCCGTCACCATATCCATCGACAATACCAGTAAGATTCATGGTGCCTCGCCAGCAACGTAAATCTTTCCCCAAGGAGGAGTTTTTTGGTCAGATTGAGTGGAAAAAGACATGACATTTCAGCTGTCTCATTAATTCATAACCTGTCCCAAGTGGCACTAGTCTCTGGGAGGAAGAGGAATACTGCTCTAGTGCAGAGGAGCAGTCATACCTCTTGTTGACGCGGGTAGCAGAAACCTGCACAACACCATGCACCATAATGAGAGCCTGGGGTTGCTGTGTTAAAACCTGCACAACGCCATGCACCATAATGAGAGCCTGGGGTTGCTGTGTTAAAACCTGCACAACGCCATGCACCATAATGAGAGCCTGGGGTTGCTGTGTTAAAACCTGCACAACACCATGCACCATAATGAGAGCCTGGGGTTGCTGTGTTAAAACCTGCACAACGCCATGCACCATAATGAGAGCCTGGGGTTGCTGGGTTAAAACCTGCACAACACCATGCACCATAATGAGAGCCTGGGGTTGCTGTGTTAAAACCTGCACAACGCCATGCACCATAATGAGAGCCTGGGGTTGCTGTGTTAAAACCTGCACAACACCATGCACCATAATGAGAGCCTGGGGTTGCTGTGTTAAAACCTGCACAACGCCATGCACCATAATGAGAGCCTGGGGTTGCTGTGTTAAAACCTGCACAACACCATGCACCATAATGAGAGCCTGGGGTTGCTGTGTTAAAACCTGCACAACGCCATGCACCATAATGAGAGCCTGAGGTTGCTGTGTTAAAACCTGCACAACACCATGCACCATAATGAGAGCCTGGGGTTGCTGTGTTAAAACCTGCACAACACCATGCACCATAATGAGAGCCTGGGGTTGCTGTGTTAAAACCTGCACAACGCCATGCACCATAATGAGAGCCTGGGGTTGCTGTGTTAAAACCTGCACAACGCCATGGACCATAATGAGAGCCTGGGGTTGCTGTGTTAAAACCTGCACAACGCCATGCACCATAATGAGAGCCTGAGGTTGCCGGGTTAAAACCTGCACAACGCCATGCACCATAATGAGAGCCTGGGGTTGCTGTGTTAAAACCTGCACAACGCCATGCACCATAATGAGAGCCTGAGGTTGCTGGGTTAAAACCTGCACAACACCATGGACCATAATGAGAGCCTGGGGTTGCTGTGTTAAAACCTGCACAACGCCATGCACCATAATGAGAGCCTGGGGTTGCTGTGTTAAAACCTGCACAACGCCATGCACCATAATGAGAGCCTGGGGTTGCTGTGTTAAAACCTGCACAACGCCATGCACCATAATGAGAGCCTGGGGTTGCTGTGTTAAAACCTGCACAACGCCATGCACCATAATGAGAGCCTGGGGTTGCTGTGTTAAAACCTGCACAACGCCATGCACCATAATGAGAGCCTGAGGTTGCCGGGTTAAAACCTGCACAACACCATGCACCATAATGAGAGCCTGGGGTTTCTGTGTTAAAACCTGCACAACACCATGCACCATAATGAGAGCCTGAGGTTGCTGTGTTAAAACCTGCACAACGCCATGCACCATAATGAGAGCCTGGGGTTGCTGTGTTAAAACCTGCACAACGCCATGCACCATAATGAGAGCCTGAGGTTGCTGGGTTAAAACCTGCACAACACCATGGACCATAATGAGAGCCTGGGGTTGCTGTGTTAAAACCTGCACAACGCCATGCACCATAATGAGAGCCTGGGGTTGCCGTGTTAAAACCTGCACAACGCCATGCACCATAATGAGAGCCTGAGGTTGCTGGGTTAAAACCTGCACAACACCATGGACCATAATGAGAGCCTGGGGTTGCTGTGTTAAAACCTGCACAACGCCATGCACCATAATGAGAGCCTGAGGTTGCTGGGTTAAAACCTGCACAACACCATGCACCATAATGAGAGCCTGGGGTTGCCGTGTTAAAACCTGCACAACGCCATGCACCATAATGAGAGCCTGAGGTTGCTGGGTTAAAACCTGCACAACACCATGGACCATAATGAGAGCCTGGGGTTGCTGTGTTAAAACCTGCACAACGCCATGCACCATAATGAGAGCCTGAGGTTGCTGGGTTAAAACCTGCACAACGCCATGCACCATAATGAGAGCCTGGGGTTGCTGTGTTAAAACCTGCACAACGCCATGCACCATAATGAGAGCCTGGGGTTGCTGTGTTAAAACCTGCACAACACCATGCACCATAATGAGAGCCTGGGGTTGCTGTGTTAAAACCTGCACAACGCCATGCACCATAATGAGAGCCTGGGGTTGCTGTGTTAAAACCTGCACAACGCCATGCACCATAATGAGAGCCTGAGGTTGCTGGGTTAAAACCTGCACAACACCATGGACCATAATGAGAGCCTGGGGTTGCTGTGTTAAAACCTGCACAACGCCATGCACCATAATGAGAGCCTGAGGTTGCTGGGTTAAAACCTGCACAACGCCATGCACCATAATGAGAGCCTGGGGTTGCCGTGTTAAAACCTGCACAACGCCATGCACCATAATGAGAGCCTGGGGTTGCTGTGTTAAAACCTGCACAACGCCATGCACCATAATGAGAGCCTGAGGTTGCTGGGTTAAAACCTGCACAACACCATGCACCATAATGAGAGCCTGGGGTTGCCGTGTTAAAACCTGCACAACGCCATGCACCATAATGAGAGCCTGAGGTTGCTGTGTTAAAACCTGCACAACATCATGCACCATAATGAGAGCCTGGGGTTGCTGTGTTAAAACCTGCACAACGCCATGCACCATAATGAGAGCCTGAGGTTGCTGGGTTAAAACCTGCACAACACCATGCACCATAATGAGAGCCTGGGGTTGCTGTGTTAAAACCTGCACAACACCATGCACCATAATGAGAGCCTGAGGTTGCTGGGTTAAAACCTGCACAACGCCATGCACCATAATGAGAGCCTGGGGTTGCTGTGTTAAAACCTGCACAACACCATGCACCATAATGAGAGCCTGAGGTTGCTGGGTTAAAACCTGCACAACACCATGCACCATAATGAGAGCCTGGGGTTTCTGTGTTAAAACCTGCACAACACCATGCACCATAATGAGAGCCTGGGGTTGCTGTGTTAAAATATGCAAATGAAAAATGTAAGGAAAATCTGGAAATCCCATCCCAGAACCCTTTTTCCCCCACACTCCCTTTTGTATTGTGCACTGCAAGGCCTTTTTAATACAGATGTATGATCTTAATTCGATCACCCTGTTGCAGGAGTACTTTCCTGTAATGCAGGACATTTAAAATGTGCAGTATATTTGAGGTTTAAAAAGGCTTCACGTTTGTAATTTCCACCTTTACGAAAAATGTATCAACCCCTACACAAATGTCAATTTATTATTATCCACATAATAATTCACATTTCCTGTTGCTGATGGATTATTTTCCAGCTGTAGCAAACTGGCTCAAATGAAGATCCTACATCTGTCTGCAGGGATGTCAGTGTGTTATTTCAGCCTGTGCAACATGCAGGCAACAGTTCCCTCTTTTATCATAACTGCACTGAACAGACACTCTGGGTGAAGGGGGATTCTACTAACAGCTGAGGACTAAAAGTGGACTGTCCAACTCAGCTGAGTCTTTAAAGAGACATAAAGAGAGAATGCCACACCTCCCTCCCTCCTCCTCCTCTCATCTCTCCTCTCCTCCTCTGGTCCTCTCGCCATGGAGAGGCAATCACAGAAGGGAGCTTGGCTCGTGGCATTTAACGAGCAGCGGAGTCTTCCCGGGCTGGATGCTGGCTGGGATAATGAGCTCGCTCACAGGTAAGGTCAGGATCCATGTGGTTCTTCCTCCGTTATAGGGAGTCCTCTGACGGCACAGCTCCACTACAGTTGGACAGAGACTGGAGAAAGCGAGAGAGAGAGCGAGAAAGAGAGCAAGAGAGAGCGAGAGGGAGATTCTCCAGCTTCCTATTCCAACCCAAAAGGTAGACTAGAAGAAACATTACTGGCCTTCTGTGTCCATTGCCCTCTTTTCTGATTCCTCAGACAGACATCCTTCGATCTGACGTAAGACGAATGTCGATGTTGGGTGTGAGTCAACCCAAACACAAGCAGAAGAAGCATATCTAGCCTGAATGAGATCCTTACGCTCCAGACATTGTCCACTCCAAGTTTGACCCACTCGAATGCAGGATGGATGGTATTAGTGTCAGTCAGTAAAGGCTGAGCTATAGGTCCACAGATGGAGGATCTCTATGCCTGCGGCTCTCTGACCTCTAAGGTGAATTCACAGTTCAGACAGGTCCAGCCCAGTGCTTCTGACCAGCTGTTATTGGCGGTGTACCAGACAATGCCCAGACACTGGGCAACATGGTCAGTCGGACAGCTGTGGAAGCCTGGCTAAAAGACGGTGCACAGGCCAATATAACCTCTCCAGCTCCCATCGCGCCACCTCCATATGTCCTGAATCATTAATGAGTAGCCTAGCTTAGCATTAGCACCCCTGCGTTCTTATCCCCCTTACCGGCGCCAGCATGAAAAATGCACGAGTGACGCACATCAACAGGAAGTTGAATAGGAACGGGGAAAAGGCAGCAAGGGGATGAGGGAAACACACAAGGATCTCCACTTTAGCGAGTCATGACTTGTTTGGAAGGGGGAGTTTCTGGTAGCAGCTCTCTGAGGGCTCTCTAAGGCAGCGTGATGAGATGGAGATCGGATTCAGGAAGGGGAACAGAGTTTAGGGGGTAGCAGGCATGACAGCAGTTAACAAGGAGGAGGACTGGGGCAGTGGGACGTTCTGTAACACTGAGAGCACAGCATGGCACACACTGTACAGAGAGACACTCACTGATACCTTCCCCACCTAGCTTTCTCCCTCTCTCTATATATACCTCGCTCCACCCCTCTCTATCATGCTCTCTCTCTATACCTCGCTCCACCCCTCTCTATCATGCTCTCTCTCTATATACCTCGCTCCACCCCTCTCTATCATGCTCTCTCTCTCTATATACCTCGCTCCACCCCTCTCTATCATGCTCTCTCTCTATATACCTCGCTCCACCCCTCTCTATCATGCCCTCTCTATATACCTCGCTCCACCCCTCTCTATCATGCTCTCTCTCTATACCTCGCTCCACCCCTCTCTATCATGCTCTCTCTCTATATACCTCGCTCCACCCCCTCTCTATCATGCTCTCTCTCTATACCTCGCTCCACCCCTCTCTATCATGCTCTCTCTCTATATACCTCGCTCCACCCCTCTCTATCATGCTCTCTCTATATACCTCGCTCCACCCCCTCTCTATCATGCTCTCTCTCTATATACCTTGCTCCACCCCTCTCTATCATGCTCTCTCTCTATATACCTCGCTCCACCCCTCTCTATCATGCTCTCTCTCTATATACCTCGCTCCACCCCTCTCTATCATGCTCTCTCTCTATATACCTCGCTCACCCCTCTCTATCATGCTCTCTCTCTATATACCTCGCTCCACCCCTCTCTATCATGCTCTCTCTATATACCTCGCTCCACCCTCTCTATCATGCTCTCTCTCTCTATACCTCGCTCCACCCTCTCTATCATGCTCTCTCTCTATATACCTCGCTCCACCCCTCTCTATCATGCCCTCTCTATATACCTCGCTCCACCCCTCTCTATCATGCCCTCTCTATATACCTCGCCTCCACCCTCTCTATCATGCTCTCTCTCTATATACCTCGCTCCACCCTCTCTATCATGCTCTCTCTATATACCTCGCTCCACCCCTCTCTATCATGCTCTCTCTCTATATACCTCGCTCCACCCCTCTCTATCATGCTCTCTCTATATACCTCGCTCCACCCCTCTCTATCATGCTCTCTCTCTATACCTCGCTCCACCCCTCTCTATTATGCTCTCTCTCTATATACCTCGCTCCACCCCTCTCTATCATGCTCTCTCTCTATATACCTCGCTCCACCCCTCTCTATCATGCCCTCTCTCTATATACCTCGCTCCACCCCTCTCTATCATGCTCTCTCTCTATATACCTCGCTCCACCCCTCTCTATCATGCTCTCTCTCTCTATACCTCGCTCCACCCCTCTCTATCATGCTCTCTCTCTATACCTCGCTCCACCCCTCTCTATCATGCTCTCTCTCTCTATACCTCGCTCCACCCCTCTCTATCATGCTCTCTCTATATACCTCGCTCCACCCTCTCTATCATGCTCTCTCTCTATATACCTCGCTCCACCCCTCTCTATCATGCTCTCTCTCTATATACCTCGCTCCACCCTCTCTATCATGCTCTCTCTCTATATACCTCGCTCCACCCTCTCTATCATGCCTCTCTCTATATACCTCGCTCCACCCCTCTCTATCATGCTCTCTCTCTATATACCTCGCTCCACCCTCTCTATCATGCTCTCTCTCTATATACCTCGCTCCACCCCTCTCTATCATGCTCTCTCTCTATACCTCGCTCCACCCCTCTCTATCATGCTCTCTCTCTCTATACCTCGCTCCACCCCTCTCTATCATGCTCTCTCTCTCTATACCTCGCTCCACCCTCTCTATCATGCTCTCTCTCTATATACCTCGCTCCACCCCTCTCTATCATGCTCTCTCTCTATATACCTCGCTCCACCCCTCTCTATCATGCTCTCTCTCTATATACCTCGCTCCACCCCTCTCTATCATGCTCTCTCTCTCTATACCTCGCTCCACCCCTCTCTATCATGCTCTCTCTCTATATACCTCGCTCCACCCCTCTCTATCATGCCCTCTCTATATATACCTCGCTCCACCCCTCTCTATCATGCTCTCTCCCCTCCCTCCCTCCCTTCCTCCCTCCCTCCCTCCCTCCCTCCCTTCCTTCCTTCCTTCCTTCCTTCCTTCCTTCCTTCCTTCCTTCCTTCCTTCCTTCCTTCCTTCCTTCCTTCCTTCCTTCCTTCCTTCCTTCCTTCCTTCCTTCCTCCCTCCCTCCCTCCCTCCTTCCTTCCTTCCTTCCTTCCTTCCTTCCTTCCTTCCTTCCCTCCCTCCCAGGGGAGCCAGTTACACACCATATCTAACAGAAACAGGTCATCCACCAGAGGAGGCGAGTGATTTCCATAATATAAAAAAAGCTGACATTGAAGTGATCCTTGCATTGACTAAACAGTGCTGAGAGAAGAGGAGAGGAGGGGAGAGGAGAGGATGGGAGAGGAGGGGAGAGGAGGGGGGAGGAGGGGAGAGGAGAAGAGAGTCACAGCCACATGGTGGAGATCATAGGAATCCAAGGGGGCGGGAATGCATGTGTATAGAAGACCCCAGGAGAAGGCTATGTGGGATGAATGTGGTCTGTCACGAATGGTGACCAACTAGAGCTAGAAAGGGGAAGGGTGTAAAGTGAGCTATGTAATCTCCCCAAGGTCCCTCAATTAGACGCTTTCACATATTCAAGGTCACTTGTAGCAAAAGCGGCTGTAGTGTAGGCATTAAGTGCATATGATAACACCTTCTTTACCACAGCTCCCCCTTGAGTGATCACAGCTCTAATGGCAGAGCTTGTCTGTGTGTGACCAGGACTCAGCGGGGGAAGGGGGAAGAGAGGTAGAACGAGAGATGGAGCTAGACAGGTAGAGAGCGAGAGGTAATGCAAGGTAAAGAGAGAGAGTTAGAGAAAGCACGCTATGGAGAGAGAGTGAGAATGGTAGAGCTGTGTGACGAGGGGTCTGATGACAGTGGAACGGAATATGATAGATGCTCTACATATTCCATCTCACAGCCAGGTCGGGAATGCCGACAATGCCAGCCCCCATCCCTCCCTCCGTGCCCGAGCGCCGCAATAGCAGCATGAATAATTGAACATTGAACGAGCCCGATTCGGGGATTGGAGATTTTCTGTTGCGGATATCTTGCTGGTGAGGCGGCAGTCGTAGAGACAGCAATAGCTTTTTCCGACCCCCAACCCCGGCCACACACCACCCGGGATTCAACAGTTTGTGTGGAGGAGAGGGGTTATCTCCTTAGGAATACACACACGAAAACAACAAAAACACAAATCCTCGCTCGGAAGGATATCTGCTAGCTAACTGCCGGAGCTAGTTCTATTCATCTCTACAGTTCAGTACCTGCAGTCTGATTAGAGTACTGTAATGTAATCATCTGTGATTAGAGTACTGTAATGTAATCATCTGTGATTAGAGTACTGTAATGTAATCATCTCTGGTTAGAGTACTGTAATGTAATCATCTCTGGTTAGAGTACTGTAATGTAATCATCTGTGATTAGAGTACTGTAATGTAATCATCTCTGGTTAGAGTACTGTAATGTAATCATCTGTGATTAGAGTACTGTAATGTAATCATCTCTGGTTAGAGTACTGTAATGTAATCATCTCTGGTTAGAGTACTGTAATGTGATCATCTCTGGTTAGAGTACTGTAATGTAATCATCTGTGATTAGAGTACTGTAATGTAATCATCTCTGGTTAGAGTACTGTAATGTAATCATCTGTGATTAGAGTACTGTAATGTAATCATCTGTGATTTGAGTACTGTAATGTAATCATCTGTGATTAGAGTACTGTAATGTAATCATCTCTGGTTAGAGTACTGTAATGTAATCATCTCTGGTTAGAGTACTGTAATGTGATCATCTGTGGTTAGAGTACTGTAATGTAATCATCTCTGGTTAGAGTACTGTAATGTAATCATCTGTGATTAGAGTACTGTAATGTAATCATCTGTGGTTAGAGTACTGTAATGTAATCATCTGTGATTAGAGTACTGTAATGTAATCATCTCTGGTTAGAGTACTGTAATGTAATCATCTCTGGTTAGAGTACTGTAATGTAATCATCTGTGATTAGAGTACTGTAATGTAATCATCTGTGATTAGAGTACTGTAATGTAATCATCTGTGTGGACTGGAGACCTGTTGTTCACCTGTGAGAAACATTTAGCTACATTGGTAGTTGAGGATACTATACACACACACGCACACGCACGCGCACGCACACACACACACACACACCATCTGTGCGCCGCACCCCAGCAGGCCCGCCATAATTAGGTCAGTCTCAGACTGTGCCAGCCGCTCATATGCATGCACGTACGCCACTCGTGCACACACACACACACACACACACACACACACACACACACACACACACGCACACACGCACACACGCACACACGCACACACACACACACGCACACAAACGTGAGCATGCGTATACACTCATGCACGCATCTCCTTAAAAAGTTACTTCTCCAAGAAGAAATGCCATGTCACCTGTCTGTAGTGTGAGCAGGCTTACTGAGTCAGCGAGTCAGAGAGAGAGTGTGTCTGTGTCTGTCTGTGTGAGAGAGAAAGAACGAAAAAGACTGTGTGTATGTGTGTGTATCTGTGTGTGTATGTGTGGGTGTCTGTGTGTGTGTGTGTGTCTGTGTGAGTGCCTGCCAACCTGTATCTCGGGCCTGATGTAAATTCCAGTTTGGGCAGCAGATAGACCAGACAGAAGATTCCAGTTTGATTCCAGTTTGGGCAGCACATAGACCAGACAGAAGATTCCAGTTGGATTCCAGTTTGGGCAGCAGATAGACCAGACAGAAGATTCCAGTTTGATTCCAGTTTGGGCAGCACATAGACCAGACAGAAGATTCCAGTTTGATTCCAGTTTGGGCAGCACATAGACCAGACAGAAGATTCCAGTTTGATTCCAGTTTGGGCAGCACATAGACCAGACAGAAGATTCCAGTTTGGGCAGCAGATAGACCAGACAGAAGATTCCAGTTTGGGCAGCAGATAGACCAGACAGAAGATTCCAGTTTGATTCCAGTTTGGGCAGCAGATAGACCAGACAGAAGATTCCAGTTTGATTCCAGTTTGGGCAGCAGATAGACCAGACAGAAGATTCCAGTTTGATTCCAGTTTGGGCAGCAGATAGACCAGACAGAAGGCTTTTTAGGTAAATGGGGCTGTAATCAAATAGCAGCAGGTGTATCCTCCTTAATTGCGCATCTGCTATTTTAAAGGTCACGGCTATTGGGCACAACTGGTGAATTGGGAAATAGAGGCAGAACTCGCATTCAAATGCCTTTCCCAATGATTAGCAGTCAAATGGACTTAGCCTAAAACAGACGGACCACATGCTAGCACACTAAACCCCGGAAAATGAGACAGAGGCAGCGAGGGGGTTAGCTACTACGCTACCACATGGCAACTATGGTACTTAGTATATACACACACAGTTCTGGCTGGCACAATCCACTTCAGTAAAGCTTTATTGGTAGAAACCACAGTAGATGTGTAAATATTGCCAAAGCAGATGCGTTTTTTAAAATAACTAACTTTGGATCACATGTTCTGGAGTGCAGAATTCTATCAACAGAATTGACCCTTTCTATTTCTTTACACTATATAATATTTTGGGACTGAGGCCTGGCAGACAAGAGAAGGAGATACAGTATTAAAGACTAATTCAGGAGCTGTGAAATCCAGGCAGAGGGAACAGTATGGGACTGACTAACACTAAAATGACTCCATACAAACCCTTCAAACAGACAGCGAGAGAGACAAACAGAGACAAAGACAGATAATAATATAACACACATACAGTCTTGAAGACGTCACCAACAAAATGCTTAGGGACTGATGCAGGGAGGAATCAGAAGGAATAAAATGAAGAGAGAAAGACCTGAGACCTGGGGAAGCCCTGAGAGATAAAGAGACCTGGGGAAGCCCTGAGAGAGAAAGATACCTGAGGAAGCCCTGAGAGAGAGAAAGAGAGACCTGAGGAAGCCCTGAGAGAAAGATACCTGAGGAAGCCCTGAGAGAGAGAGACCTAAGGAAGCCCTGCGAGAGAGAGACCTGAGGAAGCTGTGAGAGAGAGAAAGAGAGACCTGAGGAAGCCCTGAGAGAGAGAGAGACCTGAGGAAGCTGTGAGAGAGAGAAAGAGAGACCTGAGGAAGCCCTGAGAGAGAGAGAGACCTGGGGAAGCCCTGAGAGATAAAGAGACCTGGGGAAGCCCTGAGAGAGAAAGATACCTGAGGAAGCCCTGAGAGAGAGAAAGAGAGACCTGAGGAAGCCCTGAGAGAAAGAGACCGGAGGAAGCCCTGAGAGAGAGAGAGACCTGAAGAAGCCCTGAGAGAGAGACCTGAGGAAGCCATGAGGGAGAGACCTGAGGAAGCCCTGAGGGAGAGAAAGACCCGAGGAAGCCCTGGGAGAAAGAGACCTAAGGAAGCCCTGAGAGAGAGAGAGAGAGAGAGAGAGACCTGAGGAAGCCCTGAAAGAGAGAGATCTGAGGAAGCCCTGAGAGAGAGAGAGACCTGAGGAAGCCCTGAGAGAGAGAGAGACCTGAGGAAGCCGTGGGAGAGAGAGACCTGAGGAAGCCCTGAGAGAGAGAGAGAGAGACCTGAGGAAGCCCTAAGAAAGAGAGAGATACCTGAGGAAGCCCTGAGATAGAGAGAGAGAGACATGAGGAAGCCCTGGGAGAGGGAGAGAGACCTGAGGAAGCCCTAAGAAAGAGAGAGAGACCTGAGGAAGCCCTGAGAGAGAGAGAGAGAGACCCGAGGAAGCCCTGAGAGAGAAAGAGACCTTAGAAAAACTGAGGGAGAGCGAGAAAGAGAGCAGAGAGAAAGGTACTGGAGCACTTGTTCTTGCACATCTGGTGATTACGCTTGAAAACATCAGGTTTGACCTTATGAGTTGGACCCATGGAACCATGGCGTGGTGGAGGAACCATCCCCTTCCCTCACACTAATTACTTCAGTGTTGTCCCTGTGAAAGGAACCCGAAGCCCTCTGCACACTGAAATAAATCACTTCACTTACTGGCACTGGAGATGAGTTAAAACACATTTTGCCCTAGTTGCACGTGTGTTTGGGAAGGAGTGGTGTGAGTATGTATGTATGAGTGTGTGTAGCTCAGTTGGTAGAGCATGGCCCTTGCAGCGCCAGGGTTGCGGGTTCGATTCCGATGGGGGACCAGTATGAACTACTGTGAGTTTCTCTGGATGTCCCCATCTTAACTCGTTCTTAATAGACCTATGAGAGGTCACAAACAACACGGGTGCAGTGGCGGTTCTAGCTTGTATGGCTCCCTGGGCAAACCCCCCCTTGCCAACAGCAAAAAACTAACTGCACTAACTGTGATTTTTATTCAGACATTTGGAACAACACAAATAAATAACAATTAAAACTATATAAATATAAAAATATATCTGCCGTGTGCACAAACACACCTGAAGAATCCTGCTGGGGAGAAGTGGAAGCAAATGGGTCTTCATCCTCATCCTCATCCTCAGACAATATTTGTGAAGACACCTGTGTGGCTGAGGAGGTGGATGGCTCCTCATCCTGAGGCTCCGAGATCATTTCTGAAGAGGTCTGTGTGGCTGAGGAGGTGGATGGCTCCTCATCCTGAGGCTCCGAGATAATTTCTGAAGAGGTCTGTGTGGCTGAGGAGGTGGATGGCTCCTCATTCTGGCCAGTGCCAGAGGGTGCTCCAAAATATTTCAGAAGTGCCCCTGAATTTGCATTGAAATACAGTATATGAGTCTGACACCCTAAATACATTTGTTGCCCAATTAAATATACATGTCATTATTCACAATTTATCAAGCATTCAGAATAGGAACCAAATGAAGCATACAACCTCCTTGGCTAATTCTAGGCATAAGACACCCCAAAAGACTGAATATATCACAAAAGATACAAAATATCAGCCTAATATAGACGTATTTTAAGTTAGCCTACAGCATTGGAAATTCCCCTTACTGAGCTCAGGACCTAGTCAATATAATCACAGAAAACCTTTATGATGTCACCTCAATGAAAGTTAACCAAATCAATAATGTGCTAGTTAGGTTGTAATCGTTTTGCTGCAGGCTACACACATTATCATGATGAGACTGTGTGAAATTATATCCAGTGTTATGTAAGCTAGTTGGACAGAAAACTGAATATTGTCACCCTATGTGTAATAGCATAGCAAGGAACATAGCAACATAGGCTAACAAACATAAGTGTTATACTAACCTATTTCATTGCATGCATAATATTATACTCATAAAGAGAAGACATAGCTGCATACCTGTATCTTCTGCTTGTTTCTCCTCTTCTTCTTTCCTCTTTTTCCTAAACTGGGAACCTGATGGCTTAGACCTTTTCTTATCCATTTGTGTTGATTTGGCATCAATACATTACCCATCCCCCAACAGTGTCAACCAGGAGTCAAGACTAAACCAATTCACCTTGGTGGTGTGCAGACTGGTTTTATATTACTCTTAACCATTTTGCACAAACCAGAAAAAATTCAACAATATGTCTGTGAAACTATATATTCACAGTATTATGAATGAATTGTGGTTTGTTTGGTAGCATTTTGTAGTGTGACTGATTTTACTAATTGCATTAGTACTGTACAAAGTTAGAGGTGCGCTATTTGATAGATTCTCCCGCTACCCCTACCTCGGGCTTCCAGTGGGGAGACCCGAGGTCAACCTACCCCTGCCCCTCTCCCCATCTCGTACTTCTGAGTGGGAGACCTTCCCAGGCAGTAGCCTTCCTAGCTCACAAACTAGAATCAGGGCGCCCACTCCGACAAGGGTCATGATGTCATTGACGTGACGTGCAAATGAGCAATAGAAAACCGCGCAAAAGTCACCATTCTAAATGGCACGATGCCGCCCTGGGCGGCTGCCCATGTCGCTTACACCTAAATCCGCCACTGCATGGTAGACACACATACCTGTAAACAAACAGGTGGAGGGGTGACTCAGGCTTTGTGACAGAGTGAGAGAGGAACAAAAGAGTTGTTGTGGGGAGTGTTTGTCTAGGTGAGTGCACTTGTGACTTGCTCTTTCATTCTTCCTCAGTAAACCAATGCCAAGGTCAGATATTGCACAAAGTAATCCAACATGGTAAAAAAAAACAGATATACAGTACAAAGTGGAGGGGTGACTCGGTGAAAGAGAGATGAGAGGAATAAAAGAAGATAAAGAATGAAAACCAACGATAGTACAACAAAAAACGTAATCGCATCATAACAGTCAAGAGCCATCGTCTATATCCCAAATATTCAAAAAGTACAGTACTTTTATGAGTCCTTGCTTTGTACTGGAAGTTTTCATTAAGGTCAAATGCCTTGCGTCGGTTCGACTCGTACAATAGCCCAGCTACCATTTCAGACCTCACTAGTTCTTTATCAGTGCATGTCTGGCTGGAATATCGTGGGTCGTGAAAACCTTTCTGTACACAGCAGTAATTGCCTGGCATTGAGGAAGAAAGGGTAGTCTAGGTTTGAGTGGCCAACCTTTTTGATTCTCTTCCCTGGTACACATGAAGATATGAATGTGGAAAGTTATCATTCTTCGACTTGAGGAGAGAGAGAGAGACCGACAGAGAGACAAAGAGAGAGAATTTGTGTTTGGCCTTCTTACGATGGCATGTTTTGTTCCTCATTTCCTGGCAACTGAATGACGGATGTTTCAAAGTCCATCTTCATTCTACCCAGTTTGATGGATTACAACCTCAGGAGGCTTGTCACCTAAAACCCTGTCGGGCTGTATCACCGCTTGGTACGGCAGCTGCACCGCCCACAACCACAAGGCTCTCCAGAGGGTGGTGTGGTCTGCACAACGCATCACCGGGTGCAAACTACCTGCCCTCCAGGACAACTACAGCACCCGATGTCACAGGAAGCCCAAAAAGATAATCAGGGACAACAACCACCCGAGCACTACCTGTTCACCCCCCCTCTACCATCCAGAAGGTGAGGTCAGTACAGGTGCATCAAAGCTGGGACCGAGAGACTGAAAAACAGCTTCTATCTCAAGGCCATCAGGCTGTTAAACAGCCATCACTAACACAGATAGGCTGCTGCCGACATACTGCTGCCGACATATAGACTTGAAATCATTGGCCACTTTAATAAACGGATCACTAGTCACTTTAATAATGTTAACATATCTTGCATCTCTCTCTGTATATTATACCACCTATTGCATCTTGCCCATGCTGCTCTGCCATTGCTCATTCATATATTTATATGTATATATATTCTTATTCCATTCCTTTACTTAGATTTGTGTGTATTAGGTAGTTGTTGTGGAATTGTTAGATGACATGTTAGATATTGCTGCACTGTCGGAACTAGAAGCACTCGCAATAAATCTGCTAACCATGTGTTTGTGACCCATAAAATTTGATTTGATTTAACATAAAATTGTAAATGACCGTTTTTGACATTTAGTGTAATAAGTCAAGCAGTTTTATCCAGTGCGACTTACGTACATCAAGTGCAATCAAGCAAGGAAGCTGAAACAATGGATTTTAAACCCAGAAACAACCTCAGAGTACAAGCATCATAAGGTGTCAAACCCAAGTTCTCCTGACTTAAGGCTGTGGATTCAATCCGTATCGCTGAAGTTCAGGGCTCTAGCGCGCTTGAAATGTAAAGGGAATTTCCGATTGAGCCGGCATGGGCAGCTATACCGTGAATGCAGTCTCCGCTAACTTAGGAACATTGCCAATACAATTCTATCGCGCTGTACCGCAGCTCTTCAGCGCTAGGAACAAAGCAACCCCCTCAAAGAGAGACAATGAGAGGGCACTCTGTCCCAGCTGACCACCCACAGATAAGAGGCTGCACAAGTAGAGGGGCTCTGACAAGGACACCCATGTTAGCAAATTACGGATGGGTTTCACATTGCGCTGTCAGCTTCGACGAACACTTTCACGCAGGCCGTCTCCACAAACACATCAAAGAGCTTGTTAACTTCAAGTCAGAATACCGTCCCTGTGTCCTCTCTCATCCTCTCTCTCTCTCTTTCTGTTGTTGTCTCCCTCTCTTTCTGTCTGTCTGTCTGTCTGTCTGTCTCACTCTGCCTGTCTCTCTGTCAATCTGCCTATCCCTCTTTCTGTCTGCCTTTGTGTCTACCTCTGTCTGTCTGTCTGTCTGTCTGGGACCACATGAAACACTGTTTGAAGATTAAATCAAGCTAGGAAATCAAATCAACTGCAAAAACTACAAGATGAAAGATGTTTATTTCTCTTCTGGTGCAAATGGATCTTCTGAGAGCTGTTGAGTTTATGATGAGAGAACAAGAGAAGAGAAGGAAAGCTACACTGAGTCTGTGTGTGTGTGTGAGTGTGTGCGTGTGCGTGCGTGCGTGCGTGTGAAGAAAAAGAGAGAGTGTGTGAGTGAGTGACAGAGAGAGAGATTAATGTGTGCGTGAGTGACAGAGAGAGAGAGATGAATTTGTGTGTGAGTGACAGAGAGAGAGAGAGATGAATGTGTGTGTGAGTGGCAGAGAGAGAGAAAGAGATTAATGTGTGTGTGCTGCATTGCCAAGAGAGACAACGCAGAGAACGCCATCCCTTTCAGGTGGAATGCAGAGCTTACGTAACCACAGTGATGAAAGAGGCCAGACTGTCAGCCCCAGTGACATGTTCTTGAACCCACAACCCTGGCGGTTCAAGCGTCATGCTCTACCAACTGATTCAAACACGTACTGTAGGCATGTACCCACACGTATAGTGTACATACGTTATGCACAATGTGAGGGTCGCTTGCAACCAAAGAGTGAGTAAGGTGGAATGTTCTGGAAAGAAGTGGAGGGCGCTCAACCAACTTGAGTTGAGGTGCAACCAAACTATTTTATCATCATTGAAAAGGTGCAACGCTTGCTCACCAATACAAATGTATATTTAATTTAAGTAACTATTAAAAGGTTGGCGCTTCCGCCTTAATCATTAGCCTTCATCAGAAGGTTGAATGTTCTCTCAGCAAATGTTTTATCAGTCAATTTGATTCAGTTTAATATCAGCAAGTGTCTTTTTTATTTCAAAAGTACATGTGACACATTTTAAGGAAGTTGAATCTCCAATACCACACCTACTTTGATTACAAGCACAGGGCTCAAACTAACTATGACAATGAACTATTGGTGCTCTGTTCATTCTTCACACAGGATCAAAACAACAAATACCAAGACACATTACACCTCTGTTGTTGATTCTTTTCGATCTTTATTTTTTAATTGTTGAAATAAATATATATTTATTGAGGATCAATATAATGGAAAATAGGCAGCTTGACGTACAAGTTTTAAAATTTTATTTAACCTTTATTTAACTAGGCAAGTCAGTTAAGAACAAATTCTTATTTACAATGACGGCCAAACACGGACGACACAAGTACACACCCTGGACAGGACACTAGTCTATCGCAGGGCCTTACCCCAAATCTATCTCTTTAATGCTGAGTGCCATGCAGAGACTCATCGGGTCCCATTTTTTACAGTCTTTGGTATGAATCGGCCAGGGCTCGAACTCCCAACCTTCCAATCTCAGGGTGGACACTGAGTTGGCAACATGTAAATGTTCTTTGTCTAAGGCCCGGACGGTCTGCTGGAGAGTGTTCAGGTCTCTCTGGCTGGCCATTATCCTCCTCTCCATATCTTCTTTCTCATTCACTTGCTCTTTTTTAATGTCCAGGTGCGTCTCCAGGAGAACATTCAGCAGCTGCTGGCTGGCCATCTCTCTCCTCTGCCTCTCTGATCCTTCTCTCAAGATCTCTCTTCTCCTCCCTCCAGCTCCTCTAAGGTCCATGGTGGCCTTGGTCATTTTGTCCAGCTCTTCCATGTCTATCTCTCTCTGCATTTCACCCAGCCTGACGGTCCACCAATCTTTCTTGGTGATGGCAGTTTCTACCTGCTTCCCCAGAGTCTCTAGGGTCTCCTGGAGCTCTGTCTGCATGACCATCCACTGGTCTTCCTTGGCCTGGAGGCTCTCCTGGAGCTCTGTCTGCATGACCATCCACTGGTCTTCTTTGGCCTGGAGGCTCTCCTGGAGCTCTGTCTGCATGACCATCCACTGGTCTTCCTTGGCCTGGAAGGTCTTCTGAAGCTCGTTCTGACTGGCCACTTTTCTTCCATGGCCTGGAGGCTCTCCTGGAGCTCTGTCTGCATGACCATCCACTGGTCTTCCTTGGCCTGGAGGCTCTCCTGGAGCTCTGTCTGCATGACCATCCACTGGTCTTCCTTGGCCTGGAAGGTCTTCTGAAGCTCGTTCTGACTGGCCACTTTTCTTCCTTGGCCTGGAGGCTCTCCTGGAGCTCTGTCTGCATGACCATCCACTGGTCTTCCTTGGCCTGGAAGGTCTTCTGAAGCTCGTTCTGACTGGCCACTGATCTTCCTTGGCCTGGAGGCTCTCCTGGAGAGCATTTATCTGGTTTTGACTGGACATCTCTCTCTTTTCGGCTTGACTCAATCTGCTCTCCAGTTCTATTTTCTCCTGCCTGAGAGTAGAGTAGTTTTGAACGTGGTGACCCCCCTCCTCTTGAGCTCTTCCATCTCTTTCGTCCACGTCCCCTTGCAGGCCTTATAGTGGTCCAGATTATTTCGAAGGGTGGATATCTCCTTGTCCATCTCTTTTAACAGAGCCATGGACCACACCCAGAGCCATGGACAACACCCAGAGCCATGGACCACACCCTGAGGCATGGACCACACCCTGAGCCATGGACCACACCCTGAGCCATGGACCACACCCAGAGCCATGGACCGCACCCTGAGGCATGGACCACACCCTGAGGCATGGACCACACCCTGAGGCATGGACCACACCTCCTCCTCACTGGTCTTCTCAGGGTTGACTTTTTTGGAGTTTCCCCATTCTCTTGGCTGTAAAATAAACATAACATCAGCTGTTTTACAAATGGAAATCTTTTTCACTTTGTCAAAGATACTGGGCTGTTGTCATGACAACAATGTCTGTAGCATTCTAGAGTTAACAACGCACTGTAAATCTATTTCTAGGCCTATTAGATTGAATTAGAATACCTTCATTTTCCCTATGTAAAAATGATTTAACACAATTCTGAATTATATTATTTGGCAACTTGACACTAGTGTAGGCCTAAGCCTAATTGTCCATATTTTAAATACTAGGTTACCGTTTTACTGTGAAATGCGATGCCCGACGATCACACAAATCTGGACAAAGTGATAGACTCCGATAGAGGCTACAAGGCCTTTCATAATATCAGCCTTAACTATAATATTGAGTAAAAAGTTAAAACAGCATGGGAATAGGCTGCATTGTAAATGGTAGCATAAGCTTCTTCTAAGTCTTTGTGTGAGGTATTGATGTGTTGAAGGTTCTGAACTGTCTGTTCAAGCAGTTGGCACACAGTTCGAACACTCAACGGTACCACACAATGACATACAGCAAGAGGTCTCTTCACATTCCCCAAGTCCAGAACAGAGGCTGGGAAACGCACAGTATTAAATAGAGCC
This sequence comes from Brachymystax lenok tsinlingensis, assembly GCA_030435695.1. Taxonomy (NCBI): domain Eukaryota; kingdom Metazoa; phylum Chordata; class Actinopteri; order Salmoniformes; family Salmonidae; genus Brachymystax; species Brachymystax lenok. The sequence continues at coordinate 6,603,330 of CM059812.1, read as the reverse complement.
ATGACTACATGGAACTCTCTGCCACCCCAGGCAACTCAAGCTAGCAATAAAACCAGATTAAAAAAGATAAAAGAAGACCTTATGGCACAACAGGGACTGTGAAGAGACACATACATTTTGATATATTATGTATTGTATTACAGTGGGGCAAAAAAGTATTTAGTCAGCCACCAATTGTGCAAGTTCTCTCACTTAAAAAGATGAGAGAGGCCTGTAATTTTCATCATAGGTACACTTCAACTATGACAGACGAAATGAGAAAAAGAAATCCAGAAAATCACATTGTAGGATTTTTAATTAATTTATTTGCAAATTATGGTGGAAAATAAGTATTTGGTCAATAACAAAAGTTTATCTCAATACTTTGTTATATACCCTTTGTTGGCAATGACAGAGGTCAAACGTTTTCTGTAAGTCTTCACAAGGTTTTCATACACTGTTGCTGGTATTTTGGCCCATTCCTCCATGCAGATCTCCTCTAGAGCAGTGATGTTTTGGGGCTGTCGCTGGGCAACACGGACTTTCAACTCCCTCCAAAGATTTTCTATGGGGTTGAGATCTGGAGACTGGCTAGGCCACTCCAGGACCTTGAAATGCTTCTTACAAGCCACTCCTTCGTTGCCCGGGCGGTGTGTTTGGGATCATTGTCATGCTGAAAGACCCAGCCACGTTTCATCTTCAATGCCCTTGCTGATGGAAGGAGGTTTTCACTCAAAATCTCACGATACATGGCCCCATTCATTCTTTCCTTTACACGGATCAGTCGTCCTGGTCCCTTTGCAGAAAAACAGCCCCAAAGCATGATGTTTCCACCCCATGCTTCACAGTAGGTATGGTGTTCTTTGGATGCAACTCAGCATTCTTTGTCCTCCAAACACGACGAGTTGAGTTTTTACCAAAACGTTCTATTTTGGTTTCATCTGACCATATGACATTCTCCCAATCCTCATCTGGATCATCCAAATGCTCTCTAGCAAACTTCAGACGGGCCTGAACATGTACTGGCTTAAGCAGGGGGACACGTCTGGCACTGCAGGATTTGAGTCCCTGGCGGCGTAGTGTGTTACTGATGGTAGGCTTTGTTACTTTGGTCCCAGCTCTCTGCAGGTCATTCACTAGGTCCCCGTGTGGTTCTGGGATTTTTGCTCACCGTTCTTGTGATCATTTTGACCCCACGGGTGAGATCTTGCGTGGAGCCCCAGATCGAGGAAGATTATCAGTGGTCTTGTATGTCTTCCATTTCCTAATAATTGCTCCCACAGTTGATTTCTTCAAACCAAGCTGCTTACCTATTGCAGATTCAGTCTTCCCAACCTGGTGCAGGTCTACAATTTTGTTTCTGGTGTCCTTTGACAGCTCTTTGGTCTTGGCCATAGTGGAGTTTGGAGTGTGACTGTTTGAGGTTGTGGACAGGTGTCTTTTATACTGATAACAAGTTCAAACAGGTGCCATTAATACAGGTAATGAGTGGAGGACAGAGGAGCCTCTTAAAGAAGACGTTACAGGTCTGTGAGAGCCAGAAATCTTGCTTGTTTGTATGTGACCAAATACTTATTTTCCACCATAATTTGCAAATAAATTCATAAAAAATCCTACAATGTGATTTTCTGGATTTCTTTTCCTCATTTTGTCTGTCATAGTTGAAGTGTACCTATGATGAAAATTACAGGCCTCTCTCATATTTTTAAGTGAGAGAACTTGCACAATTGGTGGCTGACTAAATACTTTTTTTGCCCCACTGTATGTATTGTTAGGCATATTATGTATTTTATTTTGTTTTGTTTCCTTTTTGGACCCCCCGAAAGTGTATCAGCGGCTAATTGGGGATCCTAATAAGATACTAAATACCAAAGGCAAAAATCAACACCAAAATAAAACTATTCAAGCTTATATCTTGTTCTAAATTTAAGGGTGAATGAATAATGACTATCTGTGGAGCCTGTCTTGGAACAAATCATTTATGTTAGTTTATGATCTAATATTTTCATGTTCAGGCCTAATGCCTCTATGGGAATCTGAAAGAGACAAGCACAATATGCCAACTCAACGCCTTCTAAAACGCACACTCAGCACCAACAAAAATAGACACCCGGATGTACACATGCCCCCCTCTACAAACTACAAAAATAAACACTTACCACACATACACACACAGTCTGTTCCCCTCCTCCTCAACCTGGCCCGTGGCCTACTCCTGGGGCTGCAGCCCTCTGACGTGTGTGTTTGTGTATCGGTGTGTCTCAACATGTACAGTCCAATCCTGAGTTCCTTGAAGGCCGGCTGGTCCTGACCCCCTTGCTGATCAATACTGCCCCCGGTGGTAGGCTCTAATACTGTCCCTGAACCCTGCAGCGCCAGCCCCCCCCCTCTGCCCTTTCGCTCCGATCCCTGGGCCCAGCCAGGCACCGCACAGCCATGCCCGCAGCCATCACACACACACACACACACACACACACACTAAGAAATCCAAGCACAGGCACACACACCCACCCCCACACAGAGATGTGATGTAAGAAGTGTGTGAGTCACTCCTAAGTCTATAATGACTTACAACAACCCCTCTCACCTCTCCCCAAACAGAGCCATGGATACTGTAAATCAATGGGGAAAAATTCACTAAATAGCATGTAGGCGTGGAGTATAACAGCTTCCAGACCCCACTCAACCCCACAGAGAGCCATATCTACTGTACAACTCAGCTTGCTAACATAGGGAAAAGTTTGTGGAAAAATCTTTGGCTCTGACCCCCAAAATGGAAATAAAGAGCAGTGTAAATACATTCAGGGCTCAGTTGGGATTTATTTACAGGATAAAAAAGTATCTCTGTGTAAAAAAAGCCCAAAACATGAGGACAGTATATATATATTCTGATGTAAAAATACCCATAGAATATACTGTAGATATAAAAACACTGTAAATCTCATTTGAACTGTCTCTCAAGCACCCACTCACTCTCTCACACACAAAAACACATTCACACACTAACAGGCACGCTGAAGGCTCTTCGGGTATCTTCTTGTTAGGCATCACTGTTGTGTCTTGCATTTCATGATGTGTCCACTTCCCAGCACTGAGGAGAGAGAAAGAGTTGACATTAGTATATCAGCTTTGCATAACATGACACATTCTACAACAGACAACATCCCCATATAGTAAAGTAGTTCCACAGTCTCCGCAGACATTAGCAATAGTATCAGGAGCTGGCCTGGTATACCAGCTATTTAAATCTTCAATAGTATCAGGAGCTGGCCTGGTATACCAGCTATTTAAATCTTCAATAGTATCAGGAGCTGGCCTGGTATACCAGCTATCATAACTTTCAATAGTATCAGGAGCTGGCCTGGTATACCAGCTATCATAACCTTCAATAGTATCAGGAGCTGGCCTGGTATACCAGCTATCATAACCTTCAATAGTATCAGGAGCTGGCCTGGTATACCAGCTATCATAACTTTCAATAGTATCAGGAGCTGGCCTGGTATACCAGCTATCATAACCTTCAATAGTATCAGGAGCTGGCCTGGTATACCAGCTATCATAACCTTCAATAGCATCAGAAGTTGGCCTGGTATACCAGCTATCATAACCTTCAATAGTATCAGGAGCTGGCCTGGTATACCAGCTATCATAACCTTCAATAGCATCAGGAGCTGGCCTGGTATACCAGCTATCGTAACCTTCAATAGTATCAGGAGCTGGCCTGGTATACCAGCTATCATAACCTTCAATAGCATCAGGAGCTGGCCTGGTATACCAGCTATCGTAACCTTCAATAGCATCAGGAGCTGGCCTGGTATACCAGCTATCGTAACCTTCAATAGCATCAGGAGCTGGCCTGGTATACCAGCTATCGTAACCTTCAATAGCATCAGGAGCTGGCCTGGTATACCAGCTATCGTAACCTTCAATAGTATCAGGAGCTGGCCTGGTATACCAGCTATCGTAACCTTCAATAGAATCAGGAGCTGGCCTGGTATACCAGCTATCGTAACCTTCAATAGTATCAGGAGCTGGCCTGGTATACCAGCTATCATAACCTTCAATAGTATCAGGAGCTGGCCTGGTATACCAGCTATCATAACCTTCAATAGTATCAGGAGCTGGCCTGGTATACCAGCTATCATAACCTTCAATAGTATCAGGAGCTGGCCTGGTATGCCAGCTACTTAAATCTTCAATAGTATCAGGAGCTGGCCTGGTATACCAGCTATTTAAATCTTCAATAGTATCCGCCAAGGCTTACAGTGACCTAATATGCAATGTGCACTGATAGCACCTGAGAAGACATTTCCATTAAACTGGAGAGAGAGAGAGAGAGAGAGAGAGAGACGAAGGACAAAGACAGAAAAGGAGAAAGGGAAAATGAATGGGATCATGGTTGCTGTCCATTACAATCAGACACTGTAAGGGGTCAATGTGCTGACCAGGTGATAATAGACAGAGCATAATAGATAATAGACCTATAATGGGAGACAGAGAGGAGACATCACAGAAAGCTGACCCCAGGTCAGCGGTAGACCGACAGAGAGGAGACCCTGCTGTGTCTCCTGAGGGGAGAGGCAGCAATCAGATCAGCGGAAGAAGTGGTACCTGAGTACTAGAAGGCATATTAGCTATTATAACTTGTGCTAAAGGGCACGTAAGCTATTAGAAGTAGCCATGGTCAGTGATGAGAAAGGGATGTGTTTGTTCGGCTGGTGCTGAAGGGGGGTTCGAAGGGGATTGAATAATGTATAACACACACGCACACAGTGTCAAATCTTATTAAATTGTATTGGTCACATACACATGGTTAGCAGTTGTTATTGGTCACATACACATGGTTAGCAGATGTTATTGGTCACATACACATGGTTAGCAGTTGTTATTGGTCACATACACATGGTTAGCAGATGTTATTGGTCACATACACATGGTTAGCAGATGTTATTGGTCACATACACATGGTTAGCAGATGTTATTGGTCACATACACATGGTTAGCAGATGTTATTGGTCACATACACATGGTTAGCAGATGTTATTGGTCACATACACATGGTTAGCAAATGTTAATGGTCACATACACATGGTTAGCAGATGTTATTGCGAATGTAGCAAAATGCTTGTGCTTCTAGTTCCGACAGTGCAGCAATATCTAACATGTAATATCTAACAATTCCACAACAACTACCTAATACACACAAATCTAAGTAAAGGAATGGAATATGTACATATAAATATATGGATGAGCAATGACAGAGCGGCATGGGCAAGATGCAATAGGCAGTATAAAAATCAGTATATACATATGAGATGAGTCATGCAAGATATGTAAACATTATTAAAGTGACTAGTGATTCATTTATTAAAGTGGCCAATGATTTCAAGTCTGTATGTAGGCAGCAGCATATCTGTGTTAGTGATTGCTGTTTAAAAACCTGATGGCCTTGAGATAGAAGCTGTTTTTCAGTCTCTCGTTCCCAGCTTTGATGCACCTGTACTGACCTCGCCGACTGGATGGTAGCGGGGTGAACAGGCAGTGGCTCGGGTGGTTGTTGTCATTGATTATCTTTTTGGCATTCCTGTGACATCGGGTGCTGTAGGTGTCCTGGAGGGTAGGTGTTATGGAAATGTTGTTCTCAATTCTATTAACCTACTCTGTCTGTAACCCAAAGGTCGTAAAGCTTTGGTTAAGATGAAACAGACAGAGACCCAGCTGCAAAGATCATATGTCAAAAGGTTTATTCACGCGAGAGCTCTCCTGAGATACAATGCACATTCGCTTATATAGTCACACATAGCGTCATAAATGTCCATACAAATAGCGTCACATATGTCCCTCCTTGTCCACTTCAAAACATACATTTATTATCTTGTCCTGCAACATGTTACACAATCTTATTACACGCCCAACGGTATTTTCCCCTCCCTGGCTGGAGAGGCCTTCTTCCTCTTATCAGTTCCACCGTGGTCACAAGCTGTCTGTCACTGGTTCCTACTTTTCTATGCACACACATTCAAGCCATTTATAAAAACACTGTTAGTTATTGGTTATCTTAGAAGTATAATTCATTTAGTCATCAATAAACATTTGAATCATATAAAATCATCTATAAACAGTAGGTAGTTTGCCCCCGGTGATGCGTTGTGCAGACCACACCACCCTATAGAGAGCCTTGCGGTTGTGGGCGGTTCAGCTGCCGTACCATCAATGTAAATGTTTGTGAGGGTTTTAGGTGACAAGCCACATTTCTTCAGCCTCCTGAGGTTGAAGAGGTGCTGCTGCTGTTGCACCTTCTTCACCACATTGTCTGTGTGGGTGGACCATTTCAGTTTTTCCGTGATGTGTGCGCCGAGGAACTTAAAACTTTCCACCTTCTCCACTGCTGTCCCATCACATTATCTCTGTACAATGGACAGTGTGAGTGAAAGAGGAGTGAACGACACGTGAGTGGGATTGCTGCTGTTATGTCTGAATGCAGAGCGGATCTGAATCTCTCAGCTGGTCATGACTCACCTCCATTCACTCCATTGTGTGAAAACAAATTTCCTTCAGTAACAGGATCCAGGACGTAGTCCTCTCTATTCTCTGTCACACTACACCTCACATAGAAGCTCTCATTACGAGTGCCTCTCAAATGGCACCCTATTCCATATACAGTGCACTACATTTGACCAAAGCCCTATGGGACCTGGTGAAAGGTAGTGCACTATAGGGAATAGGGTGCCAGTTGGGACGCACCCCATACCTCCAGCTCTACTCGCCATTACCTGGAGTTAGTAGTGGAAAGGTTTAAAGGGTCACTTCCTGTATGAGGCCGTCATATGGTAGCCCTGACCGATTAGTGTCAGGAGGGTAATCAGAGGTTGCAGAACAAGACTCTCTTTGGTAAAGATAAGTTACTATTCTGACAAAGAGGGAAAAGAAGCGTTTGTGAAAGCTTCAATGGGATGTGACTGAGTAATCATAACAAAAATAATCCTACATAGGAACATTTTGACAAGAACAACCACACTGCTTCACTTACTGAGGCAGTTTTAGAAGACTTTGTCATGCTGATCTGTTGGGCACTTCCCCCAATCACTCTGATTGTCGTTTGTCACAGCATTTCCTCCTCACCAGTGGCACACAGCTTCAGACCACCTTTTCAAAGTTGGTCTTAGCTTGTTAAACCCATCATAAAACTCAATTAAAATTGTGTTAATTGGTACACATACCTACAGTTGAAGTCGGAAGTTTACATACACCTCAGCCAAATACAAATTCCTGACATTTAATCATAGTAAAAATTCCTTGTCTTAGGTCAGTTAGGATCACCACTTTATTTTAAGAATGTGAAATGTCAGAATAATAGTAGAGAGAACGATTTATTTCAGCTTTTATTTCTTTCATCACATTCCCAGTGGGTCAGAAGTTTACATACACTCAATTAGTATTTGGTAGCATTGCCTTTAAATTGTTTAACTTGGGCCAAACGTTTCTGGTAGCCTTCCACAAGCTTCCCACAATAAGATGGGTGAATGTTGGCCCATTCCTCCTGACAGACCTGGTGTAACTGAGTCAGGTTTGTAGGCCTCCTTGCTCGCACACGCTTATTCAGTTCTGCACTTACATTTTCTATAGGATTGAGGGTTATGTGATGGCTACTCCAATACCTTGACTTTGTTGTCCTTAAGCAATTTTGCCACAACTTTGGAAGTATGCTTGGGGTCAATGTCCATTTGGAAGACCCATTTGCGACCAAGCTTTAACTTCCTGACTGATGTCTTGAGATGTTGCTTCAATATATCCACATAATTTTCCTCCCTCATGATGCCATCTATTTTGTGAAGTGCACCAGTCCCTCCTGCAGCAACGCACCCCCACAACATGATGCAGCCACCCCCGTGCTTCACGGTTGGGATAGTGATATTCGGCTTGCAAGCCTCCGCCTTTTCCCTCCAAACATAACGATGGACATTATGGCCGAACAGTTCTATTTTTGTTTCATCAGACCAGAGGACATTTCTCCAAAAAATACGATCTTTGTCCCAATGTGCAGTTGCAAACCGTAGTCTGGCTTTTTATGGCAGTTTTGGAGCAGTGGCTTCTTCCTTGCTGAGCGGCCTTTCAGGTTATGTTGATATAGGACTCATTTTATTGTGGATATAGATACTTTTGTGCCTGTTTCCTTCCAGCATCTTCACAAGGTCCTTTGCTGTTGTTCTGGGATTGATTAGCACATTTCTCACCAAAGTACGTTCATCTCTAGGAGACAGAACGTGTCTCCTTCCTGAGCGGTATGACAGCTGCATTGTCCCATGGTGTTTATACTTGTGTACTATTGTTTGTACAGATGAACGTGGTACCTTCAGGCGTTTGGAAATTGCTCCCAATGATGAACCAGACTTGTGGAGGTCTACAATCTTTGTCTGAGGTCTTGGCTGATTTTGATTTTCCCATGATGTCAAGCAAAGAGGCACTGAGTTTGAAGGTGGGCCTTGAAATACATCCACAGGTACACCTCCAATTAACTCAAATGATGTCAATTAGCCTATCAGAAGCTTCTAAAGCCATGACGAGTTTTAATGACTCCAACCTAAGTGTATGTAAACTTCAGACTTCAACTGTGTTAGCTAACCACGCACCATGACATCTTCCAATGAAAATAGAATACTGCTTTGCCAGCAATTACTCTCAAAAGGCCTATTGGCGCCGACAGAGATGGACACCTCGCTTTGCGTTCTTAGGAAACTAGTATTTTTTTTTTTTTTCGTATTACTTCTTTCACTGTTAATCTTAAGTCTTATTACATACAGCCGGGAGGAACTATTGGATATAAGAGCAACGTCAATGCACTAACATTACGACCAGGAATACGATCCCGAAGCGGATCCTCTGTTTGGACCATCACCCAGGACAATGGATCGGATCCCATTAGGCGACCCAAAACAACGGATGATTAACGAGTCGTGGTGTGATCATAACAACATACAGGAACTCGAGTCCTTTTGTTCACCTGACCTAGAATTCCTTACGATCAAATGCCGACCGCATTATCTACCAAGAGAATTCTCTTCGATTATAGTCACAGCCATGTATAACCCCCCCCAAGCAGCCACCTCGACGGCCCTGAAAGAACTTCATTGGACTCTGTAAATTGCACAACACATCACCGGGGAAAAACTACCTGCCCTCCAGGACACCTACACCACCCGATGTCACAGGAAGGCCAAAAAGATCATCAAGGACAACAATCACCCGAGCCACTGCCTGTTCACCCCGCTATCATCCAGAAGGCGAGGTCAGTACAGGTGCATCAAAGCTGGGACCGAGAGACTGAAAAACAGCTTCTATCTCAAGGCCATCAGACTGTTAAACAGCCATCACTAACATTGAGTGGCTGCTGCCATCATACAGACTCAAATCTCTAGCCACTTTAGTAATTGGACGTAATAAATGTCTCACTAGTCACTTAAACAACACCACTTTATATAATGTTTACATATCCTACATTACTCATCCCATATGTATATACTGTACTCTATACCATCTACTGCATCTTGCCTACGCTGGTCAGCCATCGCTCATCCATATATTTATTTATATGTACATATTCTTCATTCTTCATTCCTTTACACTTGTGTGTGTATAAGGTAGTTGTTGCGAATTTGTTAGATTACTTGTTAGATACTACTGCACGGTCGGAACTAGAACCACAAGCATTTCGCTACACTCACATTAACATCTGCTAACCATGTGTATGTGACCAATAAGATTTGATTTGATTTGGAGAAAAGTATCTTTTCAAAAGTGAATGAAAGCGTCAAACGCATCCTTTGATATAGTTTTCAAAGTCAGTATAACGCACGGGGCACGGTTCAACGGCAGACATGACCAGGCAGAGATGGAGTTATTGATTTGGAGCGGAGGTGTCACAGGGCCAGATAACTCACTGGAGAGAGAGGGAGACAATGAGGTGGCCCTGTCGTCACACATGCACAGGTATACACACACACACACACACACACACACGTGATAAACACACTCGAACACACAAAACACACATCTGCCAGATGGGAGTTTACAACTTGCTGCACTCACAACTCACACAATGTCAATGACAGAATAAGCACACACACATATGGATTGGCAACTAAAAAATGTGTGCATATGGGCACATAAATTCACCCATGAACCACCCTTTCCTGTCCCCAACCCCTGACCACACACAAACATCCCCCCCAAGACACATAGACAACCCCCCCTACACACACTCACCCCTTCAGTATCATACTGCTGGAGTCAGCACATTTTCTCCACAGTAAATGAGGTGCTGTTTATCCATGCTCAGACATTACCAGACTATACAGTAGGCTGGCCCAGCATCACAAATATGAGACGCCTCTCTCTCTCTCTCACACACACACACGCAATATTTTCCCATTTCCAGGCAGTCAGGGCGGGCGACGGTTCATCTCTTAGGGAGCTCTACCCTTCAGTATCAATAATGTCCCAGTCACACCTCACCTCGTTGGGGGATGAATCATGTTATATGGGGCCTGGCGAGGTGAGGGTGAATACGGTGATGCACGACATAATGGCTGGCCGTTGTGTAGGGGAGTGGGGGAAAGGCCATGGCCCAGAGATCTCTATTACCATGGCACATACTGGATATGCCCTCATACACACACACACAAGCAGGTACACACACACAAAACGACACACCCATACATGACTGCATGACTGAGCAGAATGTGGTACGTGTCCATGCAACACTGTTGAACATTACCGATGGTATTGCATTACCACCTGGGTCCTTTCATTTTAATCCAATCAAAACCTTGTATACAAACACCTGAGACACTTAAGGTCCCAGAAACCAAAACGGAGAGCAGAGTGATTTAGAAAATATGCAACAAGGAACCAGCTTGGTCTGTTGATCTCAATTTCACTTCACTTTCATAATTTGTTTTAGTCACAGACCGTATCCTTGCTGAGGGAGTTGTATAATGATGTTTTGAATGGAGTTTCACCGTACATGTTTTCCCAGTAAATAAATTCAACAAGCTATGCCCTCATTTCTCCCGCTGTCCCTGTAATAAACACTTGAGCTCAATAACAACTAGCTAGACGGATCACGACCAAGGTAAAGGATCATTCATACAGCTAGATACGCATCGTAATATAACAAGTGTTCAGGGAAAATGAGTGTACGCCTAAGCCTCATCAAAATAGCTAGAAGTGGTGTGTTTGTGCGGGTGTTGTGAATATGGTGGTGTGCCGTTTACGGCTTCGCTTGTGTGTGTGTACTGTGTGTGTGTGCATAACATTTGTGTGTGTGTGTACCTGGAAAATATTTGTGTGTGTATATGATAATCCTCTTGTGTGGGTGTGTGTGCGCGCCCTGAGACTGGTCTGACGCTGTGTGACGCTAACTGTGACATGATGGATGAAGAGGTGGAGGTGTGACAAGAACAACTGGCCTCTCTGCATCCGGCCCTGAGCTACAGTACTGCCACACACACACCCTCCAGCTGTCTCCGTGGGACCATGCTCTCTCACGGAGTGTGTTAATCTTTGTGTGAGTGCGTGGGTGGGAGTGTGTGTGTGTGTGTTAATGTCCTTTTATCATTGCAAGGGAAGCGAGGAGATGCTAGACACATAACACTGAACAGGGACAAGTGGAGTTAAGGTGTTCAGCTCTAGTGTTTGATGCGTTTGATTTGAGATTTAACGTTGTTCACTCAGCATGATGCTTATGAAGAGAGCTGCTCATGTTCAATTCTGATTGGGTAGCGGAGAGGCGTTATGATTCCCTGCAGGCTTGTACTGACTGACCGATTGTGAGAAAAGGGGGTGAGAGGGCAAGAGAGGAGTGAAAAAGACATGGGGGAAGAGAGGAGAACAAGGTGAGCGGAGTGCAGTGCGAGACAAAGAGCGGGAGAGAGAGCGGGAGAGAGAAGAAAACAGAGAGAGAGAGAGAGGGAAAACAGAGAGAGAGGGATAGTGAGAAGGAGTGAAAGCGTAGGGAGGAGGCGAAAGACAGCAGGGACAGAAAGACGAGTGAAAGAGAGCTAGGCGGGAGGGCAGGAACGAAAGGGCAGAGAGAGATAAAGAAAAGCTATGTGCAAGAGAGAGAAGGAGAGCTCTGTTCAGTGCGGCCGTTTGAAGCGGCCTGTCTGACATGAAAGCGCTGGGCTCTGTGACCCTGGAGGGCATCACATTACATTACAGCAGCAGGTGAGAGGGAGAGAAGGAGAACATAATAAAATGATAGAGGCCAAATAAACAACGGAGAGAGAGAGAGAGAGAGAGAGATTAGAAGCCAGTTAAACAAGGCCAAACAGCCAGCAGCCAGAATGGTCAATAAAGAAACATGATACAATGAATCCCACTGCACTAAACACAGACTTCATAGACTTCAATGGCTAGCCACAATACACATTCCCATTGACATACACACATAAACACACTGTAATACGTTACAAGCGAGTCTGTGGGCACACATTACGAGGGATGCAGTGGTACCCCATAGATAGACCTATCAGTCTCAGGCTATGATTCAGCTCACAGATTCACCCCCATTCTTTGTAGTAAATGGGTTTGGGAGGAGATATTGCGGTGTGTTTCTATGGAGGCTCATGGCCATTGGGCCAGACTGAGGGATGGGCTCACAGTGGGTGGAGGAGGGATGGAGGGAGGGTGACAGTGTTACCGGCACCGTGAATCACAGTGTTGGTGTAGCAGGTGTAGTAGAAAACACACATTCACACACACTAATACAGAGGCAAAGACGCACACACACACGATCATAGTAGACTGTGACTCACCATTTGGCACAGGTACCGGTGAGGAGGTCATCTACCTACTGATGTCTCTTCACAGCATCAGTTCAGTGGACTGTGTAGAACACCTCTGACTCTGACACTACACCATACAAGGGGAGTGAGACCAGGAGAGTGAGCAGATCATCGTGTTGATTTTATGACAGTGTTTGCACTCATGATTTCCTGTGGGATTGCACGCCAGTTGATGCGTATAGCCGGTGAATGTATAAGCATGTGAGTGAATTTACGCACGTGTGTATGCAGTGCGTACCTTTGGGTATCTGTTTCTGTGTGTGATAATAGCTGCGAGTGATGTCCTGGTTGGTTGGTTGTGGCGAGGCACTATAAAGCGCCCAGGGGTAAATGGCTATTTGATGCTCACTCAAGGCACATCCATATTCATCTGTTGTCAGGTATGTCTGATGTCTGATTAACAGCCTCCACACACACACACACACACAACTGGCTCAATCATTCATATCCATGGACAAACATTCTCTCGCACACAGGCACACACATATGTACAGTGAGGGAAAAAAGTATTTGATCCCCTGCTGATTTTGTACGTTTGCCCACTGACAAAGAAATGATCAGTCTATCATTTTAATGGTAGGTTTATTTGAACAGCGAGAGACAGAATAACAACAAAAAAATCCTGACAAACGCATGTGAAAAATGTTATAAATTGATTTGCATTTTAATGAGGGAAATAAGTATTTGACCCCCTCTCAACCAAAAAGATTTCTGGCTCCCAGGTGTCTTTTATACAGGTAACGAGCTGAGATTAGGTGCACACTCTTAAAGGGAGTGCTCCTAATCTCAGTTTGTTACCTGTATAATAGACACCTGTCCACAGAAGCAATCAATCAATCAGATTCCAAACTCTCCACCATGGCCAAGACCAAAGAGCTCTCCAAGGAAGTCAGGGACAAGATTGTAGACCTACACAAGGCTGGAATGGGCTACAAGACCATCGCCAAGCAGCTTGGTGAGAAGGTGACAACAGTTGGTGCAATTATTTGCAAATGGAAGAAACACAAAAGAACTGTCAATCTCCATCGGCCTGGGACTCCATGCAAGATCTCACCTCGTGGAGTTGCAATGATCATGAGAACGGTGAGGAATCAGCCCAGAACTACACAGGAGGATCTTGTCAATGATCTCAAGGCAGCTGGGACCATAGTCACCAAGAAAACAACTGGTAACACACTACGCCGTGAAGGGCTGAAATCCTGCAGCGCCCGCAAGGTCCCCCTGCTCAAGAAAGCACATATACATGCCCACTTTGGGGGTGTTTTTCTGATAAGGGGACAGGACAACTTCACCGCATCAAAGGGACAATGGACGGGGCCATGTACTGTCAAATCTTGGGTGAGAACCTCCTTCCCTCAGCCAGGGCATTGAAAATGGGTCGTGGATGGGTATTCCAGCATGACAATGACCCCAAACACACGGCCAAGGCAACAAAGGAGTGGCTCAAGAAGAAGCACATGAAGGTCCTGGAGTGGCCTAGCCAGTCTCCAGACCTTAATCCCATAGAAAATCTGTGGAGGGAGCTGAAGGTTCGAGTTGCCAAACGTCAATTTCTAACATTTTTCACATGCGTTTTTCTGGATTTTTTTGTTGTTATTCTGTCTCTCACTGTTCAAATAAACCTACCATTAAAATGATACTCCTCATTTCTTTGTCAGTGGGCAAACCTACAAAATCAGCAGGGGATCAAATACTTTTTTCCCTCACTGTACAGCACACACTCTGCCAGTAAATACTGAGGGTAATGAAGACGGGCAGTCACTACTGGCAGCACACACTCTGCCAGTAAATACTGAGGGTAATGAAGACGGGCAGTCACTACTGGCAGCTCAGAGGTCACTACACTAAATAGCTACACATCCTTAACGGCTAGTTAGTAGATACAACTCAGCATTTAAATGAATCCGAATATTCTCTCGAATCCCCAAATCAGCAAGCAAAACTGATTTGATTTCAGAATGCGTAAACTGCGACGACGGAAAGAAGGCCAATCAGCTTACTGAAGAGACACTAAGAAACTGAAATCAAAAGGAATGGCTGTACCTCACACAGTCAGTTCCTCTCGGCCTAATGTAAAATCTTAAAACGCATCCCATGATGCATCTCCTCTCCCATCTCAAGGCTGATTTGGCCTTATTGCAACAGATCGGCCTGCATTGATTTTCCCATAGAAGCCCCATTGATTTTCCATTTTAGAGCAAGGTATGGGCATTTGTGCTCGCAGTGGAAGGAGAGGAAGGAGAGGCAGAGGCAGGTGTTGGCACTTCGCACCTTAACAGAGGCAGAGGGATATGAAATTCGAGCAAGGGTTGCCTTCCAGAGAGACATCAGAGATTGTAACATTCTCTGTTTCACGGAAACATGGCTCTCTCAAGATATGTTGTCGGAATCGGTTCAGCCACCGTGCTTCTCCATGCATCGTGCCGACAGAGATAAACACCTCTCTGGGAAGAGGAAGGGCGGGGGTGTATGCTTTATGATTGACAACATATGGTGTAACCATAACAACACACAGGAACTCAAGTCCTTCTGCTCACCTGACCTAGAATTCCTTACAATCAAATGCCGGCCATTTAACCAACCAAGAGAATTCTCGTCAGTTATAGTCACAGCTGTGTACATTCCCCCTCAAGCAGATACCAGGACGTCCCTCAAGGAACTGCACTGGACTCTGTAAACTGTAAACTATATATCCTGAGGCTGCATTTACTGTAGCTGGGGATTTTAACAAAGCAAATTTGAGAACAAGGCTACCTAAATTCTATCAGCATATTGATTGCACGACGAGCAGGGGTAATACTCTCGACCCCTGCAACTCTAACTTCCGTAATGCATACAAAGCCCTTCCCCGCTCTCCCTTCGGCAAATCCGACCACGACGCCATCTTGCTCGTACCGTCTTATAGGCAGAAACTCAAACAGGATGTACCAGTGATGAGAACCATTCAACGCTGCTCTGACCAATCGGAAGCCACGCTTCAAGATTGTTTTGATCACGCGGACTGGAATATGTTCCGGTCAGCCTCAGAGAACAACATCGACCTATACACTGACTCGGTGAGTGCGTTTATAAAGAAGTGCATTGGAGATGTTGTACCCACTGTGACTATTAAAACCTACCTTAACTATTTAGGGAGCGGCAGCCGAGGTGTCGGTTTAGGAGAGTCTGGTGTGCCCAAAGTAAAATACCTACACAGGCTACACAGGCCCAGAAACTAGGATATGCACATAATTAGTACTATAGGATAGGAAACACTCTGAAGTTTCTAAATATTCATAAAAGGATACCTAAGGATGCATTATAAATTATGTTTGATTTGTTTGGGCAAAGTTGATAGGTATATTTGAACGCGTTCTCTTCACTGTACAACTGGTGACTCGACAATGGATTTTCTGAACATTTGTGTGACCCACGCTTGATATGAATTTATGCTAATGCAGAAATATGAGAGGTGCTATCCTCAAACAATCAAATGTTGTGCTTTTGCCGTAAAGCCTTTTTGAAATCTGACAACGCTGTGATATTGCCAAAGAATCAGAGCTTTTGATGACTATGCAACACTTGTATATTGATGAATGTTTAATAATTCAACTTTTGGATTTTGAATTTAGCGCCTTACATTTCACCGGGTAGTGTCGGGATCGGCCCGCTAGCGCCGTTTATCCCTAAGAGGTTAACCAGAAACCGTGGATGGATGGCGGAATTTGCGCAAAACAGAGCATGCGCAGACCAGCTGGCTGGTGTGTTTACAGACATATTCAATCAATCCCTATCCCAGTCTGTTGTCCCCACATGCTTCAAGATGGCTACCATTGTTCCTGCTACCGCCCCGTAGCACTCACTTCTGTCATCATGAAGTGCTTTGAGAGGATAGTCAAGGATCATATTACCTCCACCAGCTGGAGGCCCTGGGTCTTAACCCTGCCCTGTGAAATTGGGTCTTGGACTTTCTGACGGGCCGCCTCCAGGTGGTGAAGGTAGGAAACAACATCTCCACTTCTCTGACCCTCAATACTGGGACCCCACAAGGGTGCATTCTCAGCCCTCTCCTGTACTCCCTGTTCACCCACGACTACGTGGCCATGCACGCCTCCAGCTCAATCATCAAGTTTGTAGATGACACAACAGTAGTGGGCTTGATCACCAACAACGACGAGACAGCCTACAGGGAGGAGGTGAGGGCCCTCGGAGTGTGGTGTCAGGAAAATAACCTCTCACTCAACGTCAACAAAACAAAGGTGATGATCGTGGACTTCAGGAAACAGCAGAGAGAGCACCCCCCTATCCACATCGAAAGGACAGCAGTGGAGAAGGTGGAACGTTTTAAGTTCCTCAGCATATACATCACAGACAAACTGAAATGGTCCACCCACACAGACAGCGTGGTGAAGAAGGCGCAAAAGCACCTCTTCAACCTCAGGAGGCTGAAGAAATTTGTCATGTCACCCAAAACACTGACAAACTTTTACAGATGCACAATCGAGAGCATCCTGTCGGGCTGTATCACAGCATGGTACGGCAACTGCACCGCCCTCAACCGCAAGGCTCTCCAGAGGGTGGTGTGGTCTGCACAACGCATCACAGAGGGCAAACTACCCGCCCTCCATGACACCTACAGCACCCGATGTCACAGGAAGGCCAAAAAGATCATCAAGGACAACAACCACCCGAGCCACTGCCTGTTCACACCGCTATCATCCAGAAGGTGAGGTCAGTACAGGTGCATCAAAGCTGGGACAGAGATATTGAAAAACAGCTTCTATTTCAAGGCCATCAGACTGCTCAACAGCAATCACTAACTCAGAGAGGCTGCTGCCTACATTTAATAAATGGATCTCTAGTCATTTTAAACAGACACTTTAAATAATGCCACATTAATAATGTTTACATATCTTACATTACTCATATCACATGTATATACTGTATTTTATACCATCTAATGCACCTTGCCTCAGCCGCTCGGCCATCACTTATCTATATACTTATATGTACATATTCTCATTCACCCCTTTAGATTTGTGTGTATTAGGTAGTTGTTGGGGAATTGTTAGATTACTTGTTAGATATTACTGCACTGTTGGAACTAGAAGCGCTACACTCACATTAACCTTCTAACCATGTGTATGTGACCAATAAAATTTGATTTGGATTTGATTTGAGAGTAAAGTCAAGGGAGTGTGTATTTTAGTCATATTAAATCCTTTGAAACTAAAAATAAGTTAACATTTACATACAAATATACTTTTAATAAAAGCTTTAGATTTATGGCAGCATAACACTGCATATTATTCTAGAATAATATGTGATCATTGCTACAATATCTTTTCATCACTATTATCCTGTATCTCCTGAAGTCATGGAAGGAGCACTAAAGAAAGCACTAGGATTTGGTAATAGAAGCCCACAGACTATGGTCACGTGAAGACAAAGTCGGTTTTCATAAAAGACAAACAAGGCCGTCCATCTCAGATGTTCACCTGTGTCAGCCTATCTCTGCCAAGGCGTCGATCAATAACAGCTCTCTGGACTGATGATCGCCACTGTTGACTGTTTCTTTTAGATGAACAGTAGGGCATGAAAGTTCAGCTGCAAACAGCTGCGTATAAAACTGGAATCTTTATTTTCTCCTTCTGGGTGAAAACCTACAGGAACGTTTGCCAATTCTAAACTATGACTGACCTTCTCTGGCTTCTGACCCAGGGTGCGTCTTCCTCTCTCCTCTGGAATGGACAGAACCAGAAGGAAAGGTCAACTCCTGATAGGCGCATCATTGGAGAAGGAGAACAGGGCATTCCTTATCGATTTGTCAATCAATACATCTTTCTCTCTCTACATCTCCAACGCCTTGTTTACAATCTGCTAAATGTAGAGTACAGCCTTGTGTGCAGGAGACTGTGGCATTACCTCTACACCAGCCAGGTCACAACGGGTCCAAATTTTGACACATTTCAGAGTAAGAATCAATGCAGAATAAAACATTCACAAACTCTCAACATGAAGAAAAGCATCCCCAATCTGGGAAAAATAATTTGTGAGTTTTAAACAAATTCTTTTTTACCCAAATTCAAGCAGATGCCTATTGGGCTGCAGTGAGTTGTGCCGGCGCACCAGTTAGCCGGAAACAGGCAAAACATCTGTTGGAGTCCTTGATAACATTTAGTGTGAAGCGTGAACACAGGCTGTGGGGTGTCGCCATTATTTTACACTTGCTGAGTAAACCTTTTCATGCTCAATGCCAGTGGCTTTCTATGTGTTGATGTGTGAGAGTGTGGGAGTGTGTTGACCTTGAACTGATACAAAAGCAGCTATTGTCAACAATTTAGAGGAGCGCAACAACAGTCTGTCTCTTCTTTTATTTCTCCTTCACTCCTATACTTCCTTTGCATCGATTCCCACAGTTCCCCTTCCCGTTTGTTCAAAACCCCTTTTTCTCTACGCTTGTCTCTCCTTACTGTTCCACGCCTTACATTTACATTGTAGTCATTTAGCGGACGCTCTTATCCAGAGCGACTTACAGGAGCAATTAGGGTTAAGGTGCCTTGCTCAAGGGCACAGACAGATTTTTCACCTAGTCGGCTTGGGGATTCAAACCAGAGACCTTTCGGTTCCTGGCCCAACGCTCTGAACCGCTAGGCTACCTGCCACTCCTCTTCTCTACAGTCCTCCGCTCTCTATCTATCCATCTCTCATTCTTGGGGGCTCAGTGATTGTTCTTGTTATTGTGGGACGGGTTGTGAAAAATGAGGCAGGTGGTAGCGATTTATCCATGATTGAGGTTCGCGCAGTGCGGTGGTGTTCTGGGGGAGAGGAGGATGGGAAAAAGAAGGGATGACAGGGTTTTTCATTCCTGAGGCCAAGCATGAGGAAACGATTGCAGATCCACTCTGCCGCATCAAACAGACAGGTAGATACTAGATTGGGGGTCTTCTCCTGCTGATTTGCCTGGCATCGGCTTCTCTCCCCTTACACCCCCACCCATCCCTCATCCCTGATTCCCCGCCTCTCCAGGTTGCAGTACAAAATGCTCATCTCCCTCCCTCCCTCTCTTTTTATTCATTGTGTTTCGCCTCTGTCTATTCGGGTGGAAACTGATGACAGAGCAGTAGTAGAAAAGGCAAGAGATGGATAGTTGGAAAGATGGACAACTCTCCCTCCCTATCTCTCTCTTTTTTGTGTCTTTGATTGCGCAGTCCCAGTGCGTGTTGGGGGAAGAGAAGCATGGAGGCAGGTGCCGGGTATCCTGCCAACCCAACTCTCTCTCTTTTCTGCCAGAAAGGGCCCAGATGCCTGCTGCTGCCTCTGGCACACTGTGCTACTCTAGTCTATACTTAATGGGCCTCAGAGAGAGGGAGGGGTGGGAAAGAGAGGAGGGGGCGGAGGGGCGATGGAAATAACCAGAGGGGGGGAGGGAGAGAGAAAGAGAAATGGGGCAGACGGAGAGAAAAAGAGAATGAGAAGAGAGAAAGGAAGAGAAATGAGGCGAGTTAAAGGCGAGAGAAAGAAAGAGGAGAATTTAGAGAAATGTAAGTGAGGACAGCAGGTAAGATAGAGACACAGAGAAACAGGAGAAGGATGAGAGAGAGAGGATGAGAATATCCTCCAGGGTATTCCTATTCTGAGATCAAAGCCCAAAGGATTTGAACCCTGTTCTCCCACGGGAGAAGCCAACGTCTTGACCTTTGGACCAAGAGGACATTTCCTTTTGAAGTCGAAGGCGGGGCTACCCACCACGTGACAATGAGAAACCATGACTGACTCAAGTCCGTTACACTTGCACACACGCACACACACTTTTCTTGTCTAATTAAAAGGTGTGTTGTCACTGAACCATATCTGAATCCCTGGGGACATTCAGTTAGCATATATACCATCATGCTGGTGTTTTATCATTAAAGGTCCAATGCAGCAGTTTTTATCTCAATATCAAATAATATCTGGGTCACAATTAAATACCTTATTGTTTTCAATTATAATGGTGAAAAATAAACAACAATAGCTTCTTAGCAAAGAGAAATTTCTCAAGCAAAATTGTTGCTAGGACTGTCGGAGTGGTCTGGGTGGGGAGGGAGAAACTGAAAACCAGCTGTTATTGGCAGAGAGATTTGGAACTCCCTTTCTTATTGGTCTATTTACTAATTTACCACCTGGTGATGTCACCATGGCAGGCCAAAACTCCATCCCACTAAAACAGGCAGACATTTCAGCCGGTCTTTTCAAACAGCTCATTACACTAAAAGGCGCTTTATCACATTTCCATAATTTCACAGTATTATTCCAACCTCACAGTGTGTAAATATATATAAAACACTGGAAATGTAATTTTTGACTTAATCCAAAAGAATCCCTACTTTCACCAAGAAGTTTTGTTATGAATTAGTTGTCGTCCTCCCTGCCGAGTCTATTCATCTCCACAACATTTCCCTGACCTTCTGGAGATCAGTGGGAAAGGGCAGCAGTGTGTATATCAGCATGAACCTAATTGAAAATTTAAACTCCTATTCATTTCATTTAGTTTAACCTGACGTCCTCAGTTATTGGTTAGGACTGAGGGGTGGGTGGGGTAATGGAGGAGGATAGAGGGAAATGATTGGTTAAGAAATCACAGCATTGGGCAGCATCCATTAGTTCTGGGAGGGAAGAGTTGTACAGTAATGTTACCGTGGTGATCAATGAGGATAAATACAAGAGAAAATGTTTTTTCGCCTTGGATGGTCACATGATCAGAAAATACTCAGGGTCCTTGTAGGTAAAAATGTAAGTAGATGAAAAAGCTAAACTCAGGTATGAATGCGCACACACACACCTACATCAAACCACTACAATAGCTCTCTCCCATCTGCATTGAACTCATGTACTTCATTTCTCCCTTGCTCTTCAGCCTCCTCATCCCCGTCTCCGCTCCTGTCGTCCCTCTCCTCCCCTCAGATCCCTTCATCTTCTCTCCTGCTGATCCATCTTTCATCCCCTCCTCTCTCTCTGTCAGAATCCTATTGCTTTCCTGCCAAGCTTTCTCTCCCTTCAGCATGAGTCAGTGAGAGAGGTGCTCATTCCCTTTGCCCTGCAGGAGGCTATGAGGGGGCTGTGAGAGGCAACAGGGGGCTCACAGTCCAGAGGCTAACAGAGGAATGGATACTCCAGCTCTACCCAGTGGTCCAGGAGATGATAGGCTCTGGGTATCTAACAGAGGAGCACTAGAGGTATCCATTTTCTGTAATGGGATTCCATTGAGATAGAGACTGTGGACTTCAAGGGAGACCGGTTATGGGAAGGGAGCAGGACAATTCTCTGGCTAACCACTACAAGAATCCTGTAGAGCTGTGGAGTGCAATCGTAGAAGTATCCATTTTCGATTGTCTTTAATTACTGTTATCTAAACCTGGAGATCCTATTGTGATAGATTAAACTCTATAAGAAGGCTACAGTGCAGGGTTAGGCAATCGTACCAAGTATTTAAAAGCCCGCGCTTATACTGGCCCTTGCAGAGTAAGATTACCCACCACCCCAGTTTGTAGAGAAATGGCATGGGATAAACTTAACAAGACAGAGGCCTCCACTGATGAATAATGCAACAGGAAGACAGACACCCTAACCATATTGCCACTGCTAGAAACCACTACTGATCCTCCCCATTTTCTCATTACCCACCATGTCGGAGACGGTAGCGTACTGTACAGTTAGAGGGGGTTGAGCACACTCCAGCCCTCAGTAGAACAGTGCCAGAACCAGATGTTCCGTGCTCTACTTCTGGGCTGGGGAAAGTTCCACTACAGTAGTACAGAGGACGGAAAATATCTGCCCTGCATAGCTGATCCACAGAGGTTTTAGAGGGGAAGGGAGTGAGGGGGGGTTTTAGAGGGGAAGGGAGTGAGGGGAGGTTTTAGAGGGGAAGGGAGTGAGGGGAGGTTTTAGAGGGGAAGGGAGTGAGGGGGTTTTAGAGGGAAGGGAGTGAGGGAGGTTTTAAAGGGGAAGGGAGTGAGGGGAGGTTTTAGAGGGGAAGGGAGTGAGGGGAGGTTTTAGAGGGAAGGGAGTGAGGGAGGTTTTAGAGGGGAAGGGAGTGAGGGGAGGTTTTAGAGGGGAAGGGAGTGAGGGGAGGTTTTAGAGGGGAAGGGAGTGAGGGGAGGTTTTAGAGGGAAGGGAGTGAGGGGAGGTTTTAGAGGGGAAGGGAGTGAGGGGGGGTTTTAGAGGGGAAGGGAGTTAAGGGAGTTCAAGCCTGGAGATTCAGAGAGGGGCAGCCTTGCTCACTCGGCAAAAACCTTCCTGTCTCTTTTCCCTTTGTTGAGAGAATGATCAAAAGAGGAGGAGGGGTGAGAGAGAGCATCGCTCCTGTCATGGAGGAGCTCAAAGGGGGATAACTTTGGAATGTCAGAATACGGGCTGCATTTCAAATGGGTGTTGTGTGTGTCCAGGGGATGCATGCATCTGTGTGTGTGTGTGTGTGTGTGTGTATATGTATGCGTGTGACTAAGCAAGAGTGTGCAAGTGTCCTCTAGACGTGCACATCTCTATGTGTATCTGTATGTGTGCGCGCTCGTCTCCGTGCGTACTGTACTGTAACTGGGCATGCGAACATCCTTTGCATCCTCATACGACTCGTGAAGCGCTGGAGCTTTGATGACTCACTAAAAGGAGGGCATGATGGGGCATTGACTGTTGTTTGGGAGGATGATCTCTGGATCTAAGGCTGCATTAGCCTTCCATCCTTCTTTCTTCCCCCTCTCCCTCCCTCGCTCCATCCGAGGAGCTCTCACCTCACACCAGTGGCTCCTCAGAGGTGGAGGGGAAGGATCATCCTACTCAGTGAATTCCATAAAATTAGTGAAACATAAAAAATATATACCTTTTAGATAAAACTATACTAAATATATTAAAACATACTGTTATGCAATGAAGGTCTACAGTAGCCTCAACAGCACTCTGTAGGTTAGAACCATAGTCGGAGGACAGCTAGTTTCCGTCCTCCTCTGGGTACATTGACTTCAATACAAAACCTTGGAGGCTCATAGTTCTCAACCCATTCCACAGACTTACACAGTAATTATGACAACTTCTGGAGGACGTCCTCCAAACTATCAGAGCTCTTGCAGTACTAACTAATATCTTCTCCATCCAACCAAAGGATCAGAGAATTAATCTAGTACTGAAAGCATAAGCTACAGCTAGCTAGCACTGCAGTGCATAAAATGTGGTGAGTAGTTGACTTAAAGAGAGATAAAGACAAAAGTTAAATAGTTTTGAACAAATTATCTTGTTCAAAAATTAAGGAGAAGCAGCAGAGAGAGAGCTAGCTATATTTTATTGTATTTTCTATCTTCTTGGTTGACCTTTCACTTAGTTAGCTAATGCAGCTAATTTATTACTCAACAACCTGACTCAAACAGAGGAATGCTATTTATGTTAGCTAGCTGGCTAAGGCTATCCAATAATGCAACTCTTCCAAGTCAAGGTGAGCTTTCGGTTTTGATTATTTATTGCCCCAGGGGTTCGCAGGTGTAACTGCTAAACTGCTTGCTGTACATACACTGTACTGCGTGATTGTACACATGGATTGGATTGTGAGTTTATTAACGCGTTAGGTCTAGTTTGTTAACTATAACGTTAATAAGGTGACAATGATGTAGGCTGTCTATCGGTTTGCGGTATAAAGCTTTGGCTTGGAGAGTTTTTTGCGCCTGGTCACAGACAGCTGATGTGTTGTGCATTGAAGTCCACAAGCGAAGGGAAAAGGTGAGAGGAGGAGAGCGTGTGGATGTGAGAAGGAATTATACAACGAGCAAAGTGATGATGCTGTATGTGGCTGCAATGAAAGTGAACTGTGTGTGCGGGTGATCAGGGTGTATTTATTCCGCAGATTCTGTTGCAAAATGTTTCTTAAACGAACACAAACAGAATGAAACAGGGAGGGACCTACCTACATTTGCCCAAAATAAACTCTGTTTTAAGTTGCAAACTGTTTGGACTAATGATTACACCCCAGATCAGGTAGATGGAGTCAAGAGTGTGCACGGTGGTATTAAATGAGTCACTGTCTGCCACATTGATTACTCCAATTCGTCTCTCCAACCTGTGTACCTACATCTTCTCCCTAATCTTGAACGACACAAACCGCCACTGCCTCACACCCCCTTTTCTTCCCTCCCTCTTTCCGAGCTCAACCCCGGGTGGTCCCACTGGCTCACCTCACACCCGTCCCCCTGCAGAGAGGCTGTCCTGGGATAACACTAGTACCTGGTATACCCTCTGTAAGGACATTAAGGGCTCAGCACTGGCAGCCTGGCACAGATCCAAAGAGTGCAGAGAGAACAGAGAGAGAGAGAGAGAGAGAGAGAGAGAGAGAGAGAGAGAGAGAGAGAGAGAGAGAGAGAGAGAGAGAGAGAGAGAGAGAGAGAGAGAGAGAGAGAGAGAGAGAGAGAGAGAGAGAGAGAGAGAGAGAGAGAGAGAGAGAGAGAGAGAGAGAGAGAGAGAGAGAGAGAGAGAGAGAGAAATAAATACCAGCAATATATCTGTTTGAAATGGGACTGTGTTTTATCTCCCTCCACAGCATTGGGGACTGCAAAAGTGTTAGTATTAGTAAGCCACAGCAAATGCCTGCAGTGAGTGCTTTACCTCTGTGTGTGTGTGTGTCTGCTGAAACACCTACCCATCTCCTCTATGCTCAGGTGTCTGCAGCAGTTGGGAAGTGGACATGCAGGTACTCTCTGGAACGCATGTCTGCCTGCAATCCCAAAAAGATAGCAGAGGGGTTAACTTCTGCTGCCGTCAACAACACTGGTTAGGCCTCGTCTTCCCACTGTCATAAAACCACACACCTGTGTATTCTGCAATATCTCCGTGAATGTTTGAGTTATGACACTACACTTCTCAACTTAGGATCCCCTGTCCTCCCCCGCATAGGATTAGAAAAAAGCACCCTAAAACAAATCAACAACAAGAACCCATCACAAATATTTGCTGCATGCTTCATCTCGACATGACAATGCCAACCATTCATCCATCAAATTGCTTTAAAAACTCATCTAGAACTGTTTATTTGATTTCCGACCTGCCTTTGTTCTTGCTACGTGACTCAGTAAGAGTTGTGGATTGTGTGTGTGTGAGACTTGTTTGTGTGTGAGACTTGTTTGTGTGTGTGTGGTTGTGCTTTATCTGTAAGTCATGGATGGTATAAGGTAGGTATGAGGATTTAGAATGAAAGGGGGTTTAGAACGTGTTTGGTAATTGAATGTGTGGCCTTGGTAAAGCCCTAGTGTCAGTTACCTTAATGAGAACCGTCAGAGTGTGAATTCCACTGGGGATTTTTCTTCTCTCTCTATCAATCAGCAAGGACGTGAGTCACTCCATTTGCAGCTAATGCCCCTGAATTACCCAGCACCCGCATGAAAACATGTGTACACACATGCTGGCACATAGACAGACACTGTGCGCAGACACACACACAAAAGACTTCACAACCCTGGAGAACACGCACTCAAACAGATCTTAAAATACCCCTTTAAACTCCACATCACAAAAACATCATAAAAGACCAGTGATAAACTTTGATACATCTGGAGTTTGCTCCAGTAGCTGTTGGCGTGGTCGCGGAGCACGCAGAAATAACAGGTGGGTTCCAACTTCCTCGTTATCATAACTTCCCCTAGCACTCAGCGAAGCACAGAGACAGCACTCGGCTGATTCGTCACTGCTTTGGATGGGAGTGGGAGAGAATGGAGGGAGCAAAAGAAAAGAAAAGGAGAGAGAGAGAGAACGAGAGAGAGAACGAGAGAGATGTGGATGATGCATTGGGCGTGTGGTTGACAGAGGGAGAGGTAGAAGGTAGAAAAGGTAGTGCCAACAGAAATGAAGGGGTCTGATTGAAGCTTTGTCCACCAGTCTCCCGTTGTCACCTATAGAGCTCTTACCCTGGGCACAGGACAGCTCAGCTGTGGCACTTGGCATTGGCACCATTTCACACAAACATGTACATACGAATGTCCGCACGCACACTCACACACCGACATGCATGCAGACATGCTTACGCACACACTCCCCCTCTTTCTCTAACTCTGCGCCCTGGCCTCGTTCCACTGGCCTGAGGCGCGGCTATTGCTCTCCCCCTGCAGCCCTACAGCAGGTTGTCTGGCTACACTATCCCTCTCTTCCTCCATCCCTCTCTTTACTCCTCCAGCGGGACTGGGTTTCTGGTTCAAGCTGAAAATGTCAAACAGAAATATATTAGCATTTAGAAAACCTGAGGGCTTCAACAAGCAGCATCGTTTAATGCTAGAGTAGTATCACCTCCACCGACGGACAGAAAGCACACCCGCGCAGAGTGAAATCGTTCAAAGTAAATCATTTTTGTGCAATATTATGAATATGAACTATTTCAGCAATATTTCACAACACATGACAAAATATTAACAACCAGTGATATTTTCTCAGGGATTAAAACGCAAGTCGTGTGGCGTGTAGACTAGTTCAAATCCCTGGTATGACCGTAGCTGGACACACGGTGCACTTGGGCATGATGCACTCAAGTAAATAGTCAAATGTTGAATCACATCTCCAGCAATCTTACCATATACCTTGATCACCCGCTACAGTAGAACACATGGCATGCACTAAGCACACTAACCACCTTAAGTGAGATGCATTTGTCGCTCTCAATCCCCATCCATGATAACCCAGCAGGAAGAGGATAGAAGTCAGGGTGAAGACTCTGCCGGTGTAATTCCTCATAGTTAGTGTCTAGCCTCTCTCCTGCATTGTGTGTTTTCTGCGTCTGCACTGTCATTTGTTTCCATAGAGGAGATGAGAAAAAATGTACTGGATACAAGACCTGTGTAAAAATACTATTTGAAATAATTTCAAAGCTGAGCTTGATTGAGCTTGCCTGGATCAAAGGACCAATAGAATAGTCCAAGAAAATAATTATCGCCAATCTGATACTCCAGGCAGGCTTCAAACAAACACTCAAAGTATTTGAGAGATTTCAAATAGTGTTTGAACCCAGGTCTGCAGTAGACTGAATGTGTTTGTGTTTGAACCCAGGTCTGCAGTAGACTGAATGTGTTTGGGTTTGAACCCAGGTCTGCAGTAGACAATGTGTTTGGGTTTGTTTTGGTGGGTGGGTGTTGTTAATGTGTCAGTGTCAACAGACAGAAACACAAAGCTCTGTGGGGTTGAATTATTCAAAGGAGAGGGGAGAGAGAGGGTTTTGGAGAGAGAGAGTGAGGGAAGGACAGCAAGAGATTGGAGGGGGGAGAGAAAGAGAGAGAAAGAGAGAAAGGGAGACAGACATTTGCTGAGAAATGTGACAGGCATGCGCACCCACCCACACAGACACACACACAAACATTAACAAAGGGAGTGAGAGAGACACAATAGGCATGAGTTTCTGTAAGAAGTCTGTGTTTGTAGCTGCTGCATTACGAAGAGAGAGACGCCCACAAAACACAGATTAAAGCCTTCCCTTTAAACAAACACAGAATCCAGAGTCTCAGCGGGAACACCGACAGACAAAACTAGCATCAGCATCCCTTTACCTCCGTCTACAAAGACCCACAACGGCCCACCGATAACGCCACCTCCAACAATCGCTCACACTGAAATTCCATTTGTTACAGCAACAACCTGGGGAGCAGCAGCGCTGCTATAGCATTTCCTGTTGATTCAGATGCAGAGCAGAGTAATGGATGCGTGTCTCAGCTCGGGGCTCTCAGGGCCGCGGGAAACACAAAGTTACAGGGCAGGTGTGATGAGCAGAGCAGATACAGGCATAGAGTTATGGTAGAACTAGAACGGCCACCCAGCGTGGAGCTCCTGTTCGGCCACCCAGAGTGGAGCTCCTGTTCGGCCACCCAGAGTGGAGCTCCTGTTCGGCCACCCAGAGTGGAGCTCCTGTTCGGCCACCCAGAGTGGAGCTCCTGTTCGGCCACCCAGAGTGGAGCTCCTGTTCGGCCACCCAGAGTGGAGCTCCTGTTCGGCCACCCAGAGTGGAGCTCCTGTTCGTCCATCCAGAGTGGAGCTCCTACTAGAATCATGATATTGACACTCCCGAGGAAAATGTTACATAAAAAATATTGCCTTTCGGTACATATTTGCAGTTGAATAGAACGACTACTTCACTAGAGCAGCATGGCATTGTTTGTTTCAGGCGTTTTTCACCAGTCTATCCTTTTAACGTTGTTACCCTGTCTGCAGGACTTTGTGTGACACTGGACACATCATTGTGCTTCGTCTTGTCAACAATTCACCCCTTTGGGTACGGTAAAGCGTTACTAAATTGAATTGATTACTACTACTAGTCCTAACTGATTGGCAATGGTCAGTGCCACAGGACCAGCGCTGTTCCCGAGCTGCAGTAATCAACTTCACTGGTGAGCCCTCCTAGTCCTTCCTTCCTAAAGGAAAGAGAGCAGAGCAGTAAAGCAGTGTTAGGTCTTTAGCATTAGTTCCTTGTTGTCCATTAACAACTTCATGTCTTCCTGTCAGTTAGTATGGATTTCTGCTGTCCGGAGATAATTACCAGCCAAGCGGATGTGGCCGTAGATACACACACACACAGGGTCTACTGGGAGTGTGTGAATGGTGCGGCGTTAAGCACTATACAGCCTGCCTGGCCTCCCTCATCATTAGGTGAAAGGACTCCTACTGTCCATTAGCTTTGTTTGTGGCCTCATTAGGAAAGGCTAGGAAGAAGGAAGTGTGTGTGTGTTACTGTGTAAATCTTCCTCTAAGGGCTCTAAGAGTGTTTACTCATGGAAAAGGTTGAACGTCTGCAATGGGCTTTGCTGTCTCATGCTGTCTCACGCTGTTTCACGCTGTCTCACGCTGTCTCATGCTATCTCAGCGACTGAGACGAATGTGTGAGTGACTGAGTGTATGAGCAAGTGACTGGGCATAATATTGATATGAATGAGTGTATTTGCACATTGAGTCTATGAGAGTTTAAAAGTGTATATGAGCGTGAGATGGAGAGCTTCATTATGTTGGTGTAAAAGCGCGTGTTCCTCCGCACTCAACGCACTGTGCATACAGACTCTGCTGCAGTGCCTTGACTCTGCCTTCAGCCCTCTGCACCGTCAACTCTTCACTGCAGACTCCAACCATGATGTCATCTTTCTCTTTCATCTCTCTCTCCCTCTTTTAACTGTGGAGATCAGACAGACTCTCAGGTTTAACAGGTACAGTGAGCAGGAAATGAAAGACGAAGGGAGGAGAATAGAGGAGGTGAAAGAAAAGAGGAGAAGATGAAAGAAGGGAAGTGGAAAGGACAGGAAAAGATAGGAGAGGAGAAGAGGAATAGAAAAGAGGCAAGGGGTTTAAGTTTACATTCTGAACAGGTGCCACTGCAACCTAGTTAAAATGATTTTGCTACAGTAGGATCCCAACCCATCTCATATGAACGGTCTACATACCCAGCTCCTTAACCCAACCTGTCAACCCAAATACCTACTTCCGGTGCCCCAAAACACCTCATTAACGTACACGCTCCAATTTGTCCCTCTTCCTGAATGCATAAACGGTGCCTGTGCCCTTATTTGGCAAACCTCCACCACCTGCTCCTGTGTTTGGGTCCCAACAGCAAACCACAATTAAACACTGAGGAGCAGGAGCATATTGTTGTTTCCACAACACGAGAAAACTTGGCACCCTGTCGCTGCTGGCTGGCTGGCTGGCTGGGTGTGTGTGTGTGTGTGTGTGTGTGTGTGTGTGTGTGTGTACACGTGTTTGACTGCTGGCTGGCAGCAGTACGGCATGTCAGGGGTCAATGTTGACGACCGTCTGGAGAGAGAGAGAGGTGTAGAGAGAGAGAACGAGATAGATGGAGAGAGAGAACGAGATAGACAAAGACAGATAAGTGAGATGAACAAAATAAAGCGGGGAATGAGGGAGAGAGTGGAAGAGAGGGAGAACATAGCGGTTATCTCTCTGCCAGTCCCCTTGCTCTCAGCGATGTCCAGGTCCAATCTTATTGGACGAACCCCCAGCACCCACTAAACACATTAGCACACTCACTGATGAAATGAACACACACACCGGATGAGATGAGTTACCCACGGCTACACTACAGCTGCAGCTCTCCTGGCAATAAACTGAGAATAGAGGTGTGTGTGTGTGTGTGTGTGTGTGTGTGTGTGTGTGTGTGTGTGTGTGTGTGTGTGTGTGTGTGTGTGTGTGTGTGTGTGTGTGTGCGTGCCAACTGCAGTGGAGAAGAAAGACAGTGAGAGACAGAGAGAGGGGGTAGATAGAGCGAGGCACAGCAAGGGAGAGAAAGAGAGATAGAGAGAGAGAAAGAATGAGAAAGCGAGAGAGAAAGTGAGTGAGTGAGCGAGCGTGTTTATGTGCATGTGTGTGTGAGAGAGAGCACTGGGTGCAGTGCAGGGCTGGTTTTGACAGCAGCACAGTGTGTAAAGCAGATGAGTTATGCCACCACACTTTTCTCTAAGGGAAGAGCACAGTCTAGTGGCAGGAATGCAGAATAACACTAACAGACTGCAGGTGGAGATGAGCATAAAGTTAGAAAGAGAGCCAGCCCACCCTGTTTTTGCCATTATAAACTTCAATGGCGCTGCCCATGCTACAACAGGCTTTGTGGCAAGTGCGGCCTCTATCCCTCTCTATGAGAGAAGCATTAGCAGACAGGTTACCTTCACATGGTGTCCCGTGTCCAGCAAGCCATATTGATTTGCATTTGACAGGGTTCATCTCAGTTGGCTTTCATTGATCGGACTGACTTCTAATCTGGTGACTGAGTGGCTCTTTTCGTATGCGTGTGTGCATGTGTGGGAATGTGTTTGTGTGTGAGAATGTGTTTGTGTATGTGTGGGAATGTGTTTGTGTATGTATGTGTGTGTGTGTGTGTGTGTGTGTGTGTGTGTGTGTGTGTGTGTGTGTGTGTGTGTGTGTGTGTGTGTGTGTGTGTGTGTGTGTGTGTGTGTGTGTGTGTGTGTGTGTGTGTGTGTGTATACCTGTCTGATAGGCTCTGGGACACAGTAGCGGCTGCAGGAGTGTGTGAGGCGCAGGGTCGTGTCCAGGCTGATCTTGTGGCCCACTGAAACATACACTGGTTTGGTACTGCTGTCAGGACTACGCAGGGCCTAGAAAGAAAGAGGATGAAAGGGGATGGAGGGAGAGAGAGGAGAAACGAGAAACAGCGAGACAGACAGAGGAGAGACTGTATGTTTAGAACTACTGATTACGCGTTTGTGTGCAGACGGTGAACGTGTGTCTCTTACCCTCCCCAGCACTTTTCCTGAGTCGGTAGTCAGAGGGAAGCTGTCTCCTCCCTTCTGCAATGAGGCAATCTGAGGAGGAGGAGTTGAGTCAGACCATCGTTCATCCACACTACTACTGTCAGTCTGTTCGTCCGTCCGTCTGTGCGTGTCTGACTTTCTCCCTGTCTGTGTGTTTATTTTTCTTGCAATATCAGTCTTTCTCTCTCCCATCTCCTCGGTCTCTCTTTTCTTCGAGGGGAGGATGAGGCCCTGACATGTTCTTCACAGGCCTGTCAGCCATGTTCCTGTGTTTCTCACAAGGCAACATGCTAGTAGCTGTCCTGTTCCCTTCCTGGTAATATACTATATATAAACTCAGCAAAAAAAGAAACGTCGATTTTTCAGGACCCTGTCTTTCAAAGATAATTTGTAAAAATCCAAATAACTTCACAGATCTTCATTGTAAATGGTTTAAATACAGTTTCCGATGCTTGTTTAATGAACCATAAACAATTAATGAACACGCACCTGTGGAACGGTCGTTAAGACACTAACAGCTTACAGACGGTAGGCAATTAAGGTCACAGTTATGAAAACTTACGACACTAAAGAGGCCTTTCTACTGACTCTGAAAAACACCAAAAGAAAGATGCCCAGGGTCCCTGCTCATCTGCGTGAACATGCCTTAGGCATGCTGCAAGGAGGCATGAGGACTGCAGATGTGGCCAGGGAAATAAATTGCAATGTCCATACTGTAATATGCCTAAGACAGCGCTACAGGGAAACAGGACAGACAGCTGATCGTCCTCGCAGTGGCAGACCACGTGTAACAACACCTGCACAGGATCGGTACATCCGAACATCACACCTGCGGGACAGGTACAGGATGGCTACAACAACTGCCCGAGTTACACCAGGAACGCACAATCCCTCCATCAGTGCTCAGACTGTCCGCAATAGGCTGAGAGAGGCTGGACTGAGAGCTTGTAGGCCTGTTGTAAGGCAGGTCCTCACCAGACATCACCGGCACCAACGTGGGCACAAACCCACTGTCGCTGGACCAGACAGGACTGGCAAAAAGTGCTCTTCACTGACGAGTCACGGTTTTGTCTCACCAAGGGTGATGGTCTGATTCTCGTTTATCGTCGAAGGAATGAGCATTACACCGAGGCTTGTACTCTGGAGAGGGATGGATTTGGAGATGGAGGGTCCTTCATGGTCTGGGGCGGTGTGTCACAGCATCATCGGACTGAGCTTGTTGTCATTGCAGGCAATCTCTACACTGTACGTTACAGGGAAGACATCTTCCTCCCTCATGTGGTACCCTTCCTGCAAGCTCATCCTGACATGACCCTCCAGCATGACAATGCCATCAGCCATTACTGCTCGTTCTGTGCGTGATTTCCTGCATGACAGGAATGTCAGTGTTCTGCCATGCGCAGCGAAGAGCCCGGATCTCAATCCCATCGAGCACGTCTGGGACCTGTTGGATCTGAGGGTGAGGTCTAGGGCCATTCCCCACAGAAATGTCCGGGAACTTGCAGGTACGTGCCTTGGTGGAAGAGTGGGGTAACATTGCACAGCAAGAACTGGCAAATCTGGTGCAGTCCATGAGGAGGAGATGCACTGCAGTACTTAATGCAGCTGGTGGCCACACCAGATACTGACTGTTACTTTTGATTTTGACCCCCCAACTTTGTTCAGGGACACATTATTCCATTTCTGTTAGTCACATGTCTGTGGAACTTGTTCAGTTTATGTCTCAGTTGTTGAATCTTGTTATGTTCATACAAATATTTACACATGAGTTTGCTGAAAATAAACACAGTTGACAGTGAGAGGACGTTGCTTTTTTTGCTGAGTTTAGTATGTGGACACCCCTTCAAATTAGTGAATTTGGCTATTTCAGCCACACGGTGTATAAAATCGATCACACAGCCATGCAATCTCCATAGAGTAGAATGGCATTACTGAAGAGCTCATTGACTTTCAACACGGCACCATCATAGGATGCCACCTTTCCAAAAAGACAGTTTGTCAAATTTCTGCCCTGCTAGAGCTGCCCCGGTCAACTGTAAGTGCTGTTATTGTGAAGTGGAAACGTCTAGGAGAAACAACGGCTCAGCCGCGAAGTGGTAAGCCACACAAGATCACCCGAACGGGACCGCCGAGTGCTAAAGTGTGTAAAAATCATCTGTCCTTGGTTGCAACACTCACTACCGAGTTCCAAACTGCCTCTGGAAGCAACGTCAGCACAAGAACTGTTCATCAGGAGCTTCATGAAATGGGTTTCCATGGCCAAGCAGCCACACACAAGCCTAAGATCAGCATGTGCAATGCCAAGCGTCGGCTAGAGTGGTGAAAGCTCGCCGCCATTGGAATCTGGAGCAGCGGAAATGCGTTCCCTGGATTGATGAATCATGCTTCACCAACTGGCAGTAAAGTTTGGTGGAGGATGAATAATGGTCTGGGGCTGTTTTTCATGGTTCAGGCTAGGTCCCTTAGTTCCAGTGAAGGGAAATGTTAACGCTACAGCATACAATGACATTGTAGACAATTCTGTGCCTCCAACTTTGTGGCAACAGATTGGGGAAGGACCTTTCCTGTTTCAGCATGACAATACCCCAGTGCACAAAGCAAGGTCCAATGGTTTGTTGAGATTGATGTGGAAGAACTTGACCGGCCTGCACAGAGCCCTGACCTCAACCCCATCAAACACCTTTGGGATGAATTGGAACGCAGACTGCGAGCCTAATCGCCCAACATTAGTGCCCGACCTCACTAATACTCTTGTGGCTGAATGGAAGTAAGTCCCCGCAGCAATGTTCCAACATCTAGTGGAAAGCCTTCCCAGAAGAGTGGAGGCTGTTATTGCAGCAAAGGGGGGACCGACTCCATACTAATGCCCTTGATTTTAGAATGAGATGACAAGCAGGTGTCCACATACTTTTGGTCATGTAGTGTATATCTCATTTGAAGTGCATAGGATGGTGTGAGTCATCGGTCCGTGAAAAAACGCACAATCCCGTCTTCACTCAACCTTAAACTTGAAAGGTAAAAATCGGATATTTTACATATTGGATGATGCAGTGTTTATATGAGAGAGCTCTTAGATTCTGCAATCAGCTTGAGATACATTCAGATCAAAACAAACCATCCTCATCCCTGTTGCCAAGACTGATGCTGTAACAGGTGTCTCATTGGAGGTGAGGACTTGGCTTTAAACTAATGAAAGCTTTGGTGTCCTATCCATTTCACTATAACTAATTATAATACAGGACAAGAAGATACGCCAGGTGAGGGGCCAGGTAGGGCCCAGGGCCCATCTGGTGGTATCTAGCAGACCAGTGTGTCTATCTGAGTCAGCCACCCTGGGCAGTAGGACATGAGACAGGCCAACCATCAATTACACAGTGGTTTGACTCAGTGCCAGAGAGGAAGAGGAGGAGGGGGTGAAGTGGTCTGGGAGAACTGGGAGAGGGAAAAATGATGATGGGATATTGAGAGACGGCAGTTGGAGAGAGAGTAGAGAGAGAAGGAGTGAAAGGACTGTGAGAGAGCTGGGAAATAGAGTGGAGACGAAGAAAGAGAAGTGAACAAGAGAGACACAGAGAGGCATTTCAGCCACCTAGCAGCAGGCAGGGGCAGCAGCTGCCGTGTGAATGGAATGAAGCCTCTGAAGTCACTCCCTGGCAATGCACACAATAGAACCGTTGATGGCCTTTACACCTGAATGTGTTGCAGTGACGCATAACATACACATTGTACACATGCACGCACACACACAATGAGAGAAGACCAGTGGCATGTCCATACAAACCTTTAGCCCATAATAAGACGCAGGGGGTAACAGGGACACAGAAATGTGATGTCACCGTGACAACAGAGGCTCCATGATTAAAGGAACTTCCACAAAAGCCTTTCTTGTTTAAATCCCATGAACAATTCACGTAAATTGTATCGCGATGTTTAAATTGACATTTTGCTTGGATTTGAATTGATTGTCCAACAGTAAACCTATTGGGCGTCATCGCAATGTTACGAAACACTTCGACAGCCTAGAGACACATTGGATGTCTGTGTGTATCTCTGACGTCTCCGTCACTGGATATATGAACACAGATTCCCCTAATCTAATTTCAGGTGAGAGCAGTTGTAGGAACAAATATGACTCATGTTGCATTGGCGTGATTAACGAGCAAAAACAATTACACACATGGCAGTTTAACGCTACGCTTGTATCTAAGCAATATTGAAGTCAGGGAGGTCACATCTATCATTCTACAATCTGCAGTGAGTCATCGTTTGAAAACAGAGCCTGACGCCAGTATCAAAGTCGAGATAAGAGGTGTTCTAATGTTCCCTTTAAAATAACTGGAGCGTCGCTAGCTAAAAGCCTGAGGGAAATGTATCTGGACGGCTAAAAGCTACCTGATACCTTAATGAAAGACTAGCTAAGAGCCAACGCTTTAGCTAACAGTAGCTAACTGACAGATACTGTATCAGTAGCTCAGAAATCTCAGCCAATGCAATCCACACCGCGGCTACAGAAGTTCGGTTAGCGAGGCTTATGCTATCGCTATCGTCTGTGAGACGCTAAGAGTCGCCTGAGAGAAATCGAATTAACTTGGGAGTCGCTACCTGTTTCTCTGGTCATAAACAGTGGAAACCTAATCTGTGTGTAAACATAAGAGCCGTTAGAGCTAAAGCAGAGCTGAGGGACATCAAGTGTTTTTCACAAAGTGTTATGTAAGATTAGTGCGCTACGCTAACATGGATGTGCGTCGTGGGGACCGTTTGAGCTGCGGTTATTGCCTGGTAATTGAGTTTTTAGGGTGTGGAGCCGTTTGGCAGTTGATTGCTGGTGACGTGTGTTCAAGGTACTGCGCTAAACTCCCATGGCCTTTTGCTATGGAAATCTGTTAGCATTGTGGTCACATTAGTCATGTTAGTGCCATGTCTGTCTGTCTGTCTGTCTGTCTCCGTCTCTCTCATTCAAAATCCTTCATCAGAAGAGAGTGAACCCCTTCTGTCCTTTACCTCTGTCATAACTACCACCCCTCCATCAGTCATTACAGACACCAAACCATCACACTATAGCGCTGCTCTGTCACAAGCCTGAAGCATGCAATTAATTTCCTTAAAATGTAATTATTTGTAACTTTGGATTTGAATTTCCCACAACGAAACAAAGGGCACATTTACATAATACGAGTTGCTGCAAAATTGCTTTAAAATAATGTATATTTACCGGAGACTTCTCCCACCAGTATTCTCTTCAATAAGAGCTGGTTAATGGTTTTCACCAACAGGTTTTTATTTCTGTTCGTCTTGTATAATGCTGTTCAAGCCACAGAAACACTGGGGAGAGAAACTAACATCCCACAATAAAATATTATAATAGATCCAGGCAAGAAAACACACGACCGTAAAAACATTTATCACAATAGAATGATGAATAATGCATTGTGCTCTCTGTACTCCAAGCTCAACACAGCTACAGTATGACTAAGTGTGAAAAATAGAGCTCAAAGGTAGACAAGAGCCCACATGAATGATTCATGAAGATTAAATTAACACTATAAAACTGTATGCCAAAAATTATTTTGTTGTTGCATTCAAATGTCATTTGATACAGCCACAGGAAAAAGGACCATACCACGAGGATGGTATGGTCCCCAGAAGAGGAGAAGAAAAGCATGACAAAAGCTTGACATTGGAGGTCAGACATTTGCTCAAATGCAGACCTACTGTAGGTAGGCTACAGTTTAGTAGTCCAATGTCAGAGATCTCATTTGAGTGCTATCCATCAGAATATCTTAACCAGTTGTTTTTGTGAAAACAAAAAAACAAAAGGAATATAACTAGCGACACTCCGCCCTTAAATCCTTGGAAATTAGTCATTTGATTCGATGCAATTCCGCAAAAATGTGTTTATCTGTTCAGCATTTTGGTCTCTACTAGTGTGAAATGTGGGTGGTGGAGCTCTCACCTGTGACTGGTGTTCCTCGCTCTTCTCCACACCCTGTACCTGCAGGAGGTCCTTGGCCACACCTATACAGGGAAGCCCTGACAGAACTCCCAGGTGACTCGCCAGGCCAAACTCTGGAAAGAAAACAACCCCATAAATATATAGTAGAGGACATGACCGTCACAACCAGCTGAAGTCTGAATTGTTATGCAAGTATGTAGCAGGCTACTGTTAATAGTAAATAGTCAATGCTATTAGTAGACAGTATGTAGCTTGAGAATCCGGTATCAGTCTCAGTTTGAGACCGAGACCGTCTGTTCCACTACTCACCTCTGTAGTGGAACAGACCATTCCCATCCACCAAGACCACCTATTGGGGACAGACACAGAAAGAGGCAATGGGTGAGAGATGGGCAAGTACAGAAAGAGACAAAGGGTGAGAGATGGGCAAGTACAGAAGGAGGCAACGGTGAGAGACAGGCAAGGCTCAAAGCAGCTCTCTGCTGTCCCTTGTATTTCTAAGCATGAGGTCTTTCTTCATTACAGGCTGACAAAAGAAGAGTTTTCACAAGACTTAGTGAGATTTTGTTGGATGGATGTATTGAATGTATTGAACTATGTCAACCGCCCATTCACGGATTTCTTACAGTGCAGAGGTGTTCGTACAGGCATATTTCTGCCGTGAATCATAAGTAATGTAGAAATCATTTGAGGAGCTGTACATAAAGCAGCGGGGACTGGTCTGTCAGTGTCCATGGGTAAATGTCAGTGATAAATTCATGAGAGCAGTGTGCATGTGTTAGGCAGAAGACGGCGGTGTGTGTGCGTGTTTTGCGTGGGAGAGGTGTTTTGCGTGTGTGTGTATGTGTGGATAGGGACCCGACTTGAGGTGGGAGTGTGGGAGTGAGTGATTTGTGTGGGCTGTGACTAACACAGGAGAGTGGGAAGGTATGGATGGTACAGAGCTGACTTATGGACACACATCGTGGGAGAGGAAGATAGAGGGTATTGGATAGCTGAAAAGAAAGGCATTAACACACGGAGATGTATCGTTTAAACTAAATTGAGACTTTAGGGTTCTCTGAGTATAACAGTAACTAAGTCAGTTAAACTATAACATCTCCAATGCCAATGTGGTCAGACCCTGACCTGAGGTAGCAGGCTGGGCTGTGTCGTCTCCAGGCGCTGCAGGGCCTCCAGCAGATAGGGGGTCTCTCTGAAGGCCAGGAACCCTGAGATGTAGGGGGCGGTCAGGGTCACCATCTGACTGTCCTCATACAGCAGCTGGTAGGGGACACAGGGAACAGACAACAGAGAACATTAAATCTATATCTAATACAGTGCCTTCAGAAAGTATTCATCCTCCTAAACTTATTCCACATTTTGTGGTGTTACAGCCTGCATTCAAAATATATCATTTTTATCACCCATCTACACACAATACCCCATAATGACAAAGTGAAAACATGTTATTAGAAATGTTTGCAAATGTATTTAAAATTAAATACAGAAATATCTAATTTCCTTAAGTATTCACACCCAATACTTTGTAGAAGCAAAAAAATCAAGCTCTGTTAAATTGGTTGTTGATCATTGCTAGACAACCATTTTCAGTTCACATGGGATGATTTCACTGAACAACAAAGAAAGGGAATAGTGAATGGTCCCCAATGATCCATCGCATCTCCCAAAAACGTTTTCAACATACATCTGTAAAATGATAGTCTAGAAACTAAAGCTTTGGTTGTCTTCCTCTCAGGCTTCCATGTCTTCTCTCTGGACCTCCTCAATGTCCACCTCTTAAACATCAGACTCTGAGGCCTCATCTTGACTGTCACTTTCCAACCTTGTTGAGGATGGCTTGTTGTCAGGCTCAAAAAGCCTCAAATTTCCCTGGTTGGCCACCAATTTTTCAACCTCTGTATTGGTCAGCCTGTTGTGTGCTTTGGTGTGTGTGTTCCCAAACAAGGACCAGTTGCGCTCTGAGACGGCTGATGTTGGTGGGATTTGGAGGATGATGATGGAGGCAACAGGGGAAAGAGCCTCAGATCCACAAAGTCCCTTCCACCACGTGGCTGATGAGATATGTTGGCACGACTGCCATATTGCATCTCCATCCCAAAGCCCTTGCTTGGAAGTGTACTTCGCCAGACTGCCAAGAACCTTGCCCTTACCCAGGCCAAGTTTGCGAGACACGTTAGTGATGACACCATAGGCCTTGTTTATCTCTGCACCAGACAGGATGCTCTTGCCAGCATACTTGGGGTCCAACATGTACGCTGCGGCATGTATGGGCTTCAGGCAGAAGTCTTCACGCTTTTTGATGTATTTCAGAACTGCAGTTTCCTCTGCTTGGAGCAACAGTGAGTCTGAACATCAGACAGGATGGCATTGTCTCCCTCAATCCGTGCAACGGCTACTGCTATAGGTTTCAGGAGTTTCAGGCTGCTTACCACTCTCCCAAAATACATCATCCAGGAGGATCCTCTTGATGGGGCTGTCCATATCGGCAGACTGTGATATGGCCATTTCTTGGAGAGACTCCTTCCCCTCCAGGAGACTCTCAAACATGATGACAACATCACCCCAACAGGTGTTGCTGGGCAGCTTCAATATGGTGCTCTTATTCTTCTCACTTTGCTTGGCGAGGTAGATTGCTGCAGTAACTTGATGACCCTTCACATACCTAACCATTTCCTTGGCTCTCTTGTAGAGTGTTTCCATTGTTTTCAGTGCCATGATGTCCTTGAGGAGCAGATTCAATGCATGAGCAGCACAGCCAATGGGTGTGATGTGAGGGCAGGACTCCTCCACTTTATACCAAGCAGCCTTCATGTTTGCAGCATTGTCTGTCACCAGTGCAAATACCTTCTGTGGTCCAAGGTCATTGAGGACTGCCTTCAGCTCATTTGCAATGTAGAGACCGGCGTGTCTGTTGTCCCTTGTGTCTGTGCTCTTGTAGAATACTGGTTGTGGGGTGGAGATGATGTAGTTAATTATTCCTTGCCCATGAACATTCGATCACCCATCAGAGATGATTGCAATACAGTCTTCCTTCTCTATGATTTGCTTGACCTTCACTTGAACTCTGCATCCAGCAATTTAGTAGATAAAGCATGTCTGGTTAGAGGGGTGTCTGCTGGGCGAAGAACATTCAGAAATCTTTTCTAATATACATTGCCTGTGAGCATCAGAGGCGAACCAGTTGCATTCACAGCTCGAGCAAGACTTTCATCAGCATTTCTCTAACTAAGTTCCTCCATTGAGTCAAAAAAACTTTGGATTCCAAGAGGACCATGAGCTGTTGCTATCGATAAGGTGTCTGATTCATCATTTTCACCTCGAATAGAACCTCTTTTGTCAGAGGTTTCTTGCTGTGAGCGCAGAGGGAACTTTATGCACTTGGCCAGATGATTGTGCATCTTTGTTGCATTCTTCACATATGATTTGGCACAGTATTTGCAAATGTACACAACTTTTCCTTCTACATTAGCTGCAGTGAAATGTCTCCACACAACAGATAGTGCCCGTGGCATTTTCCACGGGCACAAAATGACAGAATACAATTCCATGTACAGATAAATAGTTAAGAAGTTAGATTAAACAACTCCTTTGTAAGATAAATGTTTTGAAATGAAACATGTATGAAAACAGGTGAATTAACACTCCTCAGTTAGCAGGCTCAAGCAAGCTAAAACCCACATGGTAGCAAAAACTAACTAGCAGAAATTGTTAAGTTAGA
The DNA here is from genome assembly GCA_030435695.1 of Brachymystax lenok tsinlingensis. Lineage (NCBI taxonomy): Eukaryota > Metazoa > Chordata > Actinopteri > Salmoniformes > Salmonidae > Brachymystax > Brachymystax lenok. Next base: position 6,561,597 of record CM059812.1, on the reverse strand, counting down.
AATAATTTAAACACACTTAGATGTATGCTACTATTTACTACTTAACACAAAATTATGTATGTCATATAAATATATTCACCCCACCCAGTATTGTAATCATAACTTACCAGACAGCATGTAGCCCTTGGCTCAGACAGTGTAGTAGTGTGGGCTCAATAGCATCTCATTAGTGTGCAAAATCTTGAGAATCAGATGTACATGTGATGGAAGAGTGCACTGCACATGTGATGGAAGAATGCACTGTGCATGCAAAGGGTTGCAATTCCATTTAATTGGGGATAGTTTAACCAAAATATGCCTCAAGACCTAGAATTGCCTTATGTGTATCCCACAAAAAAGGTTCACTGTCATAAGTATAGTTTTGATGTGTTCACTATTATTTTACAATGTAGAAAATAGTAAAAATAAAAAACTTGAATGAGTAGCTGTGTCCAAACTTTTGACTGGTACTGTACAAACAAAGAAAGAAAGAGAAACTCTTGTGCACAGCAGTGTGTCTATGTCCAGGTGCTGCATACTCATTGTTAAAAGGGAATGTGATTGATCAAATGTTATTTCCCTCTCTTGTGTGTGTAGTCTTTCTTGATGTCTCAGGGGTGCCTTTTGTTTAACCCAGAATATCTTTCCATTGACCTGCACAACTCTCACTACAATGTTCTGGCTTACCAGTGTAAGCCAAACCAGGCAACTACGCTGATCATGAGGTTCAATAAACCTCTATAAAAACATGTATACGAGGATTGAAAGACTGCAAAACTGATTCATTCACACTCAGCCTTCTTAGTTTGCCTCTGGAAAACTATCTGGGCATTTTGACAAAGTTGGCTTTTTTGTTAATCATTGAACAGAGATCTATATCTGGGTCCCCAGTGATGGATCCATTGGAGCTGATGGTATCTACCTAAAGTCAATGACAAGGTCTTTGGGATTTTTCCTCATTCTTTTGTGACTGGTCAGGCTAGACAGGATGAGTTATTTTTTTTATTAAAAAGAAAATCTAGTGTGCAAATTGTAATGATAATTTTGTTCTCAATGTTCATAAACTGAACTTCAATTGAACAACTCCGTCTGTAACCCAGAATTTGTAAGATACTGGTTGAAAATGAAACAAGCCCAGTCTACAATTGTCAAATGTCAATGTTTATTCAGGAGAGCTCTGAATTTCAAAGGTGAACACAGTATTTTTATATTGTACAAGTTGAATACAAAAGATACAAATGCCCCACCGTCTCTAGGAAATAGTGTTTTCCCACAGTACCCATTCATTCCTTATCACAATCTTTGCAACATAAGTCAAACTTGGACAGCACCTAACAGTCCCTCCCGTCCCAAGGACAAGAAGGCCTCTCACATGTGTCTGGTAGAACTAAGAATTCTTTGTTCTCACAGATACTCCTTATGGCAAGATAGTACCACCTTGTCCCAGTTTCTATACAGTATACACAAATGCTAGACACACACACATCAATTGGATTATCATTGTCTTATAACCCTATCCCTGTTGCATACATTTTCAGAATGGAATACTCTTAGTCATTACTTACAAACATCCCTATCACAAGTCAATTATAGTTTACCAGGAAATTGTAGAGTTCAAACTATACTATGATCAGTTTTGTGATAAATACTTTGGCCGAGATATTCATTATTACAGATTGCGTCGTTCAACTGACCTATGGTTGATTCGCTCTGATTTTGTTTTGGGGTCTCCATGTCCAACTATGCCAAACATCGTACACATTGATGGCTTCTACTGTAAGCCTGCTCAACCGCTCTCAAAAGAGCTAGAAGAGTTTGTTCAGAGCTCTAGAGAACATGGGGTCATTATAATGTAGTTAGGATCCTTAGTCAGTCTTACAACAGATGTAGCCACTGAAATTGATTCTGCCTTTTCCCAACGCCTCAGAAAGTCATGTGGGGACATGTTAGCGACAAACCCTCCATTTCGGGTAACAATACCCTCCTGGTAAAATGGCTGGCTCAGTCTGACTTCCTTGGTCATGACAAGATCAGAGCATTTGTGTCACATGTCAAGGAGGAGAATTTACCATGGTGTTGGGTTTGCCACTGTTCCAAGACCAATTTGACAATCTTCTCCATCTGGAAGAGAGAGGAGGAGCCAAGGTTTTAGACATCGGCAGTTTCAATAGAGGGATCTTTCTTCAGGGCTTGCAGGAAGTTCTCCACAATGGGGCCTACAAGTTCAACATGCAGAAGCTCTCCAGACTGCAAGGAGACCATTCCAGGAAGCCACTGGACAGGGCTGTCTATTGGATCAAGTTCGTCATGAGACACAAAGAAGCTGCTGACTTGCGCTCAGAGTCCCACAGGATGCCATGATACAGCTACCACTCAGTGGATGTCATCACCATGTTGTTGGCAATGGTGCTCCTGGGTAAAGACTCTGGGTAAATTATTGTGTCTGCACTGACTGGGGGACATTTGATTAGCCTTAGTATAATATAATTGGTCCATGTATCAACAAAACAAGCTGGCAAATATCATAAATTATGATGGGTTGTGTTACAGAATGTGTTGACAGCCCTTGATGGAGAATTAGGGTCGGGTCCAATAGAGGGACTGGAACGGTTAAGAATGAAAAAATAGAGGCAATGAAAAGTTGAGGCAAGACTCATGGTCACAAACTGCTAGGATGACTGAACAGACATGGCCTGTGTCTCCTTCCTTTGATCAACACTAATACAGAAGAGCTATTCAGGTTAAATACAAAAATAACACCATCTTAATTTCATCTAGTATGCTCAAACAGTGCCTATGAGTCAAGAGGAGAAAAGGAAGCCACTTTATAGCATTAAGATGCAGCCTATGGTTAGCATTATCATAGAAATGGTCAGAGTCAGTGCCTTACCTCTAGGTCTGGGTAGCTGAGCACAACTAGCTGGGCACAGGCGTTGACGTCATCTCCTTTGATGAACGACAGGTCCACTCCTTCAACCCTCTCCAGCCCGGTGAAGTCTGGACTTCTCTGCCAATCCTCTGTGTCCTCCTCCACCACCTACTGCCTCCGGCTGGCCTGTTCACTAGGAGAGAAAGAGGAGAGGGAGAGAAAACAGCAAAGGGCCAAGGGGTAGAGGTAGGGAGAACATTTGGACCGGCCAACAGTTGATGAAGACTTCTACTAGTAATGAGGCATTCTCCAGCACCGGTCCCCCTACACCATCTGCTTGGCTTCTACATCTCTAGTGTCAGACACAAATCTACCAAGGAGGTGGCCGCTGGGAAAAGGGACCTGATACCATTATCAGTGACAGTCACAATAGATTCACAAATCAATGGCTGAGAGAGGTAGCCGATACTGGCAGCATTCCAGGGTTACTGTTGGCAGGAAACTTCTCTCTTGCAGAAAGGTCTCACCTCACCTGGCCAGTTGCTGCGTCCCTCTGCTGGTGTTATAGGGTAACTTACTACAGTTCTCCCAAGACAACCCTACCTGCATCTCACAAGGGCTATCCAGTAATGAACAAGGCCTACATTCAGACCCTTTACACGGTTATGTGGTTGATATGTGATATTCCATGAGCACAGTTCACAGGGTTTAAAATACCAACTTGTGCAGGGCTGGCTCCAAGCACAAGCGGAGACCAAGAAACTCAGGCTGGGTCTCAACTTACTGTTGAGAGTTAGAATAGTAGAATACACAAGGTGCAATTTCTAAATGTGGTTGTGCATCAGCAGTTTTTCTCTTGTTCTGTCAGTCACCCAGGGGCGCTGACCTCCAGGGGGCCCCTTTGATTTTGTTAGTCACTCTCACTCAGATGTCATTAAAATGGCATAAGTCATGTAGGAAATTAGCTTCAAAATAGCAAAAATATGTCTCTTCCCCCTTGTAAAATGAGTAAATGTGGATATTTAATTGACCACTTCAGCACGGTTTTGTGGCCACGCAGGGCTACGGCCAGAAGGTTGAGGGTTTGCCGACCACCACTGATGAGCTCACTTTCCCTGCCTGTCTCACTACACTACAATCAGAGAGGGGAAATCAGATTTACATTTTTATGATATATCTATAATTGTAAAGCAGGTGGTTCGAGCCCTGAACACTGAATAGCTGAAATCACGGTTTACTGCTCTAATTATGTTGGTGACCAGTTTATAATAGCAATAAAGCACCTTGGGGGTTTGTGGTATTTGGCCAATATTCCACGGTTAAGGGCTGTATGCAGCCACTAAGAACCTAAGAACAGCCCTTAGGCTGGTATATTGGCCATATACCACACCCCCTTGTGCCTTATTACTTAAGTATATAAAACAAATGGATCGTTTTCCTACCAACAGGTTTCTGTGCCAATGCACCACACACAACCAATAAGCAATGCATAACTGCATACCGATTACATCTTGGTTTACGTTTTCAACACTACAATCAAATAGAGTACGTCAATCTTGAAAAACAGAAAATAGATCCCTCCCTACTCAGTATCAAAGGCTTGGATTGACAATCTATGAATGTCATTAAACCTTTTGGGTGTTTTGTAACAGACGTCTCTGGCCATTGATTGAATAGCCAGTGTGCAGTTTGGATGCTGTCATTTTATTTGAGTGGAGTGGATGAACGCGCGCAGGTAGGTTACAGGAGACTTTTGAAGTAGCCTAATCAGATTAAAACATTGGGACTAGTTGTGTTTCTGCCACACACAAAAAAAGGTAACACATTTAAGTAAGTGACAAATATTTAGGCTATATTGAAGCCTTAGGTTCTAGAGGAATAGCCGCTCGGATCGGGAAGGAGTCAGAACGCGCGTTAAGCTTTCCTGAATAACAGGGGCTACTGGGAGCATAGGCCTATGTGGCTTCACTATATAGGAAGACTTCGGGGAATGATGATCTGCTACAGACAGCGCATCAGTATCAGAAGTAAAAATATAGCCAGACTGTCCTGTACTGTGCCTTTCTAGATGTTATAATCGGAGAGTAGACCCACAGCTGATCCAAATGGAATTAAACATTCAAATAACAGGGCTTTTCCACCATTATTTAAATTACATTTTCACTGCAATTTACAGCCTATAGTAGAATTGTACTGACTTGAAAACAATAATTAATGTCCTTTACAAATTGAATTAACTGTATAACGGATTTTTTTTAATGTAAAGCGAGCCAGCAAAAAACAACAATCATAATTTAAAAATGTAATTAAACTTGCACCCCTTGTAATAATACTGAACAACATTTGTACAACACCTAACACCTTAGCCTTTTGGTATTGTAGCGAACAGTGGGGCAGGGAATACAACTCAGATCGCTGGCGTGAAAGACAAACATCGTGCCGATAGGGTTAACCCAGTTGCTGGGAATTGTACCGTGGCTCATATAGTGAGGTTTGCTACACTGCCCCTCCGTACTTGAAGGCACGTCGCTGTGCTTCGACAACTCCGCCACCTAGCACATCCGAGCCGCGCGTTCCCGCCATCCCACTTCTAACATCAATGTAGCAAACGGCAGGACAAGGAAGTGAAATCGAGTCTCTGGCGTGAAAGGCCAACACCCTATGGATCGTGCTAATAAGGTTAATCCACTTGGTAGGAGTTGTAGCATTACATTTGAGTCATTTATCAGATTTGGGTTAAGTGCCTTGCTCAAGGGCACATCAACAGACTTTTCACCTAGTCGGCTTGGGGATTCGAACCAGCGACTTTTCAGTTACTGGCTCAACACTCTTAACCGCTAGGCTACCTGCCACCATCACGATTGCTCATTTAGCGAGGATTGTGACAGTATAATGGTTTTTGTAATGACAGTCATAGGAACCAGGGTTTGTCATAGTTAGGGTACCCCCTCCCATCCACTATATTAGTGTCAGGTGTTGGAGAGCACCATTGAAAGCATGTCCCAACCGAGTTTTAGTCACAGTACATTTTTTGTTAGGCTAGCAGTGTTTCTGTCAGGTTTCTGTACTGCACATATGATGGCTGAGTATGCAAAACAAATGTGCACCCTATTGATACAAATTATTATGATATCATTCTGCCAGGTAGGCCTACTTTCCAGTCAACATTTAATTAGGAAGGTTTTGGGGGGAAACACTGAAATTTGACTGTTTCAGCATGAAAAAAAATAGTTTCATATGAATTAAATTAATCATTATTTTATGTTTGCTTTTTTTTTTTACTATTTTGAGAAATATAAAGAGTGGCATCCGTTATATAGTCAATTACATTTGTATGGCTTAAACAAGATCAGTAGGGAGCTTTTTGAGCTGCGTGTCTTAAGTGTTTTTTCATGCGCAATGACGCACCTGGCCTCTCCGCTGCCTATCAGCTATTCCTCTATGTTCTTGTGGATTTATATAGAAAATTGGAGCAGCTTTGAATGATTGTATGTGTGGTATGATTGCTAGTTAGCCTATTGCAGATCTGGACAAACAATCCAGCAACCACCATTGTCACTGTGGATAGAAGGCAGAATAGAGTTGACTGTAAAGGAAGCATGCAGAAAAGCGTAGTGCATAAGGGACGTACCAAAACACCTTGATAGGGGAAGCAGATGAGAAAATGTGGCTATATGGTAGAAATTCTATAGTAAAACCTGAAAAATGGGTATTGTAAAGCAGGGAATAAAATGCACTACCAGTGGTGGAAAAGGTACCCAATTGTCATACTTGAGTAAAAGTAAAGATACCAAAGTCTAAAAGTGTTTGATTTTAAATATACTTAAGTATCAAAAGTAAATGTAAATGCAAAATGTTACTTAAGTATCAAAAAAAAAGTATAAAACATTTAAAATTCCTTATATTAAGTAAACCAGATGGCACAATTGTTAGTGTTTTTATGTATTTATGGATAGCCAGGGGCACACAGAAACAAAGCATTTGTGTTTAGTGAGTCGCCAGATCAGAGGTAGTAGAGATGACCAGGGATGTTCTCTTGATAAGTGCATGAATTGGTACAGACACCCCAAAAAACAACTTAAGTAGTACTTTAAAGTATTTTTACTTAAGTACTTTACACCACTGTGCACTACCCTACCCTGTGCCCCCCCCAACAACACCGAGAAACATACACATTTTGACCAGCCTCCCCACCCCAGTAAACTTAGAACTATCTCTTAGGGCCCCCAAAAGGCTAGGGGTGGCCCTGAACTTGTGTAGCTAGTGGACTCATGTCAGTGGAGATTGAAATGGGGAGGACAACAAATTGTTAGCTAGCTAAATGTCGAAAATGTAAGTTGGTTCAAAGTTATGAGATACCTCCACGTCAGTGGAGGCTCCTCAGAGGTGGAAGGGGAGGACAGTCCTCCTTAGTCAATTTCATAAACATTTAAATGGCAAAACATTTAAAAAGTTATCATTTTTAGATAAAACTATACTAAATATAATCACATGACCAAATAATTGATTAAAACACACTATTTTGCAAAGAAGGTCTACAGTAGCCTCAACAGCACTCTGTAGGGTAGCACCATTGTGAAGCCGAAGGACAACTAGCTTCCGTCCTCCTCTGGGTACATTGACTTCAATACAAAACTGTTTGGCAACCCCTTCCATAGACTTACACAGTAATTATGGCAACTTCCGGAGGATGTCCTCCAACCTATCAGAGCTCTTGCAGCATGAACTGACATGTTGTCCACCCAATCAAAGGATACAAAATGAATCTAGGATTGAAAGCATAAATAACAGCTAGCTAGCACTGCAGTCCATAAAATGTGGTGAGTGGTTGAACAGTTTTGAACAAATGAATTTCTTCCCAAATAAAGGAGAAGCAAGAAAGAAATATATATATAGAGCTTGTCATTTTGTCATTTTCACTTACTTCGATAGCAAATGCAGCCGGCTAGTTTAGCCTAACACTCTGCTCAAACAGAGGGATGCTATGTTAGCTAGCTGGCTATGACTATCACACAACACTGGAACTCTTCCAAGTCGAGGATTTACTAATTTATTGCCACCGGGGCCTGTTGCTGTAACTGCTTACTGACTGTACACTGTAACGTTACTGCATGATTCTAGCGGGTTTACTAACGCGTTAGTTCTATTAGCTATGCTGACTAGGACGTTACTTTAGCTAATATGGTGACAACGATGTAGACTGTGTGTAACGGTTATGATATGGTTTGGCATGGAAAGGTTTTTCCGCCTGGTCACAGACAGCTGATGTGTTGTGCATTGAAGTCCACAAGCGAAGGGAAAAGGTGAGGAGGAGAGTGCATGCGAGAAGGAATACAGCGTGATCAGGGGTGTATTCATTCCCACCGATTCTGTTGAAAAACGTTTCTTAAACGAAAATATTTGGGCTATAAAGCTGAAACCAAGTATGGTAGTGAGAGGAAATACAGTCGGGGGTAGTGGGAGAGGATGGAACTAGGTGAAACTGGGCCGACTTTCGGCAAAAAGTCCTCTTTGAAACATCTGCTCTCAATTACATTTCTGTTGTCAAAACTATAATATGTTACGAACACAGTTCACTAAGTTTTATAGACTTGATGCTTTGCCAAAGTTTACAAAGGGGCGTTGTTTAGGAGTGCAACGTCGAATTGAGTTTGTGCACATGCGCACTTCGGAGGAGGCGTTCCCTGACGAAAATATGCAAATACATGTTAAAATGCTCCAATAGGATCTCGCAAGTCCGTGCTTGGCTCTTCCCACCTCTTTGCGTGTTCTGCATACTGCTGCATCTGCACCCACTGTAAACGACACAGATGCAGTGTCTTGGGGAAGTTATATCTTTGGTCGTTTATCCTGTGAAGCATGTTTTGGAAAGGTTCAAGCTGAATATTGACTATAAATGTGATTTCTGTGGAATGGAGAAGGAGACCATTTTGCATTTGTTTTTTGCCTGTATTTATAGTAGAATATTTTGGATTGACATACAGAACTTTGTTAAAAAAAAAATAGGACAGGATGTACTATTTAATGGTTTTGATATGATTTATTTCAGAAATTCTGACATAGATAAAGATGTAGTATATTTAATTCAACTGCTAATAATACTAGGTAAATTTCACATTCACAAATGCAAATGCATGAAGTTAAACAATATGGCACTACTTTATCTAAAATGAAAAACAAAAAGGCAATTAAAACTTGTATTATTAATGAATATGATTTGTTTGTTTAGGATTCCTGGCAATGTAAATAGTTTATATGTATGCTTGTTTGCATGTGACTATTCCTCTTTTGTTTGTTGATATTTGTTAATAAATAAAAAAAACAAAACAAAAAAACAGCGCTTGCCGCGTTCAAAACAACTGGGAACTCGGAAATTTCCGACTTCAGTGCTTTCAAGACAGCTGGAAACTGGTGCAAAAACGAACTCCGACGGGGAAAATTCGTTTTGAATGATCATCCAAGTTGGAATTCCAAGTCGGAAACTCGGGCATCTTTCTAGAGCTCCGACCTGACGATCACGGACGTTATGATTTGACCTAGTCCCCCCCATTTAGCAGTTCCATTCCAGTGGCACTTGTACTTGTCTTCCAAACACAACTGAGACAGACTCATAAAATATGCATTGTACACTCATAAAATATGCATTGCCACCTAGTGGGCATTAGGCAGTAGTACCTTGGACAGCTCCTCAATACCCATACAGTAATTACCTATTTTCTTGTTGCCAAGAAAGTGCCTTCAAACTGTCCATCAGTGCATACTATCTGCCTGTAATTCAGAGACCAGCTTCCATTCCCGTCTAAAAACCCACCTTTTCACCCCGGCTTGCATGTAATCCCATCCATCCATTGGTTCACCTATTCATCCACTCAATGTTAAACTCTTTCTGATTATCATTTTACATATCTGTATGTAGGTGACTTGAGCTAACTAAATGTATCCACATTGACAAGATTGCAGCGTGCATTGCAGGTTGAAGCCAGATCAAAGGTACAAAGATATGTTACACAAACAGGACATCTTTTAATTCTCATAATTCAAGTTTAATGGTTTGAAAAATTGGAAAGGCGCTATTTTATATTAATTCAAAGTTCTTTCTTTAAACATAATTATGAATTTCAAGGGAAATAAAGATATGCAACATTATCGTTGTCTTACAGGAAGGGAGGCTAGATGAGAGAAATGGAGAAATCAGGATATGGTTGGTGACAGACAAACAAGACAGAAATAGCCCTCATATGTAAATGAGATAAGTAGAAGTGAAGGTTGACAAGTAGCGCAACGCAGGTGACATAGCAGATACATTTCAGTAGTTGCAGTGACATTATGTTGAGGTCAGTTGATGAAACTGAAAGGTAACTGAAGACTTCGGTCTCTGGTTTAAAACACAGTGAGCCACTTATAAAGCACTGTCCCAACTCAGCTAAAGAAAAACGAACATCGTCTCCTCTCGCACTCATGTCGTGTTCAAAGAAAGCTTGGTGAACCGTTGAGTACGTTACACTTTGTGGACATTATGAGTTTCCTTTGATAGAGAGCTGGAAAGTAGGAAACTACGCTAGTCTCTCTCTCGAGACATGCTTCAAAGTTAAGATTAGTACAACTATACATCCTCAGACCTGACATGGGTGACACCCTTAGACATCTAGTTACTCATTATTCCATTGATTAACTTAATAAATTAGTTCATTCTGAACAGCTCTCGTTCTGAGCAGGTCCTTTTCTCAGTGAGCCTAGCATTTCATGTTACTCCAGTTAGACACACACTGTACATTATAGACTGTTCACTTTGACCTTGGGTTTCGTTATCATTGTTAAAAAAAAGTATCTCAAAAAAGCTGTTAAAAACAGACAGGTGCCGCTAGCCTGATTGGCCGATAATCCTTGGGAGTGAGATCCGACGCCCCATCAACAAACACGTCTTTGGCCCTCTGTAACATCAAGCAGCAGCATGGTGACACTGACCAGGCTGGATGGGTTGACTTGTCTTGAGAGAGCCTCAGCTTGCAATGCAAGGCAAAAGCTTACCAACCCTTTAATCTGTAGAGAAGTACAATATCTCTTCCGTGAGCTTGAAGCTCACAAAATATCCCCTAAAAAACTCCAAACTAGTTTGACAAAAAAACAAACATGGGAACTAGAAGACGGAACAGCTTTTTTTTTGTTGGCCGGTCTTTGGTGCTTTAGAAGCACAAGGTGTCTGTACAGAACATTATTTGCATGGGTACGTTGCATTACAATGGAAACATCGTCCACTTCGCTCAGTCGAGGCAAAGGGGGTGTCCCCTAACCAAGCAGATATATTTCTTATATACATGGTTAGTTACAAAGGCTGAAATGGTTCTAACAAATGGCTCATGAGGAGTTACTATGGTAACTCCTAAACTAAAATCATCAAAATCAACCATATCCCCATATGAGCATGCAGCAACACACTTCACTCTCACTGAAAACACAATCCAACCAGCACTCGCCCAAGTACATCAACACATTTCCATGAATGGCGCAGTAGCAAATGATAAGCTTCACCACAAAAAGAAATTACATTAACTTCCTCCCTCTCTATATCTACCCCTCTATAAAGAATAGCAGTTTGACCTAAACCTGTGACTCTGATAGTTCGGGGCATTCCATTGGCTAGCAAAAACTCACCTGACCATCAGTAGCGCATTCAAATCAATGACCACAACCACACCTAGCTACGGATCAAGTGCATTCCTGCAGACAGGGACATAATTACTCTGACAAATTCAAGTCAGAGTAATTGAAATTCAATAATTTAAAAGTAATCACTGGTTAAGTGTCTTGTGTCTTGAGACAAGTACATGAATTTGCGAACACATTCAAAATGTGTCAATTCAAATTCCATTTGTGAATTCATATTTCAAAAATAACCTCTGGCAATTTCTTCTAGCTATTTCTCCAATTGAAAGTTTAGCTAAATTAAATGTCTGTCTGTCCGTCCATCTAGCCACACCCGGGAACTGGAAGGTCACCTATACATTGCACATAGCACCCATGAGGACAAACCTCCATACACACATTATTATGATAAATAGAAATGTAATTATGTCAATAGTAGAAATTCTAACTCTGCTTATTGCTTCTGAACCATACCTCGCTACGGCTTTACCCCAATCTTGACCTTTAAACAATTCACCAGGTAGAGACAAACCCTACTGGTGGTATGGCAAATACTGTGTATTTTTGCATGTCATTGCAGGTGTGTTTATGGTTTGTGTCTATACAGTATGTGGGTTTGTGTGTCTTCCATGTTTGTCTGCAGGTAACAGCGCATCCCGTTTCTCCAACACCTTGGAAGTGTGCATGTGTGTAAAGTGTTCTAATGCACATATGCTTTGACGCATGCCGTTTTTATCCCGGGCCCACAGCTCCTTAAATGAGTGGGACAATCGCTTGATCCGGCATTGCGCTCCATGGGTGCGACACTTCCCACACCTACCATAGTCCCAGCAAGCAGAAAACGTTGTGCCAACGTTCTGCTCAGCAGCCCAGCAGAAAGCTGGGAAGAAATATACATGGCCTGCTGCAAGAAAAAAATGAGCCCTTTAAATCACAAGTCTTTGTTTTTAGTTTTTCAACCGCCGACATTTTCTTTATCCTCTGTTGTGCAAGCATGCTTCAGATTGTGACTGACTAATAGGAGTACAGGCTCGTGGTGGTTAGGGGCGGAAAGTGTGGACTGTGAAGGCTGGAGGAGCTGGGACTTGTAGTTCAGCAGAGGAAGAATTGTAGTCCTTGGCAGGAGTGGTAGTCCTCTACCTGGAGATCATGGAGCTGGACTGGGAGTGGTTAGAGGAGGAGGTGGCATGGCTGAGCTGGGAGAAACCACTGTGACTCGACTCCAAACTGCTCATAGAGCCCCTGAGAGAGAGAAAGCAGGTTAGATTATTTTATTTAAACGTATTGTTGGCCTAACTAAGGTTTTAGAACTACATTCTAAATGGGCTTAAAATCAGACCTGGGTGCAAATACTATTTGAAATCTTTCAATTACTTTGAGCGTTTGCATTAGGAGTGACCGGTGGGAGGGGTTTGCACTTGTGGGACTCTTTTATTGGTTATATTGCAACAGGAAAGCTCAACCAAGCACAGCTTAAGTATAATAAAAAACTACTAAAAAAATCTTGTCACATAGGAAATGATTTAAAATAGTATTTGATCCCTGGTCTGGTATTAATGATGCCCAGCTCAAGCTCCTGCTTTGTCAAGTCTGGTGCCGAATAGTGTAGATCATGCAGCAAGTCAAACCAAACGGAGGTGAATCCACTCAGTGACATTCATTTAGCATAAAGCACTGAATTGGATGTCCTTCTAACCCACGGTGACTAAAACAAGGCTTCTCATGCTTCAGTGATAGTTTCGTGGAGCATGAATGAAAGACTTCTTATCCTTTATCAATCAATTTGCAGAGGCAGAAAAACACAGCAGGATCATCAGCTGCATTCAGCTGTGGGCTGATTTTGTCTGGAGCAGATGGTCAGAGGGCCGGAACATAATTACAAATCATTTGTAGACTGCAAATTGATCGCAAGAAGCCCAAACAGATATCATATTTGGATTAAAACCTATTCATTTTAAATGTACTTTGATTTGTATGACATCACGTGCCTCTATTATGCATGGGAATACTTGGGAACAGATTTCCTAAATTAAAGTCACTTTTATCAGTCTTTTATGTCCAACAATGGAACTAAATAAAACCACCCGCGAGCCAGTTGGGAAACCCTGAAATACAGCTAGCCCTTTGTGGCAAAGGAGGAAGGCAACACAAACTAAAAAGGCATGTGTCTGTTAGTCCTTCATGCAAGGGTGAGACTAGCTAGCTTAGTGAGTGAGTGGCCTTTCTCTAGCTGAAGCACACAGAGAAAGCCTAGCATTGCTGGTGAGGTAATGCTCAAATAAAGCCATAAGCCAAGGGTCAAGATGCTAGCGTCTTACAGAGCTGTCGCTAACTGTTAAATGGGAGTTCTCATAAGCAACCAAACGCAATGCAAAGCGAAGGGAACAGAAGTCCACTTACAAACTTTGAACATCAAAGCAAGCCGTTCTTCACAGGAAGAGACAGAAAGAGGAGAGACAGGAGGAGGAGAGGGGTTGGTGAGCGATAAGAGGACAGGAGTGCATTGAAAAGAAAGAGCGGAGGGTAAAAAGGACATCCTCTTCAGGAGGGGAAGCCTACACTCGGCACTTCATAATGGCTACCATGGACATTAATGTTCATGTCAATATTGTATACAAAAAATATCAAATGGAAAAAAGTTATGATACAATACAATCATAACACAAAATACAGTATGATTTAAATAAAAAAAAAACATTTACTTTGATGACTCATTTGATATCAGCTCACACAGACACTAACCTGAAGTCCTCGGAGCCAATGACCTCTGTGTAGTACATGACTTTGCACTTGTGTGAGGAGACCTGCAGGGAGGCGAGGACGTCGTCCACGCGGGGCAGGTTGGTGGAGGCGCTGCCCGGCATGGTGTGGAACCTCCACTGCAGGATGTAGAACCCGGGCCACCTGGTCACGTGGGAGCCCTGGGAGAGGGATGGCGAGAGGGGCAGGAGAGGGACGGCGAGAGGGGCAGGAGAGGGACGGCGAGAGGGGCAGGAGAGGGACACGAGAGGGCAGGAGAGAGGGGCAGAGGGGCAGGAGAGGGACGAGAGGGGCAGGAGAGGGACTAAGCAGAGGGGCAGGAGAGGGACGGCAGAGGGGCAGGAGAGGGACTACAGAGGGGCAGGAGAGGGACGGCGAGAGGGGCAGGAGAGGGACGGCGAGAGGGGCAGGAGAGGGACGCGAGAGGGGCAGGAGAGGGACGGCGAGAGGGGCAGGAGAGGGACGGCGAGAGGGGCAGGAGAGGGACGAGAGGGAGAGATGGGGGCAAAGAGAGATGCATTAGATGAGGTTTAAATCATTGTCAATTTGAATGTTCTTAACATTAGATTTATTTAGTATTGAATGGCATTTAAAATCACACTTATCACTAAACAACTGGTTTCAACATTGGTGTAATATGCAAACCTGTGTATTTTAATGAGTCAATCTTAATTCATTCATTCAGTCAAGAGATTCTCTCAGGCACTGACAAAGAGCCACCTGCATGCCTCATGTTTTTGTCAATACTACGAACAACTAGTCTGCTGACCTGCACGCTCTCCCCCCTCCTTGCAGGTGAGTGGTGACTCCACCATGCTGTAGTCCAGGCCTAAGGTCCAGGACTTGTCTATGAGCTGGACGTTGTTCCCCCCGGGGGCGGTGATGCTGCTGTGTTGCCCCACTAGGGGGTCCTTGCGGGGGGGTTGGGGGGCGCGCTTGGAGTGGTAGAGGTGGAAGACCACGTCGCCCTTACACACGTCAAAGTCCCAGGTGATCACGGAGGCGGCGTCGATGATCTCGATCACCACCTGGGAGGGAAAGCAGGGAGAGAAAAAGAGGAGGGTTGAAGAAGAGGGGAGAGAAAAAGAGAAAGAGAGAGAGAGGGATGAGAAAGGGAAGGATGGGGAAATCAGGAGTGAGAAAAAGAGATGAGAAGAGTAGAAGTAAAAGAGAGATTGAGAAAGAATTAGAGAAAATAACAGATGACCGAGGGAGGTGAGAGCAGAATTCTATCGACTAGTATCCGCATGGCTTCTTTTATAACAGATTATATAATCTATCTACTTTCCTGTAACAGAAACAAAAGAACAGATGGGTGCAGATTCCTCTCAAAGCAACGTTCATGTTCAATTTGTGACAGAATAGTGGCTAAATGTCTGAAGATCTGTTTGAATGCACTTTCAGGATTTCTCCAGTGGGTGGCAGTGTTGGTCAAGTAACTTCAGCAGACCAATGTTTGGCTTGTTAATTATTTTCCTCTCTCGATCCACAGCTTTCTCTCATTCTTCCCATACCTCTTTCCCCATCTCTCTCTTTCTCTCCTCCCACCTATCTGCCCTTCTCTCTCTCTTTCTTATTTCTCCTTCTCCACAATTGACTTCAAAGCTCCAGCTAAGGCCACAGTCGCCTCCGCTCTCCTCGAGTCCTCTCTGCTCTGCCCCAGCCGAGGTGCACTGTATTGGGGCTCACCTCGTGGGGCGCTCCCTTGAAGACGCTGGCACTCTGGTAGATAGTCTCTGTCCACAGGCTGATGTCTTCGTTCTCCAGCTCCTCTGCAGTACGGTACAGAGACTTGGGCACCAGGCCTCCCTCTGGGACTTCACACTGCACACAGACACACATTAGGCCATAGGATAACGAAAACTTCATAGAAAGTACTAGGATGTTTACTAGGATCTTAAATAAAAAAATCATAATATCATTTATATGCACGCACAGATACAAAAAAGGGATACAAACGTTATCGTGGCAACCACATGACAATGTGACTATGTTGGATGATGACACCACACACGCGCGCCCCCACACAGTGACTCACCAAACACTCTCCTCCCAGGAAGTCAGGGATGACCTCCTTGTCTATGTAGTCCAGCAGACCGCCCGGGCCCTGGTAGTCATTACCAGCGTAGATCAGGAACTTCTTACGGGTGTTCTCATCGATGAATGGGCTCACCTGAACACAGGACACAGAAGGTGGGAGGAGTCAACACCCTACTGCTCCCACCTAAATACATCATGCGTAATTGCAGCTTATCTAGTGCCCTATCAGCACTATATAGGGAATAGGGTGCCGTTTAGGAGCCTCCAGCCATAGTATTTCATAGTGTCTCACCAGGGTCCAGAGCACAGGGAAGACTCTAGGAGCCCTCAGTATGAGCAGACGTCCCAGCGTCTCTGGGTAGTTGGCCTCCACCACCTCAATGATTCTCAGAAGGGCCTTAACCCCCGGTCGCCACAGGTGGCGCATGTTTAACCCTTCGAGGTCCACCAGACACGTCCAACAACTAGAGGGGAGAGAGAGAGAGAGGAGGTAGGAGGGTGAGATTTTAAGTACTCTACACAGATTGTAAGTACAATACACATTACATTTCCAAATACAACCTTATGACGTAAAAAAACGGAAACAGACAGATTCCTCCCACTCTCTCAATCAGGGGCTCTCTCGCTCCCTGTCTTACGCGAGAGAAGCTCCATGGCTTTCCAACCTAGCACACTTGAGATTCCTGCATGGCTTCTCTCCACAGTCACGTCCATCTGATAAGCCTGACAGCTGCCAGGTAACACCCCCATTCTCACCTTCTTTCTCTTTTCCCCCCTTCTCTCTCCCCTTTTCCGTTTCTCCTCTCACTCGCTCCATTTCTCTGTCACTTAATCAATTTCCCTCTCTCTCTCACCCACACCTTTCAGAGAGGAACCCTCCACATTCTTTCCATCTTGCCTAGAGATAACTTTAAAGAGCATCCCCCACACTCAGCAGTCTGTGTTAATAACCTCACTGCACCAAGGCAGTTCCCATGATACACATTAGCTTAGCAACATCTACAGAGGCCCCATAGGACTCATTACTGTTGAGTCCCCATCTCCCAGGAACTTGTGTCCTGTAGATCTGAGAGGCCTGGATAGGTGTATGCAATATGGCTTAAACTCCACTTGACCTATCAGAGGGAGTGGTGGATCTACTAACAAATAGCCACGGGGTGTGTACCTGATTGGTCGGCCAAAGACTTTGGTGTTCTCCTCACAGCGCCTTAGGCCCTCCTCGTTTATGGATAGAACCTGAAGGGTTAAAAACACACTTAATGTAGGTATGCTTACACACACACACACACACACTTAATGTAGGTATGCTTACACACACACACACACACACACACTTTAGTTACCACATGTTTGATTGACAGCAGAAGAGGCCCACTCACGTGTCTGAGTAGAGACTCCTCCCCCAGGGCTCGAACCAGCCCCTTGGTGTCCATCTGTCCCAGACGCAGGATATAGAGAGGACGACCCTCTGGAAGGACACACAGACGGACACATATTTGAATAGTCTAGGGATGCACATTTCGGTCCATTTTGCTGCCGACTAACCAACCCTCATTAAAACCTCTTAAGGAGCAGTAGGGCTCCTTAAAAAAGTTGAATTATTAAACATTCATCAATATACAAGTGTTGCATAGTCATCAAAAGCTCTGCTTCTTGGCAATATCACAGCATTGTCAGATTTCAAAAAGGCTTTACGGCGAAAGCACTACATTTGATTGTTTGAGGGTAGCACCTCCAATATTTTTTCCATTACCATAAATTCATAAACCATCGCGGGTCACACAAAACACATTTCACAGCGAAAACAAATCAATTACCTTCTGAAGAACTTCTGCTGAGGGCTTCCCAAGTGTCCAACGAAGACAATCCATGGTTCTTTTGTTAGAAAAAGTAATGTATTATATGCATAAATCTCTGTTTGGTTGGTGCGTTATGATGAGAAAATACAGCGTCCACTCGCCCATTGAACCGTGAAGAGAACTCGTTCAAACTATACCTATAAACTTGTCCAAGAACAATCAAACATCATTGATAATGTATCCTTAGGAACACTTTTATGTATATTTAGTATAATATTTCAACCGGAATATAAACTGGGCGATAGGAAAGGAAAAAAACACAGCGCGCGCAAGCCTGTGAACGCGCATCCTCTTCTGTTTACTTCCTAATTCTTCTTCTATTACCATCCAGACCAACTAAATAGAATCAAAACACTGTCTAGAGACTGTTGACATCCAGTGGAAGCAATAGGTACTGAATTCTTACTCCCTTATATGGTCATTTTCAATAGGGAGGGGTTCAAAATGAGGCAATGTGTCAAAATAACTTTTTCCAGGACAGAAATTCCTCGGGTTTGCGCCTGCCATATCCGTTCTGTTATACTCACAGACAATATTTTAACACTCTTAGAAACTTCAGAGTGTTTCCTATCCAATAGTACTAATTATGTGCATATCCTATTTTCTGGCATTTTACTTTGGGCACGCCAGGCTCTCCAAAACCGTCACCTCGGGAGCTGCTTCCTATCAGTCAACAAACAAAAAATAAAATTCCAAACAGTAAAATATTACGCATGCATACAAGGAATGGACATTTGTCATTATGAGAAACATGCAACAGCAAGTCTATGGTCTTCCAGTCAAAAGGCTACATATAGTTTATTATTGAACATTCAACTCCTGTAATGAAGCAGCTAATAAAACATACTTTTAAAACATTTGCCAAAATGAAATTTGTGGAAAAACTGTTAAAAAACAGTGCACCTAATGCAAGTGGCTCCATATAGGACAGAGATGAAAATCTTTGCTAGAAACGTAGAGGGGGAATCTAATAGCAACAACTAGGATGGGCTGGGCCTTTGGCTTCTGGACAACAAAATAAAGTTGATATGAAAACCAATAGAACAGGTGAGAAATGGGGAAGTCTTTATAAAATCATACTGGTTAAATGGTATGGGGAAGTCTTGAAAAATCATACTGGTTAAATGGTATGAGGAAGTCTTTATAAAATCATACTGGTTAAATGGTATGGGGAAGTCTTGAAAAATCATACTGGTTAAATGGTATGAGGAAGTCTTTATAAAATCATACTGGTTAAATGGTATGGGGAAGTCTTGAAAAATCATACTGGTTAAATGGTATGAGGAAGTCTTTATAAAATCATACTGGTTAAATGGTATGGGGAAGTCTTTATAAAATCATACTGGTTAAATGGTATGGGGAAGTCTTTATAAAATCATACTGGTTAAATGGTATGAGGAAGTCTTTATAAAATAATTGGCGCCACGTTTCTATGGATGGGTTTTGGCTATGCTACCTTGAAGCAAGGTAAGACACGCCTCATTATTTAAAGTAAAGTAAAACGTTCAGGTTTCAAACAATAATGCTGTCTCAAGCTCACATTGCAAAGTGGTGGGTGACACGCTGATAGCCTGCCTACCGCTGACTTTAGCCTATGCACCCGAACAGCGAACGGGAGGCGAGCTTTAATTACCAGTTGAGATTGAGAAATAAAAACAGTATCTCTTTTTCCAATCGTGGCCATCAAAACAGTTAACACACGATTGCAATTAGAATTGTTGTTTGTTGCTTAGAAAAGCACGGAGCTGCTCTCGCGCTGTCTAGCAGGTGATAGGCCATTCTGCTCCTCAAACTAGGCTCTTTTACATTGAATTATGTGATGAGGGCAATGCCTTGGGACTGCCGTGAAGACATGCAATAAACCAGAGCATGCAAAATACCCAGGGCAAGTATGATGTAACAACAATGTATTTGAAATTGGGACTGGTGAACTACAATGTCGATTCTAAGCTGTATTCCTTCATTGGACGAATATGGTGTATGACAGGAAGTTGTGGCTTAGACTTCTTTTTATATTACAGTGAAATACAAAGTGACGTTTTGGGAAGTTACTTCTTGTTAGGGCTAGGGTCCTTTTTTCAGAATTTCCGCCTGACTGACAAGCCCAAAGTAAACTGCCTGTTACTCAGGCCCAGAAGCCAGGATATGAATATAATTGGTAGCATTGGATAGAAAACACTTTGAAGTTTGTAGAAAATGTTAAAAGAATGTCTGAGATTATAACACAATTGATATGGCAGGCAAAAATCCAAAGAAAAACCAACCATAATGTTTTTTTGAGGTCCCAGGCTCTTAATGGAAAGCTATGGGTCCTATGTAATTCCAGCTCCTTGATTGCAATTCCTTTGGCTTCCACTAGATTTCAACAGTCTTTGTTAATTGTTTCAGGCTTGTTTCTTCAAAACAACGAAGAATTTGGAGTTTTGGAATAAAGACTCCCGGTAGAATATCAGTCTTTCGGAGCTTACTAATTTGACTTTTCTATTGAACATACTACTTTCTGTATGAAATATTATAGTTTATTTACATTTTAGGGTACCTGAGGATTAAATAGAAACGTCGTTTGACTTGTTTGAACAAAGTTACTGAAATCGATGGCGCCAACTAAACTGACTTTTTGGGATATAAAGAAGGATTTTATCTAACAAAACGACCATTCGTGTTGTAGCTGGGACCCTTGGGATTGCGAACAGAGGAAGATTTTCAAAACTAAGTGATTTATTTAAATCGCTATTTGTGATTTTGTGAAGCCTGTGCTGGTTGAAAAATATGTTGATGTGGGGCGCCGTCCTCAGACAATCGCATGGTATGGTTTCGCTGAAAAGCCTACTGTAAATCGGACAACGCAGTTATATTAACAAGAATTTAAGCTTTTAAATGATAAGATACTTGTATGTTCAGAAATGTTTAATATTACAATTATTTATTTGAATTGCACGCCCTCCAATTTCACCGGACGTTGTCGACTGGTGTCCCGCTAACGGGACGCCTTGCCTTAAGGAGTTTTAACAACTTACAAAGAAACAGGACACGCACATAAGTTTTTTTTACCAAGTGTAAATAATACGAGTACAAGAGTGTTTGTGCCGTCTGAGTGAGTAATTCTGAGTGACTTGTGTAGTTTGTGAACATCCTATGACTACCCCTCTACATCAAATCAAGACTTCATGACAATTATTAGCGACTAATTGTGCGTGTATGCGTGCGCATGCCTGAGCATCTCTCTCTGTGTCCATACCTTTATCATGGTGGTGCCACCCTCCAGTGTAGTAGTCATTGAGGACCTGTGGTGAGGTCCACGTCTCTAACAGATAGTCCACCTGGTGCTGTTTCCTCCATGTTAAGGACTGACACAGGATCTCCCTGGCCTTCTCCATGTTAAAGTCCCTGGCCCGCAGGAAACGAAGGATGTGCTCGTCCTTAGGGATCTGGAAAGGTGGCGAGGAGGGAGAGGAGGGAGTGAGGGTAAGGGTCTCCGAGAGGGGGGCGGTTGGGGTTCAGAAGGGGGCAGGGTAAGAACGTGCGCGTGTGAGCATGTCACAAATGCCTCTCTGTTTGTGTCTCAAGTAGCAGAGTATGATTTTAAAGAGAATATGCTTTAGTATGTGTGTATTGAAAGCTGTAAGGGTGGGTGTGTGTGTGTGTGTGTCTCACCTTGCCCTTGTGGCTCTCCTGCAGCCACTGTCGTAGTCTGATCAGACAGCTCTCCTGCAGAGGCGTCAGGTCTCCCAAGTAGCGCTTGATGTAGTCTGCATCCAACTTGTCTACAACACACACACAATTTAGGGAATTCTCAAGTCAGTCAATTCAATCTCATTCAAATCAATCACACAGCTAAACATCACTTAAAAATGGCGTTTCCCATTTTCCTAATGTATTGAAACGTTTGACCAGTGTCTCAATCCTTCATTAGTACTAACCATCAGGCGTGCCAGTCTGGTTCTCCATCAGGTTGTCAGGTTGGCTATTGGCATCGTTGCTTGTGGCATCATTTTGGGTGGCATCATTTTCGATGGCATTGGCAATCTCACGGTCATTGGCATCCGTGGACACAGGGATTGAGACGGCGGGCGTGACAGGCAGCTCCAGGTGGAGGACCTTTGGGGTGGCAGAGACAGGTTTGGTGGTGACGGAGGAGGAGGGAGCATCCAGGGAGGGAGTCCAGCGGGGCACGTGGCTTATCCCCTCTTCCTCTAGCTGGTTTAGGTAGAACTCTATGATCTCCTTACCCTGAAGACGAGAAGGGGAGGAAGGAGGGAGGGAGAGCAAGAGAGATGGAGAGAGGGGGGGAGGTGGGAGTACGAGGGAGGAGAGAGAGCGTCAGAGTGAGAACAAGAAGACAACGTTAGAGTTATTAATATGGAAGGAGGCTAAATAGGGACAAGGAGCTTACCTTTGTTTACATTGGGCTCAGCAAATTGGGTTACATTACATAAGAAGAGCCACTTAGCACTAGACCTCACGGCCCAATGGTATGTCTGCTGTATCAACACTGGATTCCATGGTTGGGTCGGTTCCTTTTCATTTAACTCAATGCAGGAGATTCATTAAATTCCCAATACAATTCGGTTATTTTTTAATTGGAATTCAATTCACTTGCTGAGTTGAAATGGAGCCTAGTTGGATTCATACTTTTTTGCATGAGGGGAAAGTTTGACGTCTGGCGAATTCTCTTAATATGATACATCTGGGTTGTATTCATTAGGGCGCAATGTACCAACGGTAAACGAAAGCCAACATTTCTTTATGGACAAGGTTGAGGTAGTCCCGCCACATTTCATTCTGTTTCTTACTGTTAGTGTCTAATGAATATGACCCTGATCAGATCCGGCTCACACACCTTCTTGATACTGCTGGCGTACTGCTTCATGGCCATCTTCTCCACCGTGCTCTCGAAGCCGAAGAACGATTTGATGTCCAGGCTGGCCGACTGCTCGAAACACGTCCAGTCCTCATTCTCAGGGTGGGCCTGCGCACACACAAACACACAAAAGAGATGATACAAGTGTTACCGTGGCAACCACACACGCCAATAGGACTGTGGCGAGCGCTGACGCACACTACGAGCTACACATCCTCAGCTATGTGTGGGAGTGCGTACCGATGGCACACTGTCCACTGGCATTACACCAATACTGACAGGTTGTGTCGTTATATACCAACAAATATTGATAAGAGGGAATTTTGTGACGGTATCAAGCACAGACAGCACATTCACACACAGCCCGAGATTGTATCAAAATAGATTTAGTCAGATGTCAGTGAGTGGAGTGTGTTAGATAGGACTGGGAGTGAGAGCGTTGAATGTCAGACACCGCTGGGCAAACCAAGACAAGTGATCCAGTGATCCCTCCGTGACACACAACTTCTGACAGAGCTTATTTTACTATGTAGCTCTCCGGCTAGCTCCGGCGTTGGAGACCTGTTATCTCTGGCTACCAAAATGTGTCAGCTTTAGCCAACTTTAGCCCAGTCTAATTGAGCTGCCTAGCCTTGTTTAGCATCCTCTAGCTAACTGTACCTGTTCTTCACAAGGAAAGCAGCATAACGGACCTAAAATAGGCCCGCTAGCCTCGTTAGACGCTATTGCAATGTGCTTGACCTCATTAACTCAAGAGTGCATTCATTCACAACGGGAGCCTGGTGAGAGTAGCACTGAGGTCAGAGTAGGGAGGCCTGGGAGGTGTGAAAGAACTGACTACGGAACAGTGTGTGAGTGTGTTGAGGCGTTGTGCTGCAGGGAACAATGGGAGGTCTGAATTATTCAGTGGGAAGGAAGCAGCACGAGAGGCTGGTTGGAACACAGCTTTCTCTGTCTATATG
Organism: Brachymystax lenok tsinlingensis; assembly: GCA_030435695.1. Lineage (NCBI taxonomy): Eukaryota > Metazoa > Chordata > Actinopteri > Salmoniformes > Salmonidae > Brachymystax > Brachymystax lenok. Next base: position 6,537,624 of record CM059812.1, on the reverse strand, counting down.
GAGAGAAGCATTGGGAGTGCATTGGAGGGAAGGGGTTCAGACATAAGTGTGCTGTCGACAACTTGCATTTACAGGGCGGTGTGTGTGTGTGTGTGTGTGTGAGATAAGGTGATATAAAACTAAGACTGAAGTGGCGTGTGTGAAGCTACATATCAGGAGCTGGTTAGAACACCGTTGATCCGTCCATTTGAAGAGACATTGTGAATGCACAGGTGTGCTGCTGACAGCTGGCTTCAAAGTGGTTTAACGGGGCTTTGTGAGTGTGTGATTGAGTGTGTGTGTGTGTGTGTGCGCACATGCACGCGTTTGACAAAATAAAGCCAAGGCTTGAATGTGTGTTAGCGAATGGACAGGTAGCTTACGTAACCATTCTAACCGACGCTACATTTTAAATGTGTGTAACACACCGAGTAGCTGCAGAGTTCGTGGATGATGACTCTGTTGGAGAAGGTCTCGTTGTGGGACTCGATGTGGAGCGTCCTCTCTCGCTTGTTCAGAGTGTTCTCCTGGCTGAAGTACACATAGTCCACCCCCGCAATCTGCACACAAAGGACACGCATGAAACCAGTTGCAGCAAAACTAAATAGTCAAATAGGAAAAATGGATAACACTGACTACAAAATGGCCGATGCCTGATCTGCGCGTTATCTAAGGTCTTTTGATTCGTTTTTTTCCCCCGTCATGTCAGCTTCACTTAGAATACAACCTAAGGATCACATCAATATTTTTAATGACCGGTATACGTCAACACCACTCTTTGGTTGGGGTAAGCCAACACCATTCCAACATAGAAAAGCTACTTTTTAACATACTTAATTAACATTTTTGGAAGGAAAACTATTTCACTCATATTTTAAGTAATTATAGGTCATATTTCATAGAAGTCTGGAAACAATGAGAGGAAACTTGAAACAATACTCATATAGTTTCTGCTTTTGGGGTCTAGACAATGTTACTGTAAAGCACTTTGTGACAACCCCTGACCTACAAAAGGGCTTTATAAATACATTGGATTGGTTGATTGATTGACTTAAAGTACAAGACTCACATTGACTGACAATGCTTTATAAATACACTCGATTTGATTGACAAGACTCAAGAGAGAGGTTAGCGACAGCTTAGCGACGTCAGCCGTACCCGCTTGAGGAGACGAGGGGCGTCCACGTCCAGTTTGCAGCGGCGCTGGACCTGGTGCATGGATCCGTCCTCGCTCTCAGTTTCCTCCAACACCTCGCTGTCCACAAACATGGGAATCAGGTGACACGTGGGGAATCGCCTCTCGTAGGCCTGCGAGAGAGAGTTGGAAAGAGTAAGGGTTATTAGTGTGGGACTAATTTGTTTTTACAACGCAAACTCTTTTACCTTCCATGTTAATAAAGTTGATTGAATTGAGAGAGAGAGACGCATCAGACAAGATATTCTAGCCATCGTATAGCCAACAATGAAATAGCCTAGTTCCCAAAAATCAATATTGTCAGCTGTTTTCATATCTCAAAAATGTGAGTAAGAGAGAAAGAGATTGAAAGTGGGCAAGAGAGGTTAGGACAGAGAAGATAGACCGCGAGAGACAAAACACCCTTCAGGTCTATTCAACTACATGACCCCGCACATCCCCTCACTACGGTCCTATCATTGACTTGTATCCAATTGTCTCAGCAGCTGGCACGCATGCCAGCATTACACAATGCATTGTTTCATTATCTTGGATGCTAAAATAGAAGCTTAGTAAAGGCACCCCAGGCACAATATATCAGTAGAATTCTGCTCATAAACAACATAACACCAAAATGGGCCCTGGTCAAAAGTAGTGCACGATGTAGGGAATAGGTTGCCATTTCAGACACAGCCCTCGATTTATTGTGCTGCTGAAGGCAGCTGTTACACAACGTAAGGTCTTTGGCACACAATGGGCCTGCATTGCTTTCATAATGTTTTATTACTGGTCCTGGACCTGATTGGCAGGGTTGCGTAAGCAGCCAGGGGACCTGAGAGGACATGTATCGACAGGTCCCCGATCAGTTTGGAGAGGTGTGGGAGACAAGGTGATGCTCCAGCCCACCTAAGTGACATTGCGCTCAGAACAGTCAAGAGACTTGTACATTATGGCAACATCTTTGCTAATTCTAGGCCAAGTCTGTGCCCTGTGTTGTAATAAAGGAACTAATTGTGTCTACTTCTTCCTGGCTGGTCTAGACACCATTATTTATTTGATGTTGTGCTGAATGGGCAGAATGGGCTTATCCTGGCCCAGTTGGTCTGCAGTCTCGAGAGAGCGAGAGAAGAGAGGAAGGAGAGAGAGAGAGAGAAAGGAGGGAAGTTGCGTTGGGGGCAATGAGACTTAGTCAAGATGGCTCAGACTGAAAACATACATGTAAAAGTACTCACCAAAAGCTAAGTAAGAGAGCGAGCGAGAAAGAACAAGCTTTTTTTAAACTCAAGGTCGGCAGGGTTCACAGCTCGATCATCAGTAATAATGTAGCAAGATGTCCTTGTCCTCTAAAAAGGCTCTGGGTTCAGGTAAGGTCCTCTAAAACCAGTGTTTTGCAATCCTTTTCATACCAGGGACTCGCAAGCTATGGCTTTTGCTTTTTGGGGCCACAGACTGGAGGTTGTCATGTAACTGTAATAAGGGCTAGAGCAGGCCAGGGTGTGAGACAACGAGCAAACCAGGCTAAGTAGGGACTTTGGAAATTGGCAATAGCTGAACCCCCCCATTCTTTGTAGCGCCAGTCAGCATGGTACCAGACTGCCTAATAACACTGCCAGGGCTGTTGGCTGTGTCCCAAATGGCAACATATTCCCTAAAGTGTTAAAGTAGTGCACTATATAGGCAATAGGGTGCCATTTGGGACACAGACATTGAGCTGTGCCCACTATCATCATGCTGAGTTCTGTTTTTCTCTCTGGTCTAGAACAGAGGCTCTCAGAGGTGTACAGTCAGCACTATGGCAAGAGTAAACACGGTGTTTGGTGTTCGCCCATCAAAACAGGCTACTGCATCAACATCAACAAATGCTCTCAACGGCGCTGAACATCACATGAAGGGGCAGGCCAAATACAAACACTCAATGTCAAACATGTTCAATCCCAATAACAATTTACATCCCAGACTGCATAAACAAAGCAAATATTTCTGGGTAAATACATTTGAATTCTATCACTTTTTGACGGCACCACTTTTGATTTGAATGAAACATTCCATAAATATTTCCCCATTGTAGAAGTGCTCAAGAAAGTGACTTGTTGGACCTGAATGCCAAAACATTCATGAGATAAAGGTGATCAAAGTTTACCCATTTTGCATACCCCATCCATGTCCATCACTGGAAAAGATAAACAGTTGAGAGTGATATCATTTAAAAGCTTACAAAACAGGGTTGTAAAACTATTTTAGAATTTCTGGAGAATCTAAATTGTCATTTTTAACCTTTAAAGTCAATAACATATTCGCATAGCTTCGAGCCTATTTTTACATCCGGTTGTGTCGAGACAACATGCTCTTGAATACAGCGTGGGTGTTATGTTTTGGCTGACAAATGTACTAAAATGGGAATAACAGACATTTCCACTTTCGAATGGTAACACAAAGATGGTTGGAGGGTCCACACATCAGAGAATGGGAATATCTGTTGTTTTAAATTATACTGTCAATCCTCCATAGGAAACCTATTGAAATATAACCATTTAAGTTGACATTTGACAGTGGGTGGAATGACAGGCATCTTTGCAGTAGTCTGAAGGGATAGGTCGATTCTATGGATTGAAATGAAACCCGCCCCTGTATTCAAGAGCATGTTTTGGCTCAACCGACGGCACGCACAACACAAAAACCTCAGATGATATGAAAAATGGTCTAAGCTACAAAATATGCAACATTTGAGAATATGAAACAAATCGGCGTTTAAAAGGTTTAAAAAAATAATAATTTTCATTAAAAACAAATTTTTTAAAGAAATAATAAAATAGTTTTACAACACTAAGCTTTTAAATGACAAACTCAACAGTTTCTCTTTTCCAGTGATGAAGACATGGATGTTTCATGGTATGGTAAAGTACGGAAAACTGGTCAAGTTTGAGAACCTTCATCTTCTGAATGTTTTGGCATTTTATGACCACTTATTCCATGGGCAAACACATACGGAAAGTTTTGTTTTAATTAAAAAAGATATGCAGTCATAAAAAGTGATTGAATTCAAAATGGATTTACCCTTATATCAAACATGATGTTTCAGACCAAAAACACACTAGGCTATATACACAGGTAACGGCAAAAATAAAAGGAAACACTAACATAAAGTGTCTTAATAGGGCGTTGGGGCACCACGAGTCAGTACAGCTTCCATCCACCTTGGCATAGATTCTACAAGTTTCTGGAACTCTATTGGAGGGATGCAACACCATTCTTCCACGAGAAATTCCATCATTTGGTGTTTTGTTGATGGTGAAGTAAAACGTGGTCTCAGGCGCCTCGCCAGAATCTCCCAGAAGTGTTCAACTGGGTTGAGTTCTGGTGACTGAGAGGGCCATGGCATATAGTTTACATCGGTTTCATGCTCAAACTGGAAGGGGGCATAGCCATGGTAGCCAACATAATGGCCTGCCCAGCATTTTAATACACGGCCCTAAGCATGATGGGATGTTAATTGCTTAATTAACTTAGGAGCTACACCTGTGTGGAACCAACTACTTTTAATATAGGCCTACTTTGTATCCCTCATTTGCACAAGTGTTTGATTTATTTTGGAGGTTAGATGTACTTAAAGAGTCAACATACACCCAATGCTAAACAAACGTCACATGACAAGGGAATACAAACCCCACAATGAATAGAAAAGCAAAACAGGAAATGTAAAGTCCATGATAGTGACTATTTTTTAACATAAACACAACACCATTCAGGCCAGTACTCAGTGTTCTGACTGAGGGGGAAGAACTGACTCCAGATCAGCGAGGGGAAAACAACGATGGGTAACTAGAAATCACGTAACCCGCCAAGTGCCTGCTAAACATGGTGCAGTGTGTAACATGTAGCGGTTGTTAGTGGTAACCCAAAGAAAATGTACAAGCTTGTTGAGGGTGTCACTTGATGCTAGAGATGCCCTTGAGATTACACGTCAAATCTATCCGGGATGCCTCTTCCAAACAGGAAATGACCTACTTATTACATATGTTCAAATTCCATATCAAAGGCCCGAGTCACATCACCGAACTCAAATACCACGCTTGCAAGCATGACTCATTGCTTTGTCACAGCTGAGCACATGCTCAAACATCAGAAACTCACAAGGGCGCCTGGGTCAATATTTAGGCCTTAGGCCATCTAATATTGACACAAAGTATTATGGTCCTCTTGAAAAGTCAATTCAAGTGTGTCGGTAAAAGTCACGGAAGAAGTGTGTCACACGGTGTTGACAGGTGACAAGAGGAAGACATGTTCCAATACTCTGACATGGTCACCTTCCTTGTTTCATTTCCATCATTAATGCTGATAGGTGAAATGGCGGGATGGTTTCCCAACATGTTGCTTTAACTCATCATATCAGAGGTTGTGTATTGTGACGGAAAGGAAAGAAGAGGGAAATATTTAAGAATATTCAAAAGATTAACAGCAATTGGGACAAAGGCCTAGTCAGTCACGCGAGTCACATGACTAACAGAGCTACAGTCCTATACAGCAGCGAATCCAAACAGATCCAACTGATTGAGCTCCACCACAGCACGGCAAATATTGACTTGATTGCCTCCAGCTCAACTCTTCCCTGGAGCAGATTAGGCTATCGATCAAACAAAACGGAAAGAGAAAACATTTTTACAAAATTGGCTATATGAGGTTTCCAAATAAGCATGAAAGCATGTGTGTGTGTGTTTATCTGTGTGTGTGTGTCAGCTCAGGTCTCCATAGCTACAGGATACACTAAAGGATAGGCAGGCCAAGTGTGTGAGTAACATTCCCAGGAATTTAGCTGGGACGTTTATAGGATCACTTTCCAGACATGCATGGGGAAATGTCAAAACAATACACAATACCTAATCCTTTCCAGGAAATAGAAAACAGGCCTTCTTCCTTTAGTAAAGGATAGTAAGACTCTGGGCATGGAAGACAGGAAGTGGAACTATTTCTTAGTGTTTTCAGGAAGGGGAACAGAGGACACTTTGGAATGGAAAGCAAGGAAGTGAAAACTGTGGGAATAAATTACTTGGGTGGAAAAGGAACCAAAGGATATTATAAAGACTATTTCCAGACTAGAAGGGACTAGATGGTGTGTGAGAGGCTTTGAAAGAGACTGGTCTTTAGAAAGGGAAGGACACTGGCCAAGGTCAGGCTGCTGGAGCTGACGTGTGGGCGTGTGACTGCCTGAGTGTTGCCGACGACGTTCGTCAGTAGCAGTGATAATGTTTGAGTGTGTGTGTGTGTGTGTTGGCAAGGGAAATTCACGTTCCCTGCGATGGTCAATGACCCCTGGACCTCAGTGTGTTTCTGAGACCCGTTCTGCTATGTATGCCTACTGTATGTGTGAAAGAAGTTGGGGAGGGTAGAGACTCATGTAGCTTGGTGGCGGAGCAGCCTGTCTGCACGGCACACACACACACCATCCTCACATCACAATTACATCAGGTCTAATTAAGCTAAGGCTTGCTCTGGTATCAGTTCATCTAGCCGACACTGAGACCTGACTCTAGATCAGATGACAGGATCTGATTAAGAGCTTTAAATCTGAGATCACAGATACCTAGTCCTACACTCTCCCTAACACACACACACACACACACACACACACACACACACACACACACACACACACACACACACACACACACACACACACACACACACACACACACACACACACACACACACACACACACACACACACACACACACACACACACACACACACACACACACACCCGGAGGGAATATTGATGTAATTGCACAGTGCTGACGTAGCCTAATGGTTAAATCAATAGTAATGGGCTTATATCAACACACTGTTTATAGCGACGATACTACAGTGTTGGGGGTACACAAAGCAACTTTCACACAGATGCAAGGGACATCATCTCAAAACGCAATTGAAATTGCCCGGGACTCCAGTGGACTTCTAGTTAGGTGTGAGTGTCGTCTCGTCTCCGGACTGTATCAGCATTGTTGTGTAACAACAGAGCCAAGAGCCAACAGGATGTCAGTCCCTATATTTATAACAGACGTTTAACGGCGACAGGGAGGACATTTTGGTGAGGGGCCTCTTTTGAGATTGAGACATTTGATGAGGAAGGCTTGGTTGCCGTTCAACATCAAAACAAAAGCAAAAAAACAAGGCATTTAGATGTTTGTGATATGGCCGGAATGTTCTTTTTGGTTTTTATGGTTGACAAAACAATTATCTTGTTTGAAAAGACAGATGTTTACCTTAGAATTAAGCTATTTGTACAAAAGAGATTGAGGTATTTGGAGTGTTAGGTTACATACGAAGCTCTTAGGTCCATAACAAGTCTTCAGACGACATTTCATAGTAATATTTGAAATGAGGACAATGAGGACATTTCTCTTCTCTTTTTCCAGCACAAAGTGGATTTAATTCAGGGCAGGGCCCACACACACACTCACATTGTAAACAGAGGAACAAAAGGAGCATTATTGTGTTAGATTGTGGAACTATTCTGGAAAGTACTGTACTGACAATGCCAGGCCTGAATGCCAGGGGAATGCTGTGTTGCTGACTATGATGCCAGCCATCAATGGACGCTTTACTTTTGACCAGGGCCCCTATTGAACATGGCCCAGGGTTCCATGGTGGTTTGATATGTTCTTAAGCAGGACTGTAGGGGGGAGGAATGTGTCAGAGTGCCACATGCTGGCTGTAGCCAGGTGGACGGTACAGGGTGGCATGGGCGTGGTGGCTATTGATTAGACTGACTGGGTCATGTCTACTGACCTAGCTGGCAGAGAGGATGGTGTGTGTGTACGTGTATGACGTGTGTTGGTCAAATAACCACTAGACCCCAGAGTATATGTGACGCCTGTGGCTGGGCCCTCTGCAGTGGCTGGGTCCTGTGCTGCTGCTATGTAGTCCAACTGGCAATATTTTGGGCACCTCTCCCACTGGCATTTAGGATGAAATGTGAAGCATAATAACACATCTATTCAAGAGAGATGAAGAGATCTCACACACACACACACACACACACACACACACACCTGCTTACACAACAAGAATGCATCCATCCTAAAAGGGTCAGGGCAGGCTTTCAGGTATGCTGCACTCTGCACCAAATGCAATGTGGGGGGAAAGAATTCCTCATGGTTTCTATTTTCAGAGTTTAGCCAGAAAAGCAGGTCACAGTGGAGTGAGAGAGAGAGAGACAGCTGTGTTCCAGACTGTTCTGAATGGTCGAAATGCAAAGAAAATATTGTGGTTTTGTGCAAGTCCAGACTTGGTAAGTTCTACAAAAATAGGTATTAAAAAAAACAAAAAAACACTTGTCTTAATACTCCTGAGTGACTCCCTTTCCTTGTCTCCTTCCTCTGTGTGTACTGAAAAGGGCTGGATGGATTTCATAAACGTTCAACCAGGATTAGTGGTCAAGGAAAGGAGATGAGGAAGGAAGCCATTACAAGCTACTGAGACACAGCCTAGGGGCTTTAAGGATCCCTATTATATTTCTATGGTTTGTCCTTCCTGTAGGCAGTGTAGAATAGCCTAAATTCCCTTTAAGGTGTCATGGCCTCCATTTAAACAAGTCTTTTCACTGCTCATCAAAACCGGTTTCCTTATCCTGCCTAGTCCCTCACCTCTCCTGTTTAATAAGATAATAGCTGTTGACTGAGTGTTGAACGGGGAATAGTTAACGTGGCCTGGAGTAGGTGGAACCGTGCAGTTGGGAGTCCTTGGGTAATACACGGAGCTCCACACGGAACATAGGCTAACAGGTTATACAGCTTTAAAGTGGGGCATATCAGGGATGCAATGGCTTCCCTGTTATATATTATACACAGAGTACAAATCATTAGGAACACCAACATCCACATCAAATCAGTGTAGATGAAGGGGAGGAGACATGTACAAGAAAGATTTTTTAAGCCTTAAGAAAATGGAGACATGGATTGTGTGCGTGCCATTCTGAGAGTGAATGAGTAAGAAAAGATTTATGTGCCTTTGAACGGAGTATGGCAGTAGTTGCCAGGCAAACTGGTTTGAGTGTGTCAAGAACGGCAACGCTGCTGGGTTTCTCACGCTCAACAGTTTCCCCGAGTGTATTAAGAATGGTCCACCACCCAAAGGACATCCAGCCAACTTGTCACGACTGTGGGAAGCATTGGAGTCAACATGGGCCAACATCCGTGTGGAACGCTTCGACACTTTGCCCTGCCAAATTGAGGCTGTTCTGAGGGCAAAAGGGACTGCAACTCAATAATTGGAAGGTGTTCCTAATGTTTGGTACATTGTGTCTAGGCTATTTTATTGTTAATATCCTGGTTGTTTCCACACTCAATCTCTACGCTAAGTAGCTACAGAGTTTAACTGCAGTATTCAGTACGGTGCACAAGCATCATGACTGTACAGCACACTCAAGCAGATTGTGTTTCCGTGGGGAGGGGTGAGAACTATTAGAACTATTTGAATAGCTACATAGCTAACCTAAGCTCTGTATAGGGCAGCTACTTAGTACCCACCACCACCCACTCTACAGCTCTCATCAACACAGGGGGGTATTGTCAGGGCAGCATTCTTGGCTCTGCCAAGGACGGTATAGTGGGCATGAGCCCCCTTTCAGGGAATGCAGTCGGCATGAGATGGTGTGTGTGTGTGTGTGTATGTGTGTGTGAGAGCGAGAGGACTGAGGAGAGCAGAGGAAGCCCATCTGTCAGCTGTCAAACACTCTTGCCATCAAAACAGGAAATGCTGAGCTAAAAGTACACACTCCCTGTGCCACGACCAGACAGGCATTTAGAGGCCACTGCCGGCGTGACATACACAAAGCTAACGTGTTGCCCTGTAATGCTACACATGGTTCTACCTCTGCAACATAAAGTAGTCCTGCTATTAAACCAACTGAGTTCGGCTACTTGAAAAAGAGGTGTCAAATGTAGATCCAAGTACAGAAAGAGGCGTTCACGGGGGCAGAATGAGGCGTTCACGGGGGCAGAATGAGGCGTCCTCGGGGGCAGAATGAGGCGTCCTCGGGGGCAGAATGAGGCGTCCTCGGGGGCAGAATGAGGCGTCCTCGGGGGCAGAATGAGGCGTCCACGGGGGCAGAGTGAGGCATTCACAGGGCAGAATGAGGCATTCACAGGGCAGAATGAGGCATTCACAGGGCAGAATGAGGCGGTCACAATTGAAACAGTTGTTTCATTGGATACATTTTGTCTGCTCTCACATTATTTCCTGATGCTGACTACTGCATTAAACATACCAGTCTGATGGTTGGTATTAGGCAACATGGCATGTCATTGAAAACTGCCATCTTCATCAACTTTTAAAAGTAGACAGTATCATATCCTCAGTGACTGTAAAGGGAACATTGGCATCTTGTATGAGTAGTCCTGCAGGTTCATGGATTGTATTAGGAAATACTGTCTGTGTCAAATCTTCATTGCCTGGCTATGGACACATTGACTAGTGCTGCACCATCATTGACTGTTACAAGAAACCCTTGCATCTACATTGAAGTTTGAGAAATAAAATGTCTTCCTACCGCCCTTGACTATATACAGTGCCTTCGGAAAGTACTCAGACCCCCTTGACTTTTTCTACATTTTGTTATGTTTTATTCTAAAACTGATTAAATAAAAAATTGTAATCCTCAGCAATCTACACACAATACCCCATAATGACAAAGCGAAAACAGGTAAAGAATTTTACAAATGTATTCAAATAAAAAAAATTGAAATACCTTATTTACATAAGTATTCAGACACTTTGCTATGAGACTTGAAATTGAGCTCAGGTGCATTCTGTTTCCATTGATCATCCTTGAGATGTTTCTACAACTTGATTGGAGTCCACCTGTGATAAATTAAATTGATTGGACATGATTTGGAAAGGCAATCAGCTGTCTATATAAAAAGGTCCCACACTTGACAGTACATGTCAGAGCAAAAACCAAGCCATGAGGTCGAAGGAATTGTCCGTAGAGCTCCGAGACAGGATTCTGTCGAGGCACAGATCTGGGGAAGGGTACCAAAAAATGTCTGCAGCATTGAAGGTCCCCAAGAACACAGTGGCCTTCATCATTCTTAAATGGATAAAGTTGGGAACCACCAAGACTCTTCCTAGAGCTGGACTGCCCGGCCAAACTGAGAAATCGAGGGAGAAGGGCCTTGGTCAGGGAGGTGACCAAGAACCCGATGGTCACTGACAGAGCTCCAGAGTTCCTCTGTGGAGATGGGATAACCTTACAGAAGGACAACCATCTCTGCAGCACTCCACCAATCAGGCCTTTATAGTAGAGTGGCCAGACGGAAGCCACTCCTCAGTAAAAGGCACATGACAGTCCGCTTGGAGTTTGCCAAAAGGCACATAAAGACTCTCAGACCAATCGGAAACAAGATTCTCTGGTGTGATGAAACCAAGATTGAACTCTTTGGCCTGAAAGCCAAGCGTCACATCTGGAAGAAACCTGCCACCACCCCTACAGTGAAGCATGGTGGTGGCAGCATCATGCTGTGGGGGTGTTTTCAGCGGCAGGGACTGGGAGACTAGTCAGGATCGAGGGAAAGATGAACGGAGCAAAGTACAGAGAGATTCTTGATGAAAACCACCTCCAGAGTAGTCATGTCCTCAGACATGAGTGAAGGTTCACCTTCCAACAGGACAACGACCCTAAGCACACAGCCAAGACAGCGCAGGAGTGGCTTCGGGACAAGTCTCTGATTATCCTTGAGTGGCCCAGCCAGAGCCTTGAACCCAATACAACATCTCTGGAGAGACCTGAAAATAGACGTGCAGCAACGCTCCCCATCCAACCTGACAGAGCTTGAGAGAATCTACAGAGAAGAATGGGAGAATCTCCAAGACTGGGAAGGCAGGTAGCCTAGTGGTTAGAGCGTTGGACTAGTAACCGAAAGGTTGCAAGATCGAATCCCCGAGCTGACAAGTTAAAACAAATCTGTCATTCTGCCCCTGAACAAGGCAGTTAACCCACTGTTCCAAGGCCATCATTGTAAATAAGAATTTGTTCTTAACTGACTTGTCTAGTTAAATAAAAGGTAAAACAAAAACAAAAAAAGACTGAAGGCTGTAATCGCTGCCAAAGGTGCTTCAACAAAGTACTGAGTAAAGGGTCTGAATAATTATGTAAATGTGATATGTTTTTTACAAATTAGCAAAAATTTTAACAAAAGTTGCTTTGTTATGATGGGGTATTGTGTGTAGATTGATAAGAGGGAAAAAAACTATTTAATCAATTTTAGAATAAGGCTGTAACCTAACAAAACGTGGAAAGTCAAGGGGTCTGAATACTTTATGGCCAGTGCGGCACCTCCATTGACTTACAGGAAACACAAATCCCTGGCATCTTTATTGATGGCTGTGGGAAATTGGGAATCTATATCATCTTCCCATCCCCATTGACTAGTTACAGAAAACAATGTGGCATCTTCGCTGACAGCTATTGGAAACGGGTCATCTTGTCTTCCCATCCTCACTGGCTGTGATGCAGTGGTGCACCTCCATTGACCGTATTAGTGAATGGTGCGGAGGCTGCGTTGAGCGTGTCATCGCTTTCTGGAAATAAAGGCTGATGTGTCAGGAGGCTATGGGCCGTGAAGCGTGGGACAACAAGGGAGACCGGGGGAGCAGGGCGCGAGTGATTTGTGGTGTACTGCGTCAGAGAGAATTACCGGCACAGAAGGAGAGAGTGTGTTACTGTGTTTGTGTAAGTGAAGACGCAGGATGGGGGAGGGACTCACACACTGTACACATAGCCTAGCCTACATACTGGTATACAATACATATGTACACACACACACGCTACTCTGTATGGGAATATGTAGGTCAACCATATTCCTATTAACGTCACACTGGCTCCCTACGTCTGTAGTGAATCACATTGACTGCAGCTTGGCTCTACGTAGACTGCACCATGCAGGTGCAGCAGAATACGCTAACGGCCAATTGTGTGATGTGTGTGTGTGTGTGCCACTGCTGGTAGAGCGAGGCGGTGGAGTGGGGGAGGGCTGTCATCGATTAGTCGTCGCAGCATCTCGACCTTGCAATGAGGAGTCCTGTGATAAGTGAAACGGATCAGGATAATTCTCACAGGCCCAGAGTCAGTTGGTAGAAACCAATACTCTTATTAATGCAGCTTACTCGCACATAGCAGGCCCAGAGTCAGTGTTTCATCAATGCCGTCTCACAGAGCAGAGCGCTTCTCTAGGGGCTATAACCAGTCTCTGGCAGACGCAGAACTGTATCCGACGAAGTGAATTACACTCCGCAGGCGGATGCTGCTCGCTGACAGACTCATTCACAAAGTGTGTGGAGGAACAACTCTGAACCAAAAGATTTTGGCATGACGCCAGCCACAGGGGAGAAGGCAACTCTCTGCATAATGCATAAACAACCTCGCATCACAGAGAATGGAAATAATTCTGTAGGCAATATGTAATGAGTTCCCATGTTTCCAAAACCTCAATTAAAAAGACCTCTAGTCTAACCCGAAAGAACGGGAAAATTGCTCCGTCTTGCATAAAATTGTCATTAGCACAGTAAGTGCACTTGAATTCCCATTAGCTCACTAGGTTAACATAGGAATGAATCAGCTGTACTGAGCCTACTACTGTTTAAATCCTAATGACAAAAGCCTGAAGCTGGACAGGATGGATTGAGAGAATAAAAGGGACAATCCCCAGGCTTAGGGCCTACACAACTAGAGATGAAGAGATCAACTACAGCACTTCAGGTGGGAATGGGTCAGGATGAGGGATGGGATGGCTGCCGGGTCATACTGGGGTTCTTCTACACTGAGTCAGAGCCAAACTGAGACAGAGGACAGCTGGTCAAGTCAGCAACCTAGTTTACAAACAGATCCACCTGTAGTGAGTAAAGGAGAAAGGACAGGTAGTGAGGTTAACTCAATCTAGTCCGACTGGTCTTCAGGTTTCAAATGATATTTCCATTGGGCTGGGGAGATGTGCGTTTGGTGGATCTCCAATAATCTGCTTGATTTAATAACATTTGTTTGTGTGATCATATCCAATTCTCCAATGTTTCTTCTCCTTGGCTGTAGGTTCATCCCTGAAAGGGTGAGATGAGGCTTTGAAAATGCAGTACACACAGTGAAAACAGTACTATAGTCAGTCCCTCCAGGATTTGACGATCGCATAATTCAATGCAAAAATCAACCAATCAGGGCATATTACACGAGAGCTCGCAATTTTGACCAATCCCCACACTTTTAGAGCATAAAAGGGTCCAATCAAAAGCGGGTTTGTAATTCTGACCAATTACTGCACTGTTACCGTGGAAAATGGCCGAATCCAAAAACGCATCAACAAAGTTTTCCCCCTGGCCTGTCAACGTATTCACGTGCTAAGATGGGTGATTGTTGATGGTTGACAGGCAGTAAAATGAACAGAAATCAATCTCATTTGCCAACAAAAATAACAGCTAACGACCATGAAAAACTATTTCCAAATGTTATTGGAAACTAGAGAAAGTTGACAATCAACAGTCACTTGGAATCAGAAAAGCATATGAGAATGTCAGAACAGTTGCCACAGCAGCAGCAGATCCCCACGAGTGAAGTGGTAGCAGGGAAGACTGTGGCAAGCGCTGAAAGAATCAAGGTGAGTGCGTTTTACTCAAACTTTTACTCCGCTAACCTTGGCTTAAGTAGGGTGGTCGCCACTCTGCTCTCCCCAGTCTGTCTAGGGAGAGCACTGCTCAAAGTACTGAGTGCAATTTGTCCGATGTTTCAAATTGTTTTTGTATGATCTATTCTGCTTAAAATCGTCCTAAAACTGAGCACATATGACTTTTTATTTCTTTATATGAAATTTACTTGAAAAAAAAAAAAACATTGCAAAATGTATCGCAGAATTTCAGAAAAGCTGCCGCAAAACCAAGCATTTTTGGCCGCAGATATCACAAAAAAATGTGCTACATCCTGAAGGGACTGTATAGTGCGAGAAGCTCAGAGGGACAACCAAGCGTGGCAGCAAACAGGCCTATTTGATTAAGCTGGCCATGGGCCAGACCTGCTGCACTGTTGGCACACCTTTACACTGGGGCCAAACACCCCACAGAGAGAAAGTGAGAAAAGTGGAGAGAGAAAGAGAAACAGAGAAGTGACAAACAGAAGTGACAAGGAGAGGGAGGAAAGTAAGAAAGAAAAAAGGTTAACCAGCCAGCTGACTACACACCGCACAGAGATTGGGAGAGAGAAACAGAGAGAAAGTGAAAAGGAGAGAGGGTCCAGGGAGAAAGAACAAAGAGGAAAGATGGAGAGAATTGGAACCAGTTGACTGCGGTCTAGTTGACCGACGTCAGCTCTGTCCAGCAGTTGCCAAGAGCAGTTGTTATCCTCATAATGAGCTGGTTAGACACATAGTTACTTCAGAAATAGACTCTTCGTCTTCGTAGCCAATCCAACACCCAGTGCTGCCTTGGCCCAAGGGGAGTCGAGTACCCTCAAACCTCGAGTGAAATCTAAACCCTCTCCACAAAGGTCTTTATATTTCACAATATATAGCCCTAGACATTGCCTCTACCTAAAGTTTCCACATATGCTACTGTATAAATTCAGAATCCTCATTTTGTGAGGTAGAGGGGTTAGAAGTCTTGTCCAATGGACATAATCTAGATTAAATGATATCATAATTCTACAGGTTCTGAGGTTTCTACAGCCAAGCCTCTAATGTGATTCTCAGTGTAGAATCATAGTGGAGAGATAAGGCTACAGTGCCTGCAGAAAGTATTCATACTACAGCCGGGATTCAAAATGGATTAAAACAAAAACATTCTCACCCTTCTACACACAATAACCCATAATGACAAAGTGAAAACATGTTTTATAGATTTTTGCAAATGTATTGATATATTGAAATATAAAATATGTCATGTACCTAAGTATTCACACTCCTGAATCAATACTTTGTATAAGCAAATTTGGCAGTGATTACAGCTGTGAGTCTTTCTGTTTTTCCACACCTGGATTGTATAACATTTACCCATTATTCTTTTCAAAATTCTTCAAGCTCTGTTAAATTGGTTTTTGATCATTGCTAGACAACCATTTTTCAGGTGTGGCAATAGCTCGGCCCCTCAGCAACATTCTCTGTCTGCTTGGTAAGCAACTCCAGTGTAGGTTTGGCGATGTGTTTCAGGTTATTGTCCTGCTAAAAGGTGAAATCATCTCCCAGTGTCTGATGGAAAGTAGACGGAACCAGGTTTTCCTGTGCTTAGCTCCATTCGGTTTAGTTTTTAGCCTGAAAAACTAACCAGTCCTTAATGATTACAAGCATACCCATAACATGATGCAGCCAGCCACCACTATGCTTGAAAATATGGTGTGGTACTCAGTAACGTGTTGTATTGGATTTGCCCCAAACATAACACTTTGTATTCAGGACAAAAAGTGAATTGCTTTGCCACATTTCTTGCAGTGTTACTTTAGTCCCTTGTTGCAAACAGGATGCATGTTTTGGAATATTTGTATTCTGTACAGGCTTCCTTTTCACTCAGTCAATTAGGTTAGTATTGTGGAGTAACTACAATGTTGATCATAGCTGGGGTAAGAAGTTGAGCCGACCAGAAAAAGATTAAGGCTATATTGGTCCACTAATACAAGACTAGTAAAGACCCAGTGCACTACTTTTGTGAATTATTTTGTATAAATATATTTTTTCCGATTTTTCAGCGGGTGCTGCAGCACCCCTCAGCACCCCTATTTCCCGTGGCTATGTTGTTGATCCATCCTCAGTTCTCCTATCACAGCCTTTACTCACTCTTTTAAAGTCACCATTGGCCTCATGGTGAAATCCCAGCGGCATGGCCGATTAATTAGGGCCGATTTCATAACAATCGGTAATCAGCATTTTTGGACGGCGATTATGGCCGATTACATTGCATTCCACGAGGAAACTGCGTGGCAGGCTGACCAACTGTTATGCGAGTGCAGCAAGGAGCCAAGATGAGTTGCTAGCTAGCATTAAACTTATCTTATAAAAAACAATCAATCTTCTCATAATCACTAGTTAACTACACATGGTTGATGATATTACTAGGTTAACTAGCTTGTCCTGCGTTGCATATAATCAATGCGGTGCCTGTTAATTTATCATCGAATCACAGCCTACTTCGCCAAATGGGTGATGATTTAACAAAAGCACAATCGTTGCACGAATGTACCTAACCATAAACATCAAAGCCTTTCCTAAAATCAATACACAGAAGTATATTATTTTAAACCTGCATATTTAGTTAAAATAAATTAATGTTAGCAGGCAATATTAACTGGGGAAATTGTGTCACTTCTCTTGCGTTCATTGCACGCAGAGTCAGGGTATATTCAACAGTTTGGGCCGCCTGGCTTGTTGCGAACTAATTTGCCAGAATTTTACATTATGACATAAGATTGAAGGTTGTGCAATGTAACAGCAATATTTAGACTTAGGGTTGCCACCCGTTCGATAAAATACGGAACGGTTCTGGTTTCTGGATTCGACCATATTAATGACCAAAGGCTTGTATTTCTGTGTTTATTATATTATAATTAAGTCTATGACTTGATATTTGATAGAGCAGTCTGACTGTGCGGTGGTAGGCAGCAGCAGGCTCGTAAGCATTCATTCAAACAATACTTTCCTACGTTTGCCAGCAGCTCTTCGCAATGCTTGAAGCACAGCGCTGTTTATGACTTCAAGCCTATCAACTCCTGAGATTAGGCTGGCAATACTAAAGTGCCTATTAGAACATCCAATAGTCAAAGGTATATGAAATACAAATGGTATAGAGAGAAATAGTCGACGCGTCATAATTCCTATAATAACTACAACCTAAAACTTAACTTCTTAGGGCTAGGGTCCCATTTTCCGAATTTTGTCTGACGTGCCCAAAGTAAAATGCCTACCACTCAGGCCCAGAAACTAGGATATGCTCATAATTAGTACTATTAGAATAATGTCTGAGTATAACAGAACTGATATAGCAGGCGAAAACCCAAGAAATGTCTGTCCGGAAATAATTTTTCTTTTGACCTTTCCTGACTTTGAATAGCTGATAAAAGAATTCTCAGGGAAATAGGACTCAGGTTGCAGTACCTATGGCATCCACTAGATGTCAACAGTCTCTGGACAGTGTTTTGGAGCGTTTATAATGGAAGAGAGCTGAAAGACGATTTTGTATGACATACCAGGATATCCTTTCTGTCTAGTGCACGAGATACCCGGGAGTGCGCAGCTCGGTGTTTACCTTTTCTATCGTGTAGGTTATTATCCGAGTGAAATATAATATCCATTTATCTATATTGGCTTCCTAAGGATAAATTATAAATGTTTGATTTGTTTGGGCAAAGTTGATAGGTATAACTTGAACGCGTTCTCTTCACTGTACAACGGGCGAGTAATTGGAAATGCTCCGTGGACAATCTGAACGTAACGCGCCAACCAAACAGAGATTTATGGATATAATAAATTACTTTTTCTAACAAAAGAACCATGGATTCTCTTGTTTGAACACTTGGGATGCCCTCCGCTTAACTTTTGAAGAACTTCTGCTATTTATTTTAGCTCTTATATGAGTTTTGCGAGACCCGAGCTGGATATGAATTTATGCTAATGTGGAAAATATGTGAGGTGCTATTTTGCTTTTTTACATGGCACATATTGCACTTTTACTTTCTTCTCCAACACTATTTTTGTATTATTTAAACAAAATTCAGCATGTTTCATTATTTGAGACTAAATTGATTTTATTTATGTATTATATTAAGTTAAAATAAAAGTGTTCATTCAGTATTGTTGTAATTGTCATTATTACAAATATATATATATATATATATATATATATATATATATATATATATTTTAAATCGGACGATTAATCGGTATTGGCTTTTTTTTGGGGTTCTCCAATAATCGGTATCGGTGTTGAAAAATCATAATCGGTCGACCTCTAGGAAGGACACCATCTTTGTAATGACTGGGTGTATTGATACAGCATCCAAAAGGGAAATTAATAACTTTACCATTCCTCAAAGGGATATTCAATGTCCTATTGTTTATTTTTTTAACCCATCTACCAATAGGTGCCCTTCTTTGCGAGGCCTTGGAAAACCTCCCTGGTCTTTGTGGTTGAATCTGTATTTGAAATTCACTGCTCGACTGAGGGACCTTACAGATAATTGGATGTGTGGGGTACAGAGATGAGATAGTCATTCATCAAACATGTTAAACATTATTATTTCAAACAGTGAGTCCATGCAACTTATTACGGGACTTGTTAAGCACATTTTTACTCCATAACAAAAAGGTTGAATACTTATTGACATTTCAGCTTTTCATTTTTAATTAATTTGTAAAAATTCCACTTTGACCTTGTGGTATTGTTTGCAGGCCAGTGACCAAAAAAATCTTGATTTAATCAATTTAAATTCAGGCTGTAACACATCAGGCGGTAACACATCAGGCGGTAACACATCAAAATGTGGAAAAAGTAAAACGGTGTGAATACTTAGACACGGTATAATACGGAATGCAAAGCTTTCTTAGAGAGATTTGAGGTGAGGAAAGTTCTAAATTCTGAGATGACGTTTAAAGTGTGTTCTTCTACCAGACAAATTATATCGAAAGAGAGTAAAGAGTCTACCAAAAACAGGGCCCCACAACGTTATAAAAATTATATGCAGAAATTCTTGGAATCTGGCCTGAAAATCCACTCATCAGGACCACACAGACAAACATAGGCTACTCTCTCCTCCCTTCCGTCTCCCATCTGCATAAAAGTGATGCTGTCTGATACAGTATCAGAGCTCCAACCCAAGCCTTATTAGCCTATAGGCTACTATACACAAGCATACAACCATCCGCCCAATGACATCAATTTGTGGAAAAGCTACTTTATTCACTAGTGCCATGGAAATCGCATCAGTAGTCTAGGCCACACAGATGCTTGGCTGATGGCAAAACACAGACATTTCCATTAAATATTAAGGGAGATTACCCTGAGATGGCCCATCTCTATCCGCTTGAGTGTGCGGAGGTAGCCAGGCTGCAACCCAAAGAGGATTTGACTAAAGAGGACACTTCCACTTCTCAAACGGTGCACAGATGTGCAGCTGCAACAGCAGGCTGGCAAGGGACACACTGTTCATTCCCAAGGTCTGAGGCTTTTTGTCCTAGCGGATTAGCCTAGCGCAACCCTCCACTTATAAAATGGGCATGCTAGACTAGGCTAGGCTTACGGCCGCACAAAAAAAAATAAATAATCACCTTTCTGACCGTGCCCAGATGTGCAGCAGGCTGGCATGGGACACTC
This sequence comes from Brachymystax lenok tsinlingensis, assembly GCA_030435695.1. Classification (NCBI taxonomy): domain Eukaryota; kingdom Metazoa; phylum Chordata; class Actinopteri; order Salmoniformes; family Salmonidae; genus Brachymystax; species Brachymystax lenok. The sequence continues at coordinate 6,517,144 of CM059812.1, read as the reverse complement.
TGTTCCTTCCCCAATGACACGGTGGTGCTTTGTCCTAATCTAGTGGATTAGCGCATTCCCCTGTCTGTTGTGGCTCAGTTGGTAAGAGCGTGGCATTAGCAACCCAAAGGACGTGGATTCAATTCCTGCAGGGATCACAAACACATAGGCTAGACCCACTAACACTATGGTGTTGTCTGCTAAATAGTGAGCTACGCTACTCTAATTCATCTGGACACTATTGGAGTCTGAGGGAGAGGGAGGGAGGGGTGGGTTGCTTCAAATCAGAACACAGAGCCTCTCTTCACCTGGAACAACAAACAGTGTTCGTCTCTCGCCTACTTTGGGAACACAATTTCCCCCAAAGGGCAAAACTTCAAAAAAACTCACTAGTCCGTAGGGGAAATAGTGGTTGTTTGTGTCAAGGAGGACACAGAGTTCTCTAACCTGGAACAACAAGTCTCTGGGAACACTATCTCAAATCAAATGTTATTGGTCGCATTACACATATTTAGCAGATGTTATTGCGGGTGTAGCGAAAAGTTTGTGTAGCGAAATACTTGTGAAGTGCTCATGGGCTCCATGAACCGGCGCGGCGTGCTAATAGCAACAATAACATCGACTACACTTCCTGTTATTGCGGAGAAGGCACGCACAAGCCGGGAGTGTATGCTGAAGGGAGGCTACTGTGTTTCTGTAGCTATTGTTTTATTTCCTTCCAAAGCTCTTCCTCTAGAGAAATATTCCACGGGTGAAAGCTGGACAGTATGCGTGCGACCCCATGCATATGCATATGTACATATTACTGAAGCACACTAGTTAGCTGCTGCAGTAGCAGCCCATGGACACTTTCTTCCGAGAGACTCCGCTGACAGTGTCATGCTTCATCTAGCCTAGTTAAAGAGGAAGTTGCGTTTCCCATTGCTGGGCTGCTGGGGTCGGTGTTTCTCAGCAATTCTCTGTCCTTATCAGTCACTTTCACAGGAGTCCTGAGCAATTATTTCCTGACTCACACTCAGAAAAAACTTAAAATTTTGGAAAATGACAAAGTGCTAAATCACTCAAGTTAACGGTCTTATCTTTTTTTTATTCATGTTCAGTGTTTCCGCTATTTCTTAGGAGGGGCACAAAAGCAAACTAATTGGAGTAATATTGTATAACAGCATAGGCCTAATCGGCCCCTAATACATGGGCCCAGGACAGGAGGTTGGTGGCACCTTATTTGGGGAGGATGGGATCGTGGTAATGGCTCTAGTGGAATGGTATCAAATACATCAAACACATTGTTTTTCATTTTAAAAAGCGGTTTAATGCAACTTAGTCCTACTTTAATTCTTGGGGCCCAGTGGGGCGCTAGCGGGCTCGTCCCGACACTACCAGGGAAAATGTAAAGCGCCAAATTCAAAATCCCAAAGTTGAATTATTAAACATCCACCAATATACAAGTGTTCCATACTCATCAAAAGCTCTGTTTCTTGGCAATATCACAGCGTTGTCAGATTTCAAAAAGGCTTTACGGCGAAAGCAGCACATTTCATTGTTTGAGGCTAGCACCTCACATATTTTTCCAATAGCCATGTATCGATTAGCCATCATGGCACACACATAACACATTTCACAGCGAAAACAAATCAATTACCTGTTGAAGAACTTCTGCTGAGGTCATCCTAAGTGTCCAATGAAGACAATCCATGGTTCGTTTGTTAGAAAAAGTAACGTATTTTATCCATAAATCCTCCATTTGGTTCGCGCGTTATAATCAGAAACGACAGCCTCCACTAGTCCATTGAAGCAGTAGCGAACTCGTTCATCTTATACCTATAAACTTGTCCAAGAACAATCAAACATAGTTTTAAATGTATCCTTAGGAACACTTTTACGTATATTTACTATTATAAATCAACATAATATAAACTGATCGATAATGACGGTAAAAAAGAAACTGCGTGACTTCTCGTGCGCGCGCGCTGGGTACTGTTGTCATCAAGAGGGGACTCACTTGTTTGGTCGTTTTCTCTGGTCTAATTCATCCAAAAAGGAAAAAATACATTGTCTCGAGGCTGTTGACATCATAAGGAAGCGACGTGTACTGCATTCATATGCCCTTATATGGTCATTTTCAATAGGGAGGGATTCCCAAATGAGCAATGTGTCAAAATCACTTTTTCCAGGACAGAAATTCCTCGGGGTTTTGCCTGCCATATGCGTTCTGTTTCACTCACAGACAAATGGTTAATGGTTTCCTATCCAATGGTACTAAATATATGCATATCCTATTTTCTGGGCCTGAATGGGAGGCATTTTACTTTGGGCACGCCAGGCTCTCCAAAACGGTCACCTCATGCACTGCTCCCAAAGAAGTTAACTAAACTCCTCTCAAATTGCAAAGTCAAAGCGGGATAGAACTATTTTAATACTTGAAGAAAATAGACAGCTGCAAGGCAAGAACAGGCTGACTACACCGCTCGCGTCCGTCATCGGCGTTGCAAAATAAATTATATTATTCAATTATTGCACCCACACTGCTACGCATCAACGAAGGCTCTGCGTTGCCACAGGCTAAAATAGAAGTCAGTTCTATTTGTGACGCAGATCGCACTGCAAGTCCTGCCTCTCCCTTCTACTCATTGGTTTATGGAAGCAGATACCCACGTGCCATCTCCTCATTGGTTATACCCAGGTGGGCGACTGAAAGACGAACAAGGTCAGTGGCAGTAATGCACCTAATTTATGAAAGTTGCCAATCGCAATATAAAGTCAAGAGAACAAAAAGCCTAGAAGGAGTAGAGATGACTAGAAAGCGATTAGGTTGACCGCTTTGTGTGTGGATTAATTGTCGGAGTAGAGGACCTTGTGCATTTCAGGTAAAATAACAACTCAATGTTTATATCCCAGGACAAATTAGCGAGCAACAGCAAGCTAGCTAAATAGGACAAATTAGCTAGCAAGTGCAAGCTAGCTAGCTAAATTGCCATAAATGTTTAATGCTTTTCGACCTGTCCCCAAATTGATGTAATTATTTTGATATTTTAACCTGCGTGTCGTGATGGCGTTTGGTGTGGGGGGACAAAATACATGTGTACACGATGGCGCACGAGCGCAGCTGATTTGGGTTCAGTGTGAGGACTTCATGATGCTGTTAATACATTCCTTTGAGCCTAATGGCAACAATGCTCGAGGTGGAAACATTTTTGCTTCAATCCTGTCATTGCCTTGAGTGGGTGGTTGAGGCACAGCACGAAAGAGGCTGTATTTCTTCTAGAAGGAATGTGTTTAAAAGGTAATTGACAGACAGAGGAATGCGGCGCTTTAGTTCTCTCCTTCCAAAGAGGGTGTTTCAGAAGACGGACAGTTTCCAAACAGAGAAAAGTGGACAGGGAGAGAAAGAGACATGCAACATTCCTCAAAGCAAAATGCAAAATAAAATCCCTTTAGGAGAGAATGAAAAGCCATGTTAGCCAACTTTCAAGTCTGTTGAAAGACGAACTGCAAGCCTAGTCATACCAAACAGAATCAGATGACAACACAGCACGGTTTATAACACACCCACATATCAAATCACACGCACCCTGCAAAAACACCTAAAAACATGTACATTCATGTGCAGTGCACGCCCACAGCTATGCTGCATGGTGTGGAACAAAGTAGAACACGCTGCCTCACTACTAGGGACACTCAAATAGGTGCAGTCAAGGCGTTAGCTGAGGGCAGAGCAGGAACAGACAGTTTGCATTGCTTTGTGATCTCACTAGGGCATCAATAACACCAGGGCAATGTCCTGTTCAGTTAGGCACACTGTAGCAAAACATTTTCCCCTCAGTCTCTCAGCCGCATGGCAGAATATTTAGAGTCGCAGGAAATTGCTTTAAACCTGCAACAATCTCTCAGCTCGATGGAGAAATATGTATAATTGCAGGAAATTGTCTTAAAGTTGCTAACAATTGCTAACATTACACCGCCCAGATGGGGGCCTACCATCTAAGCCCCTTTTTGATCCAGAAAATACCCTGAGTGTCTGCCAATTTGTAATTTCCCTGTGGAGAGTCGCGGAGAGCGAATATATCAAACTGCCTCATCAAACGCACCAGCTTTAGAAGGGGCCATATCAGTCAGAGCAAATGTACCAATCTCACATCAATAAAGAAAAGAACAGACAATAGGCTAGAGAATACTTGGCATAGTGAACCACCTCTTCTACTAGGCTACATAATTCTGACAACTCTGATTCAGGCCGACCTGTTAACCTCACAAGCTCCTGCAGCAGAGGTGACTGTTTTGGAGAGCCTGGCGTGCCCAAAGTAAAGGCCCAGAAAATGGGATATGCATATATTTAGTACCATTGGATAGGAAACACTCTGAATTTTCCAAAACTGTTAACCATTTGTCTGTGTGTCAATCAGAACGCATATAGCAGGCAAAACCCTGAGGAATCTCTGTCCTGGAAAAAGTCATTTTGACACATTGCTCATTTTGGAACCCCTCCCTATTGAAAATGACCATATATAGGCATATTTTTGCATTGCAGGAAGCTTCCTTGTGATGTCACCAGCCTCTGGATGGTGCTTTCCTCCATTTTGGGTGAGTAATCCCAGAGAAAACGAGGAAACCATGAGGTCCACTCTTTATGAAAACTTCGTCACATTGCTTGCGCTGCAGAAGTCACGGAGCGTCTGTTTTATTGTCGTTATTGATCAGTTTATATTCCGGCTGATTTATAATAGTAAATATCGTAAAAGTGTTCCTAAGGAAACATTTAAAACTATGTTTGATTGTTTTTGGACAAGTTTATAGGTATAATTTGAACGAGTTGGCGCCAAGCGTTTCAATAGAGGAGTGGAGGCTGTCGTTTCTGATTATAACGCACGAACCAAATGGAGGATTTATGGATAAAATACGTTACTTTTTCTAACAAAAGAACCATGGATTGTCTTCGTTGGACACTTAGGATGACCTCAGCAGAAGTTCTTCAACAGGTAATTGATTTGTTTTCGCTGTGAAATGTGTTATGTGTGTGCCATGATGGCTAATCGATTCATGGCTATTGGAAAATATGTGAGGTGCTAGCCTTGCATTGTTCAACCATTGTGCAACCATTTTTTTCCTGCCAAATAACCCTCTGCCTTGATTCCTCAGCTTCTTATGTTGGTTCTCTCCCCCTTTGCTACTGCTCCAGATTAACAGAACCCGTCCCATCTGACTCTAAAGGTGTCCGCATGCTTCCCATTCGACAGCTTGTAACAGATTTCAAAAAGGCTTTACGGCGAAAGCAGCACATTTCATTGTTTGAGGCTAGCACCTCACATATTTTTCCAATAGCCATGTATCGATTAGCCATCATGGCACACACATAACACATTTCACAGCGAAAACAAATCAATTACCTGTTGAAGAACTTCTGCTGAGGTCATCCTAAGTGTCCAATGAAGACAATCCATGGTTCGTTTGTTAGAAAAAGTAACGTATTTTATCCATAAATCCTCCATTTGGTTGTAGCGTTATAATCAGAAAGCGACAGCCTCCACTAGTCCATTGAAACGCGGCGCGAACTCGTTCATCTTATACCTATAAACTTGTCCAAGAACAATCAAACATAGTTTTAAATGTATCCTTAGGAACACTTTTACGTATATTTACTATTATAAATCAGCCGCAATATAAACTGATCGATAATGACGGTAAAAAAGAAACTGCGTGACTTCTCGTGCGCTCGCGCTGGGTACTGTTGTCATCAAGAGGGGACTCACTTGTTTGGTCGTTTTCTCTGGTCTAATTCATCCAAAAAGGAAAAAATACATTGTCTCGAGGCTGTTGACATCATAAGGAAGCGACGTGTACTGCATTCATATGCCCTTATATGGTCATTTTCAATAGGGAGGGATTCCCAAATGAGCAATGTGTCAAAATCACTTTTTCCAGGACAGAAATTCCTCGGGGTTTTGCCTGCCATATGCGTTCTGTTTCACTCACAGACAAATGGTTAATGGTTTCCTATCCAATGGTACTAAATATATGCATATCCTATTTTCTGGGCCTGAATGGGAGGCATTTTACTTTGGGCACGCCAGGCTCTCCAAAACGGTCACCTCATGCACTGCTCCCAAAGAAGTTAACTAAACTCCTCTCAAATTGCAAAGTCAAAGCGGGATAGAACTATTTTAATACTTGAAGAAAATAGACAGCTGCAAGGCAAGAACAGGCTGACTACACCGCTCGCGTCACGTCATCGAGCGTTGCAAAATAAATTATATTATTCAATTATTGCACCCACACTGCTCGCGCGCGCCAACGAGCGTCTGCGTTGCCACAGGCTAAAATAGAAGTCAGTTCTATTTGTGACGCAGATCGCACTGCAAGTCCTGCCTCTCCCTTCTACTCATTGGTTTATGGAAGCAGATACCCACGTGCCATCTCCTCATTGGTTATACCCAGGTGGGCGACTGAAAGACGAACAAGGTCAGTGGCAGTAATGCACCTAATTTATGAAAGTTGCCAATCGCAATATAAAGTCAAGAGAACAAAAAGCCTAGAAGGAGTAGAGATGACTAGAAACGATTCGGTTGACCGTTTTGTGTGTGGATTAATTGTCGGAGTAGAGGACCTTGTGCATTTCAGGTAAAATAACAACTCAATGTTTATATCCCAGGACAAATTAGCGAGCAACAGCAAGCTAGCTAAATAGGACAAATTAGCTAGCAAGTGCAAGCTAGCTAGCTAAATTGCCATAAATGTTTAATGCTTTTCGACCTGTCCCCAAATTGATGTAATTATTTTGATATTTTAACCTGCGTGTCGTGATGGCGTTTGGTGTGGGGGGACAAAATACATGTGTACACGATGGCGCACGCGCGCAGCTGATTTGGGTTCAGTGTGAGGACTTCATGATGCTGTTAATACATTCCTTTGAGCCTAATGGCAACAATGCTCGAGGTGGAAACATTTTTGCTTCAATCCTGTCATTGCCTTGAGTGGGTGGTTGAGGCACAGCACGAAAGAGGCTGTATTTCTTCTAGAAGGAATGTGTTTAAAAGGTAATTGACAGACAGAGGAATGCGGCGCTTTAGTTCTCTCCTTCCAAAGAGGGTGTTTCAGAAGACGGACAGTTTCCAAACAGAGAAAAGTGGACAGGGAGAGAAAGAGACATGCAACATTCCTCAAAGCAAAATGCAAAATAAAATCCCTTTAGGAGAGAATGAAAAGCCATGTTAGCCAACTTTCAAGTCTGTTGAAAGACAGAACTGCAAGCCTAGTCATACCAAACAGAATCAGATGACAACACAGCACGGTTTATAACACACCCACATATCAAATCACACGCACCCTGCAAAAACACCTAAAAACATGTACATTCATGTGCAGTGCACGCCCACAGCTATGCTGCATGGTGTGGAACAAAGTAGAACACGCTGCCTCACTACTAGGGACACTCAAATAGGTGCAGTCAAGGCGTTAGCTGAGGGCAGAGCAGGAACAGACAGTTTGCATTGCTTTGTGATCTCACTAGGGCATCAATAACACCAGGGCAATGTCCTGTTCAGTTAGGCACACTGTAGCAAAACATTTTCCTCAGTCTCTCAGCCGCATGGCAGAATATTTAGAGTCGCAGGAAATTGCTTTAAACCTGCAACAATCTCTCAGCTCGATGGAGAAATATGTATAATTGCAGGAAATTGTCTTAAAGTTGCTAACAATTGCTAACATTACACCGCCCAGATGGGGGCCTACCATCTAAGCCCCTTTTTGATCCAGAAAATACCCTGAGTGTCTGCCAATTTGTAATTTCCCTGTGGAGAGTCGCGGAGAGCGAATATATCAAACTGCCTCATCAAACGCACCAGCTTTAGAAGGGGCCATATCAGTCAGAGCAAATGTACCAATCTCACATCAATAAAGAAAAGAACAGACAATAGGCTAGAGAATACTTGGCATAGTGAACCACCTCTTCTACTAGGCTACATAATTCTGACAACTCTGATTCAGGCCGACCTGTTAACCTCACAAGCTCCTGCAGCAGAGGTGACTGTTTTGGAGAGCCTGGCGTGCCCAAAGTAAAGGCCCAGAAAATGGGATATGCATATATTTAGTACCATTGGATAGGAAACACTCTGAATTTTCCAAAACTGTTAACCATTTGTCTGTGTGTCAATCAGAACGCATATAGCAGGCAAAACCCTGAGGAATCTCTGTCCTGGAAAAAGTCATTTTGACACATTGCTCATTTTGGAACCCCTCCCTATTGAAAATGACCATATATAGGCATATTTTTGCATTGCAGGAAGCTTCCTTGTGATGTCACCAGCCTCTGGATGGTGCTTTCCTCCATTTTGGGTGAGTAATCCCAGAGAAAACGAGGAAACCATGAGGTCCACTCTTTATGAAAACTCGTCACATTGCGCGCGCACGAGAAGTCACGGAGCGTCTGTTTTATTGTCGTTATTGATCAGTTTATATTCCGGCTGATTTATAATAGTAAATATACGTAAAAGTGTTCCTAAGGAAACATTTAAAACTATGTTTGATTGTTTTTGGACAAGTTTATAGGTATAATTTGAACGAGTTGGCGCCGCGTTTCAATAGAGGAGTGGAGGCTGTCGTTTCTGATTATAACGCACGAACCAAATGGAGGATTTATGGATAAAATACGTTACTTTTTCTAACAAAAGAACCATGGATTGTCTTCGTTGGACACTTAGGATGACCTCAGCAGAAGTTCTTCAACAGGTAATTGATTTGTTTTCGCTGTGAAATGTGTTATGTGTGTGCCATGATGGCTAATCGATTCATGGCTATTGGAAAATATGTGAGGTGCTAGCCTTGCATTGTTCAACCATTGTGCAACCATTTTTTTCCTGCCAAATAACCCTCTGCCTTGATTCCTCAGCTTCTTATGTTGGTTCTCTCCCCCTTTGCTACTGCTCCAGATTAACAGAACCCGTCCCATCCCATCTGACTCTAAAGGTGTCCGCATGCTTCCCATTCGACAGCTTGTAACAGTTTGTTACGGAGGGCTGTTCGTGCACACACAAACATTTCTCAAGGCAAGCCGAAGACGGTAGTGAAGTCTTGGCCACTTCGTTGATGTTTGGTGAACAGTAGGGATTATTTAATCAAGTGTTTGTTGTCATTCAACGAGAGACAAATTGTTTTCATGCTATTATTTTTTTACTTGAGAAATACGTGCAGCCAAACATAAAATTGCACGACAGATCTCCTTGGGAAAAACGTCAAAATGAATGACAGATCTCCTTGGGAAAAACGTCAAAATGAATGACAGATCTCCGTGGGAAAAACGTCAAAATGAATGACAGATCTCCTTGGGAAAAACGTCAAAATGAATGACAGATCTCTTGCCCACCATTCACCAAGCCCAGCGCTAAGGGGATTTGCCTCTTCGCTTTAGTGGAGAAAGCTGATTTGAGGCAGCAAATAGAACCTGCATGCATGGCTACAATAGCCAAACACAAAATAGTTTATTGAATCACATTCAATTGAAGCGCAGTTAAATTGGATTGAACAAAAAACAATGCTTGGATTGCATGTCTTCTGGAAATAGTTACAGGTCTTGAAGACGGCCAACCTTGGAGTTGCCAATGAAAACTGAGTTAACAACACCTATTAAGTAAAGCAAGACGAGGTGGTTAACCAAAATGATGAAAACATGTCGTCCTCCTCCTAGCTATGTGCAACACGGTCACGAAGAAGTAACACTACTAAGTTACCACAGAGAATTATTCTGATGATAATCCACCATAACACAGTTTAGCCACTGTACTGTGGTACTGTGGAGAGGCTGAATAAGCCAGTGTTTTTCCACTGCTCATCTGCATCTAAACCATTTATTCAGGGAACCCTCTGTGACAGCCTTGCCTGACAGTCCTGTCCTCTAGCTCTGGAGGCTGAGCAGAGAGGGGGAGGAAGAGAGGTGCCAAGAGGGAGAAAGATGGAGCGAAAGAGAGAGAACGAAAAAGAGAAGGACAGTGAGTGCGTTAACGTGTACAGTAATAATTTTAATATTAAACTGATTAAGGCGGTAGGCATATTACGCAATAGTCATGTAAACACACCTTACGTCGGCGTAAGGTCAAAATCTATGTACGCATACGCGGATTACAACACCTGGTTTTAAATCAGCATTCCAGCTGTGTGTTTGATCTGCGCAGGTGTGCCACACCAGCCGAGCGAGAGTCCCTCTTTAGCGGGAGTGAAGTGAGTTTGGAACAGCTGAATGTATGCGAAGTAGTTTTCAGAATTAAATATGTTTCCCAAAAAGAACATGGTCGCTGTGGTAGAACTGCATTTATCAGTGCCATCAGGTAACCCGATTTCAGATGTCTCCATGGAAACAGGATTAAGGAAGTTGTTCTTCTTGCAAAGCATGTAAACGTTTTAACCAAACTATTATATTAATCTGACTATCCACATTATTGTGTGCATGTAACCATACTCATTGAGGCAGAGGCAGAGGGAGAGAGAGACAGACGCTCCATTTATACATTCAGGTTTTGTACTGCACACATCCCTTCATCTAATCTGAGTGAGTACAACTCAAGCATACTATACGAGCCAGAAGACACTCACCAAAGCTTGAACAGGTGCTTCATTTAACAGAGGAAACAGACCAGCAACCAATTCAGCAGCGGTACTTCTGTTCAACATAACAGTGCCCATCATTTGCTATTCAGTTATTAAAAGGGTTGGTGCAGCGACATGACCTGAGATGGTGTGGAGGTCCGAGTTGTCTACATACTAGATGGACTGGAAGTGATTTGTGAATCCTGGACCGGACTTGGCTGGACAATTCTTGAGTGGTCTGCTTGGTACATTACACAAATGACCAGTCGAGAAGACCAGTCGAAGACCATCACAGTATTGCATGTTAGACCCAAGCAGCTAGAACGTACGCCACAGTGCAGCACAACCACACATCATGTGGCACACATGTTCAATATGAAGCCAAGGCTGCCCCTACTGTACTTTACAAACCATTCCCTCAAGGTGGTCTTGGGAACCCGTTTATTACCATTACACAACCCAACCACTACTGCCTGGGTATTTGCTAGACCTAGGCTACATCTCAAACAACCATGTTGTCAAGTTCAAGTCAATCATATGAAGGACAAGGTTGCCCTAATGTCCTTCACCTCTAGGAAATGGTAGGTGTCTTGGGGACCCATTCATTACCGTTGCATAACCAATACAGTACATCTAATACTCATGTGAATGGTCAATGAAGGTCAAGAGTCTAGGGCAGAGTAACACTTACCTCCATCACCAGCTCAAAGGGCTGCTTGTACACCCTGATGGGTGACTGATACTTCTGCACCATGGTGGGAACGACTGTGGTGCCAACGACCTGAGAGAAAACAACCTGATATTAGAGCTGATATAATAACCACCATCACAGATTTGTCTTGGTGAGAGAAGACAATGGGCCAGACTGCATTAGACTGGGTGCGTAACACACAAAGAAAATAGTGCTTGAGGTGGTAAAAAGGCAGTATAGTTCTGGATGGCCCCGCTGGAGGCATCTGACATGTCATTAAGTAAGCCAGGTTTGTTTGTGTGTGTGTGTGTGTGTGTAGCAGCTGGCGGGGAGCCCGGAGTACTTGGCAGTTTGTCTGCAGTGATTGCCTGCAGGAAGGCACTCTGCTCTGCCGTGGGTGAGGAAGCGCGTCTCATTGAACTGATCAATGAATGCAGCGTTTCGCACCATACATCACACATTCAGGAACTGAACTGCATAGGGAACAGAGATTGAGATAGACATGGCCAAATACTGGAAAGTCAGGGACTGCTAAGTGTCAACTAGTCACTACCGCATGACTGATAAAGTATTCAGGTAGACCTACATTGATGCGTATGTAAATGTTATGTGGAGCTAGCGGTAGAGCTGAATGCTTGGGAGTCATTAATACTGCACTACAGCCTACGTTAATGCATGAATGAGTGGTTGGCCGCAGAGAATTGATGAATTAATGCATCCTCTGTGATGTAAAATGTAAGCAGTGCATTCCAAGAACTTAGTGGTGGTAACCACCACAGCGCAGACTTAGGCAAATACAGTAGGACTAGGCTATAGAGCAAACAGATGTGGACCCTGAAAACGCTGGAATGTTCCACTGCATGTTATTTGGATTGGTCAAAATGTTAAAATGTGTATTTTTCAATATATTGGACACATCCTGTGTTTTAATAAAATCAACTATATATGCATTGAGCTTGTCTGATGCCTTAAGCACACTGTTTGATGAAATAAGACAAATGACTCCAGAGGGAGCCAGAGATCAGGATAACAAAAAACTAAAACTTAACCCGACCATTCTCATCCCACTTCTACTGTATTTCACAGATTCTGCCATTACTCTCCTGAAGTTGCCTGTAATAGGCTACACGAGGAGTCGGCAACCTTTCTCACCTGGAATGCCAATTTATATATCTTACCATTTCTACCGATCTGCGTGCCAGTTATAGTTTTCATGTGCATATTATCTTGAAACTGTTTCATCTCATTTATAATAACGTCTTCGTATATCAAAATCAATGTCATGTGGTTTATCTAAATTACATCCAAATCTAAATTAAAATGAAACAATTCTAAAAAGTAACTTATATTGCCATTGCCAACTATGTAAAAATTGCCTATAAAGCCAACAAATAAAAACATTGTAGCCTGCAGGTAGAAAATATCCTGATAATCACATTGTCTGCAACGAACTTGAAACATATCAACTATTAACATGAGACATATGATACATTATTCTGGGCCTTCAGAGTTTCCTGTGCCAATGAACTCGGGACAGACACAGCTGTAGGCTATTTGCGCAACGGATAAGAAGTCATTAAGTAGTCCTATTGTATGACATTTCCACTGGATCAGAGCATGACATTTTTCCCTTTCACGCTGAGTGGTTATCGAAAGAGAAAGCTGGAAAGACTTTTCAAATACTTTTAGGAACTATTGTCATTCTCAATTAAAGTAAAAACAGACTTCGTTTGCTTGCTGTCCGATGTGAAGAAAATATTACTTTGAAAAGCTCCACAGCTCATTAGTGGTGGTGCGTTAAGCCAATCAGAAATGCGATCAGATCCCCAAATGGACACATTTATATGCCTACATTTGCACGCAGGCTGGTAATTGTACTTCTGGTGATCTATTGTATGTAATGGGGGAATTGATCGACAGTAACAATCAAATGCAAACAATTAACACAATGAAGTTATAAAACAATGAATGTGCACAAATTGGCAGGAGACCCCACATTCTGGAGAAAGACGCGCATTGTGCATGGTCAATCCAACGTCTGCATCGGCCATGCAACATTTACGGTGATCCGGCATCTGCAGAAGTCAGGGCATTCCTACTTCTTGTGCTTCACGGAGCAGCGCAGAGCTGTTGTCAAGGAAGTTTGTGTTTATACAGGACGTCCCGCCTTAACATAACCGAATCCAAATCTAGTAGAATTCACTCATCTTCTGACTCACGTGTCTAACAACAGCTGATAAATTGGATAAATTGACACGCTGTACCAAAATAAACTAATAGTGGGGAGTCAAAGCAATTCCAACACATTGAGTGCTATTTTCAAAATGTCACATAGTATAACTAGTGATGCACCACTAATGATGCAACCGATATGATATTTATGTCCGATACCCGATATTTAAAATATTTGCAGCATTTTAAGCATTCTAGTACAGTTAAATAGTTAAATAAAGGGTACACACACTGACCAAAATGTTATTTTGTTGGCATTTGTATGTCCCCATTACCAGTAAAACAATCAAAACCTATTTCTTTCACTTACTTGCTGTGCTGTTTTGTTGTTCATTTGTTCAGTCGTTTCATTCTCAACCAGGATTTCTATGGAATGCCGTTTGGGTCTTTGCGTGTCAAAAAAGATACGTCAAATAACACTATTTGACCAATCAGGACCTGAATATGACTGCACGTCAAATAATAATTTTACGCGTTCATTAATTGTTTACGTAGTTATTATACATTGATTACACCATCACTCGTATTTAATATGTCACAACGATTCATCGATACGTATGCTATGATGCTGGTAAAGTTGTCTTGCGCACCTACAGTCCTGGTCATAAAAAAAGCTAGCTAGCTCATGGATGCAAACAATGTTCTGACTTTGCGGATAGCCTTCAAAATAAAGGTATGGCATAATTGTACTATTTGTATTCATTTGCATCACTGTCAATGGCATACTTTTATTTTGAAGGCAAACCGCAAATTCCACTATTGTACTTAATCCTTATTGTGAAGCTAGCTGGCTACTTAAAACATTAGCTTTTGGCAACAGGGTTAAGTAGCTGGCTAGCTAGTTATTTTAAATTTACTGAAGTTCAATTTCAATAGGCGAACAACAAGTGGCAACCTAGCTAATACTTACAAGGATTCCTAAATCATTGCTAAGAATAATGAAAATGACTTCAGTTTCTACTGGTCATTGTTTTCAGGCTGGTGGTATTGGTGCTAGCTAGGTACCAAGCTAAAGCTAGCTACCACAGAAGTTGCGGTCGAACAAATGATGCTTTATTACCAACGCGGTTTTGTAAACACATCGTTCGTGGCCGCTGTTTGCAGACTTTTTTGTACAGTGCAACTATCTTTTTTGACACGCAAAGACCCAAACGGCATTCCATAGTATGTATGTTGTGAAGCTAATAGCAGTGACGCTATTACTGTGTAACTCCGGTAGGGCAACATCTGAAAAATAGTGCACTTGGTAGTGTGTACCGGTGCTCAACCAGTCGGCGAAAGCCAACATCACCCACGACAGAGAGCGGTTGATTGTCAAGGGCAATGAATTCCATTTTCTTGGCTTTAATGGACTTCGCCTTTTGAGTTGTCTTGCTGATGTTTTCTTTCTCTTTCAAATGACTGCTGGACTTGTTGACTGCTCGATCCACACAGCAGACATTGTGGGCTAGGTTAGGAATGCTGCATTGCACATGTAGCGCAAAATGTTATGTGGCGTCATTATAGGTATGCGTTATATAGGTATGTACGTTATATAGGTATGCACTGTAGCTTTGACATCGGTTTTTAACATTGGCGTTTAACTAGACATTGGGCCGATACAGATGTTGGTCATTTTTAGCTAATATCGGCCGATTCCGATATGTTCACCGATATATCGTGCGTCCCTAACTATAACACTTTCTTTTTACGCATACTATTTAGTACGCTAGTATGGGTATTTGGACACAGATGTTTTCTTGTACGGTTCATGTCTCATAGGGTCTTACAGGAGGAATGTAGGCCCTATAGTCTAAAAAGGGCCTAAAATTGCCACTTCTCAAATGGTTTGTGATACAAATGTAAAAAGCATGTCAAACATTCTTCCTCCCAAAGTTTGTATGTGAGAATTGCCAGACCAATCTGAGATCCGTAAAATATTTCCGGGCTGTCCAGGCGTGGAATTGCCCTGTTGTCAAACAGCTATTGGGTAAGCCTGGGATGTGTTTATTAGGGGCACAACGAGCGCTTCTTATTGGACTGGTTCAGATTGTACTACCTCCCTATTTCAGACCATTTTCTTATGCTTCGTGCCTACTGAACACAACCCAGATGTACAAGATCTCAAAACAAAAATCACATTGTGAAATATAAGTGTTGCTGTAAATCTGTTCCGACAAGGACATGCAAAGACAGGCGGAGTACCTGCCCATGGCACATGGCATAGGTTACTTGTTCAGTGATGTTGATTTATTTAACATGCAGATACCACGTTACTGAGCAAGTGTTGCTTGACTTTTTCAGCAGCCGTGCCGCAAGGAAGGGACATTGTGTGATAGGGGTGTTAACACTTGCTACACAGCACTACTTCTGGTAGGTCTGATCCAGGGCGTTAGGTTCGGCTTGAGCCTCCAACGTTTAAGGCATAAGAAGCACGTAACGCACTGGACCAGAGCTAGTCTTCTGAGGGATATGTGACTTTTCAACTAAAATGTCACACAAGCCTGAGTGTCAGTCTGTTTTTTTTTATTCAATTTGGCATGACAATTTCAAAAGGAGTTAGCAAGAGAGCTGAAGACTGGCACCAAGGCGACATCTATGCTACTGTCTGTAAAAGCTAATCATATTCTAGTAAAGTGAAACTAGGCTAAGCCTTTCCATTTAGCCAACTATAGGGGTTATTTAGGCTACTTAAAACAGGTGAACAATTGTTACCTTCATGTTTTAAAGAGACGTGATATTTCCCTGTTGAACAAAAGATGTAAGTCAAGGGGAAAAGAACAGGTGAGATTTCAGAAACCAAACCACAATACAATACAGGTTCTTTCTTAACCAATACGCCATAGTGATGGCCAGCAGCACTGTAATCTACTGTACAAACAAGCTGTGCCAGTGCCACTCAAACACCTATAGCTGAGCCCTTCAGAAATCAAGAACACTCACTCAGTGATGCTCAGTGAGTGACTGTCACACACACACACACACAATATATAGCTATAACATGCAGAAGCCTATGTGAAGTCGTTAAAAGCATTCGCTGGTCATTACTGTACACAATCACTACAGGCATGTGCATTGCAGGTAATACGAATTCACACATGTATATAACGTACATGTATATAACGTTAACACTTAACACATGACTCACCAATGAATTACGGAAAGTTCTTTAACAAATATCTGCTTCTTTCGCTATATTTGGCTCGTATCGTTTAGACTAAACAGGTTACTCAAGTACAACAGTTATACTGTTAATCCATAGCCTTATTCGGTTCCTTTTTCGCCGATCGGTGATGAACCAGTGCTGAACGTTAGCGAGCTGTTTTGCTAGCCAATTAGCCATCGACCTGATAGCGACAACAGCATTTTAAAAAGGCATAGCTAGCTGACATGTTCAGAGTTGGGTTTTCACGGCGAACAGATTCCAGGTGCAGCCAGCAGCCAGCGGAAGGTTTGAGCGATGAGGACTGGAGAGAGCTCCTCTCATTGCCAGTTTCGTCCCTCCCCTATTGGTACAGACAGCGCTCAGCAGTGCCGCGGCGTGGTGCATATGCGGTTACAATATCAGGGAAATAATCGTTGAGTGATGGGACAGAATATTAGGAGACATGACGAATGATCTGGCGTTTGGTACTTGAAAATGACTTTTTTTTTTAATGCTTCCAGCTCAGCTGTCATACGATTAATGTCAAATGTTCTTTATACTGTGATGAGACAGAGGATAAAGCTACATTATACGAGTAAGCGGCCATCTTCACTGCCCAGAGAACTGTGCACATGCACATTTGAAAAAAAGTTTTATTTCATGACCATGCATCAAGTCATGATATTGGACAATATGCCCATGTGACATTTGTTAATTGGTCTCTTTCACCATACCTCGGTTTTCAAATTGAGTAATTTACTGTGTCGATCCCCTAAAATCCATACTACATGAAAATAATATTTGACTAATTCTGCACTCAAATATAATCTAAATCCCTGAATCTTGCATAATTTAAAAGAGGGATTTATCCATTTAAAATACAGCATGACATGCACTTCACAACTCATGGGCACAACTCCATCTCTAGAACCCATTTACTGGATTTCAGCTTAGTTCTCCTAAAGTCCATGTGCCAGTCTTTCAGTGTGTGGCATAAGTGAGTTGGCAGTACAGCTGATCACAAGCATGAGTTGAAGGGTCTCCAAAAACAAAAAAGTATTAGGTTACGGTTACTGTATAAGATACGATTGCATGAGGAATATGTTCAGTAGGCTGTATAGAGTCAACATTGGGAATTCAAATCACCAGTCTACTGTACAGCAAACAGTCATGGGATACAAAGGATGAACCATTTGATAAGATAGATGGAAATCCTGAAACTAACATGAAAATGTATTTGACTTTGTTTTACTTGACTGAACTGGTAATGACATTTTCAATACTAACCCCATTTGCCATGTAATAGCTGCTTCCACCGCTGCAATGCCTTTATCAACATTACATTGATTCAAATTGATAAATTCAGGACATTATGGCACAAGGGGGCTGTTGTGTAAGGCAGAGCCTTGTCCTCAAATGTTTTACATGTGAGGTTTCACAACTACCCACTTCCCCTAGGACAGGGCTTCCTGTTGGATAACCATTTGAGAACGCCAAAATCCCAGCAGGGAAATTAAGAGGTAAGAATGATTTGAATTCAGCTGCAATATGGAAACATTTCACATGGCCCGTGGAATCATGCACATGTAGTTATCTGCACAGAGTTCGAATATTAGATCTAAGTAGAACTAAGATAATCTTCTTTAAGATCCACACAGGGCAATGTCAGTCTATCCTCACCATTCGGAGCACATGTGCGTGTCAAACATAGGGATTTTAGCTCATATTTCATAACAGTGCCATCAATGACAAGGCCTTCTGGGCATAAGCAGCAGCCGTGGGACGAAGCTTATTCTTTGGGACATGGAATTACACACTAAGTACGCAAGACATTTAGCACAGATGGCTAGCGCTGATAGAATGGAGGCGACTACATTTCAAAGGCAAACTAGTAACATGACATCCATTCAGCACCAAATCAAGGTCTACAATCACACCCACAAAAGGTTAAAACAGTAGATGGTGCAAATACCTTCATTTGGTTTAATATTTGCTGCATTCAAAATTAATAGATTGACATGGATAAAATGAATTTGTTGACTAGTTTTATTGATGAGTCATGAACAAAATGTAAGGCAAAACTACAGTTCTAACATCATGCCACATTAGTTTACACAACCAAGAGAACAGCCTGTTCCAGAAATACATTCATACAAAATGTGATATGGTCTTGGCTGAGAGTCAAGTTGTTACAGAGCCCTCTGCAAGGTCATTGCAATAACATTGTCATGAACACATTTTTCATGGTTGTAGCATTTGTTGCTTGCTACCTTCTCCTTGAGGAAGTGGATAATAACATAAGTCACTGAATCTTTGACAAATGGTTCTCCTGATGACAACGCATAACATTTAATCTAGTTCTACGAATATACTTGAGTCAAAACATCAACGATTAGTTTGATTCTGCGCCTTCACGCCATCAGGACATGTGTTGGAACCAGGAAGTGGTACAAAAACTAAACAAGAGAGGAAGTGCATCAACTGACCAGTCAGAACCCACTGGGCTGAAGGGCACAGCAGGGTACCACCTCCTTGGGGATTCAAACAGATGGGTTAAGAAACTTTATACCAGGGGTCTCCAATAATTCTGAAAATGCATGCGTTTTTATATTTTTTTTGTTATATCGCAAACGGTCATAAACGAAGCTCCCGGCTGCTATCCAATCAACGGCCCATTGACATTATCCCACCCCTGGGTTAGCAACAATCGGCTTAAAGAGCCAAACATAACACTAGCTGCCAATTAATTTCCGGCAATATTGCCCCAGTCTGTCTGTCTTGTGGGTAGACGCATGCTAACGATCGCCGTCTTGCGGGTAGACAGAGACTTTCCCCAAAAACCTTCACAATTAAAATGGTAGGTTTACCCGACAAAAAGATGACTATTTGTATCAATTGGGTATCCATTATTTTGCAAACTGTGCGGCAGCAAGCCTAACAGCAGAAACAACGATAGACTGACATTCCTTTCATGCTTAATGCATAATTGGAGAATTAAACTCAAATTTGTTAGTTTCCCTCCCAGACCTCAATTCCTCTGATGTGATTTAAATCATTGACATGGACTCCGATCATTTCATTGTTTCTCAATACATATTTGTAATAAGCCTATTGAGTAACATAAAAAAAAATAAACAGAATATATTTTAATTGGACCCCCTTAGTTGTTTATTAACCATTATTTTCCCAGTTATATTGACCAAAAATCATCTCTTATACACCAAGGACCCATTAAAGAGTTGCAGAGGAGAGTAATGTGCATATTTGAAAGCTATCAAAATGACAATTTATTTTAGTAGCTCTCATTAGTGATGCACCGATGACATTTTCACCGATACCCAATATTTTCCTTGCCAAAGAAAACCTACCGATGTTAAACATTTTAGAGGCCTTAAGCATTCTAGTACAGTTAATTAGTTAACACACGGATGCAGCGGTGTAAGGTACTGCATCTCAGTGTAAGAGGGGTCACTACAGTCCTTGGTTCGAATCCAGGCTGTATCACATCTGGCCATGATTGGGAGTCCCATAGGGCGGCGCACAATTGGCCCAGCGTCGTCCGTGTTTGTCCAGGTTAGGCCTTTGTTGTAAATAAGAATTTGTTATTAACAGACTTGCCTAGTTAAATAAAGGTTACACACACACACCAAAATGTTATTTTGTTGGCATTTACATATGTCCCCATCACCAGTAAAACATAATCAAACCCTATTTCTTTCACTTACATGCTGTGCTGTTTCGTTGCTCATTTGTTCAGTCGTTTCATTCTCAACCAGGATTTCTATGGAACGCCGTTTGGGTCTTTGCGTGTCAAAGTAAGCTTGTCGACCAATCAGGACCTGAATATGACTGCACGTCACATAATTTAACGCATTCATGATTTTTTTAATGTAGTTAAACCATCACTCGTATTTCATGTCACGACGATTCATCGATACATATGTTATGATGCTGGTAAAGTTCTCGCGCACCTACAGTGCTGGTCATTAAAAAAGCTAGCTAGCTCACGGATACAAACAATGTTCTTCCCCAGAAACATAGCAAAACGACATCTGTTTCAGTAGTTAGCTAGCTAACCATCTAGCTAGGTGTCATCTAAAATAACCCTAATTGATAAGACAGTTCTTATTTGATTAACGGGGGTCGGACCCATCCATGTGAAGCTAGCCACAATAACGGACTTTGCATTTAGCCTTCAAAAATATAACTAATGGCATAATTTGACTTTGTAGTCATTTGCATCACTGTCAATGACAGTTTTATTTTTGAAGGCTAACCGTAAAGTCAACTATAGTGCCAAATCCTTATTGTGGCTAGCTTCACAACATAACCCGGTCCTGTCGAGGTTTACTAGCCAGATGAAGCTCACTGGCTGCTTATAGCGTTATTTTTGGCCAACAGGGTTAAGTAGCTGGCTAGCTACTTATTTTCATGAACTGAAGTTCAATTTCAATAGGCGAACAATATTTACTCAAAAGGATTCCTAAATCATTGCTAAGAATAATGAAAAAGACTACAGTTTCTACTGGTCATTGTTTTCTGGCTGGTTATAGTGGTGCTAGCTAGGTACCAAGCTAAAGCTAGCTACCCCAGAAGTTGCGGTCAAGCAAATTATGCTTTACCAACGCGGTATTGTAAACACGTCGTTCGTGGCTGGTGTTTGCAGACCTTTTTGTACAGCTTTGACAGTGCTACTGTATCTTCTTTGACACGCAAAGACCCAAACGGCGTTCCATAGTATGCATGTCGGGAAGTTAATAGCAGTGACGCTATTACTGTGTAACTCCGGTAGGGCAACGTCGGAAAAATAGCTCACTTGGTAGTGTGGACCGGTGCTCGACCAGTCAGCGAAAGCCAACATCACCCACGACAGGGAACGGTTGATTGTTAAGGGCAATGAATTCCATTATCTTGGCTTTAATGGATTTTGCCTTCGAGTTGTCTCGCTGAAATGTCCTTACTCTTTCAAATGACTGCTGGACTTGTTGACTGCTCAAATCACACTGCAGACATTGTGTGGGCTAGGTTAGGAATGTTGCGTTGCATGTGTAGCGCAACATTTTACGTTGCGTCATTACGTCATGTACCTACGTTATATAGGTATGCATGGTAGCTTTGACATCGGTTTTACACATCAGCATTAAACTAGACATCGGCCGATACCGATGTTGGAATTTTTAGCTAATATCGTCTGATTCTGATATGTTCACCGATATATCGTGCATTCCTAGCTCTTATGCTAGAAAAGGTTGGAGAACCCTATTTTATACCATGGCATTGTTAAATACTAGTTTCGGATTGGCTTGAAGGGCATTCTAGAGCATGCGTTATTTCCCTATAACGCACAGTATATCAGCACGGTAGAATTCAATGGCTAGAGTTCTTCCATGTTCTATGCTTGAACTGCTTTTGAAAGCAAAAGTCTAATTTAAAACATTGGCATTGTTGAATTACATTTTCATAATAGCAAAATAGGACTGCTGTTTTTTTTCCATTGGAATTGTATTAACAGCCATTGTGTAAGTTGCCCATGTGTAGTCAATGGGCCGCGCTGTGCATTCTGGGACAAGGAAAGCTCTCCTTCAAGGAATAAAGGGGAGTCAATGTTGATGAAAATATAAGCATGAATTTCAACAACTCTAACATTACACATGTTTCTCTCAAGATTATTAACTTGTTCTCAGTGACATTACGTACGGTTGAGGAAAATTGGCAGGTTTCTCACCTCATACCGTGACTTTGAGAAGGGACTACATGACGATTAGCTTAACAACCGCGTGATGCTGCATAACAATGTGAACATGACGGGTGACAATCTGCTGACCGAGGCGTTATACATTCCTCCATTGCCCAATGGGAGTCCTCTCTGGTTTGGTAAGCTAAATAAGCAAGTCTGTTTGGTTACTAAGGCAACTACTGTAGCTATCAATTAAACTTGCTAGCTACTTCAGTGGATTTGGTCCTAGTAATTGTGTCAAATTATAGCCATGGTAGTAAAGGGGTAACCAACGCGGGGGTTCCATGCGTTCTCTGGAATAAAATGCAACTTCCTGGGAGGTAAGTTCCACTCTGCTAGCGCGTCATAAAACATGCCTTCCACTATGTCCATCACTTCCCACAGAACACATAGCCCCTTGATTATCCCTTATGAAATTGACAAATCTTTACACAAGATAAGTTGAAAATGGTGGCTGTAGCCTACGAAGCATGACACATGTAATGAGGAAATAGGTGTATTGTGCAACTCTTAGCCTACGGCATTTAACCACAATAAAATATATAAGGAAGGCTGTTATCTGTTATCTAAAAAGACAAAGTTTGTCTGCACTATCATACATGAGCATCAAACTGCTGTATACATGCTCACACCTGCAACTGCCAGGGCAGCTTCACAGAACCCCCTGTTATAGTCTAGGTCCAACAAGGCACGCTGCAGCATACGGCCATGACGGCTACACTGCAGCACCTGCCCAAGACCAGATTATCAGAAGCATGCACGTCCAGAATGACACACCATTCCCTATATAGTTCACTTCTGACCAGAGCCATATGGGCCCGGGTCAAAAGTACTGCATTAAATAGGGAGTCAGTTGGGACCGATACACTATAGGCCAAGCCATGTAGCCTACTTACCATGTAGGCCAATTACAGCAGAGGTGAGAGGGATCCATGATCTTGGCGCCACGGAAATAGAATCTGTGTCATTCTATTTCTATGCTTTGGCCCTTCAAGCATCTGGTCTCAATGGCGCCCATCATGTGACTTCAAGGACATTGACTTGTTAAAACATCCTGAACCACTACAGGTGGGAAAGATTACAGAAGTGTTTTAGTATGCAGTTTATTGTTGAAATGATAAACAGTTCCATATGTCAGACAGTTCAATTTATAAAACAGAATATTTGTTCTGTCCCTCATGACTATTGATCTTATTCTAGTATTCCTCACTGGAAGATGTGAATCACTACCACCAACAGGGAAATCTTTCCGGGCCTAGACTATTAGCTAAACCTGTGTACTCTTTTCACGACAGTACCCCTTAGCCACTAAAGTTAACTAGCTGGTAAAATCTAGTTTCACTGAATTGCATCGACATCTACAGCATTTGATTATTTCAACACAAAAGAAAGGGACACATCTGTCATCTAAAAAGACAAAGTTTGTCTGCAGTATCATACATGAGCATCAAACTGCTGTATACATGCTCACACCTGCAACTGCCAGGGCAGCTTCACAGAACCCCGTTATAGTCTAGGTCCAACAAGGCACGCTGCAGCATACGGCCATGACGGCTACACTGCAGCACCTGCCCAAGACCAGATTAGTTACACAGCGATTCCCTAATGGCACCCTAGTACCTATACAGTGCACTACTTTGACCAAAGCCCTGGACAAAAGTAGGGCACTAAGTATGGAATAGTGTGCCATTTGGGACAAACGAGGACTATAGGCCAAGCCATGTAGCCTACTTACCCAGTAGGCCAATTACAGTGGAGGTGAGAGGGATCTATTTCTAACAGAAATCGAATCTGTTCATATATTTCTATGCTTTGTCCCTTCATTGCCATCAGGCATCTCGTCTCAATAGACGCCCCATCATGTGAGCTCATCAAGGACATCGGACACGATGAGATGCCGACCCACTACAGGTGAGAAACAGAAGATACGTTTTTAGTACAGTAGTTTGCTGATCTGATAAAACATTGGTTTCATATGTGAGACAGTTCAATTTATAAGAATATTTGATTGGCCCCTCATGAGTTTATCGATCTTATCCTAGTACGCCCTCTACTGGACAACATTATGGTTACCACCAACATGGAAATCTGTCACTAGACCACGTGTCAAACTCATTCCGTGGAGGGATGAGTGTCTGCGGGTTTTCGCTCAACCCCCCTCGTACTTGCGTGATCAATTCAGCTCATTAATTAGGTGGAAACTCCAGTCACCTGGTTGTTAGGTCTTTATTACATTGAAAGGAAATAAAAAGGCAGCATACATTCAGCCCTCCATGGAATGAGTTTGACACCCCTGCACTAGACTACTAAACCTGTATACTCTTCTACAGTTGGCAAAAGCCAATCTAGTTTAATTAAGTTGTAAATACGTCGACAGCATTATTTCAACACAAAAAGATTGAAGGG
Organism: Brachymystax lenok tsinlingensis; assembly: GCA_030435695.1. Taxonomy (NCBI): domain Eukaryota; kingdom Metazoa; phylum Chordata; class Actinopteri; order Salmoniformes; family Salmonidae; genus Brachymystax; species Brachymystax lenok. Next base: position 6,492,406 of record CM059812.1, on the reverse strand, counting down.
ACACTTCTGTCATCTAAAAAGACAAAGTTTGTCTGCAGTATCATACATGAGCATCAAACTGCTGTATACATGCTCACACCTGCAACTGCCAGGGCAGCTTCACAGAACCCCCTGTTATAGTCTAGGTCCAACAAGGCACGCTGCAGCATATGGCCATGACGGCTACACTGCAGCACCTGCCCAAGACCAGATTAGTTACACGGTGATTCCCTAATGGCATCCTAATACCTATATAGTGCACTACTTTGACCAAAGCCGTGGACAAAAGTAGGGTGCCATTTGGGGACAAAACCAGACTATAGGCCAAGCCATGTAACCTACTTACCCAGTAGGCCAATTACAGCAGAGGTGAGAGGGATCCATGATCTTGGCATCACAGAAATGTGTGTACCTTTGTCAGCATGCATCTCTTGACTTCAAGGACAACCGACTCTTTGAGATATGTTGAAAACACTTCAGGTAGGAAACATAGGAGATTAGTGTTTCAGTAGAGCAGTTTATTGTTGAGATGATGAACACTGGTTTCATTTGTTAGAATATTTTCTGTCCATCATGAGTCCATTGATCTTATCCTAGTACGCACGCCCTCTACTGGACAACGTGTATCATCACCCTCAACAGGGAAATCTTTCTGGCAGTAGACTACTAGCCAAACCTATACCTCTTTTCTATAGTACCCCTTTGCCACTAAATTAGAAAGCTGGCTAGTAAAAAACAAATAGAGTTTAATTGAATAGTAAAAACATGATAGAATTTTAGATTAACACAAAATAGAGGGAAGGGACCAACGTATGTTTTCTAAAAAGACACAAGTTGGTGTACAGTATGAGCGTCAAACTACTGTATACATGCTCACAACCCACTGCTAGTCTACGGGTAACTGCTAAAATAAAGGAAACGCTTGAGTCAATGAAGGATACAATGTATATTGAAAGCTCCTACACCAGGTGTGGTTTCTGAATTCATCAAGCAATGAACATCCCATAATACTTTGGGGTCATGTATACAAATCAAAGTCGCCAATTATTTTCATTACTATTCCATGGCTAGAAGAGATTTGCATCGTTGAAAAGAGGGGTCTCAAATGGAGCATAGATGGTTGAAAGTGTGTAAATCAGTCACCAGCCTAGCGCCATGCTGGCTACACTGCAGCACCTGTCCAAAACCACATTAACTACCGCGACAGCCAAGTGGCACTCTATTTCCTAAGGGCCCTGGTCAAAATACGGTGATATTTAAGACATATACATGTTATAAATACAACAGTTACCAGAAACAAGTTACCGTTTTTCAGAAAATGTGACCCAGCCGTCGTCCTAGCTACCGTTGGACTTGTTTGGCCTGGTTGGACGTTTAACAAACTACGTTAGCTTTCGGCTGGCAGGTTAGCAAGGACACGTTTCTTACCACGTTCATCAATGTGTTTCGGTCATTTCCATCCATGTGAATCCGCTCCTTTCCTCAAAACATAACAACATGTAAGGTTTTAACACAAGTTTAAAATGAGCTCTACTTTGCTAGCTTGCCGCCTCAGACAAAGACGTAAAAAAAAGACTTCTTCTTCGGGATTGTTGGTGGATCGCATCCAATTTAAGATGCATACACCGCCACCTACTGGAGTGTGAGGCCATTCACGACCTACCTATACCGAACAAAAATATAAACGTTAACATGTAGTGTTGGTTTCATGATCTGAAATAAGAGATCTCAGAAATGTTCCATACGCATCAAAAGCTTATTTCTCTCAAATTTTGTGCACTAATTTGTTTACATCCCTGTAAGTGAGCATTTATCCTTTGCCAAGTTAATGCATCCACTTGACAGGTGTGGCATGTCAAGAAGTTGAGTAAACAGCATGATCATTACACAGGTGTACCTTGTGCTGCGGACAATAAAAGTCCACTCTAGAATGTGCAGTTTTGTCATACAACACAATGCCACAGAAGTGTTGAGGGAGTGTGCAATTGGCATGCTGACTGCAGGAATGTCTACAGGAATGTTGCCAGAGAATTTAATATTAATAATGTTAGAGAATTTTGCAGTACGTCCAACCGGCCTCACAACTGCAGTTCACATGTAACCACGCTAGCCCAGGACCTCCACATGCGGCTTCTTCACCTGCAGGATCGTCTGAGACCAGCCACCGGGTCAGCTGATGAAACGTAGGAATATTCATGTTTGTATTAAAGCCCTTTTGTTGGGAAAAACTACTTCTGATTGGCTGGGCCTGGCTCCCAAATGGGTGGACCTATGCCCTCCCAGGCCCACCCTTGGCTCCCCCCCTGCCCAGTCATGTGAAATCAATAGATTAGGGCCTAATTAATTAATTAATTGTCTGATTTTCTTATAATCAAATTTTATTGGTCACATACGTGTTTAGCAGATGTTATTGTGGGTGTAGCAAAATGCTTTTGTAACTCTGTTTATATTTTTGTTCAGTATACATTCATTTTTTTGTGATACAGTACTATAACATTTGGGGAAATTAAAAATTACCCTGCCAACTATTAGCTCACGCTTTAAAATAAAATAAATAAAACACTACCCCACTATTTACCCTATCTAATCCTACTCCAGAATGCCCAAATGTGCCTAATTGGTTTATTAATACATTTTCAAGTTCATAACTGTACACTCTCCTCAAACAATAGCATGGTATTATTTCACTGTAATAGCTACTTTAAATAGGACAATGCAGTTAGATTAACAGGAATTTAAGCTTTCTGCCAATATCAGATGTGTCTATGTCCTGGGAAATGTTCTTGTTACTTACAACCTCATGCTAATCGCATGAGCCTACGTTAGCTCAACCGTCCCGCGTGGGACCCACCGATCCTGTAGGGGTTTTTAAACAAATGTGGGTTCTAATGACAATTGAGATGAACAAACTATGGCATAAGAGGACGACAAGTGTTAAGAGGCAATCCATAATTTTGATTAAGACAATGAGCAAGCTAGGACATAACGTTATTCAATATAACGATTTGTTTAGCACTTTTGAAATGTACAGCGACCGAATTCAGAACATGGGCCGTTCTTACAGTGCTCTCCCTGTACACCACGTTAGAACCGTAGGATAAATAAAGGGGGCGTATAAGCAGACAATGAAAGCTCTTACAATATTCAATGATTACATTTCTCTAAAACAGATTATAAGCTACAGTAGAACAGTCAGAACAGTAGGTGAAATTAAGAGGTGATAATAGACCAAATCATTAGGGTGAGGCACATAGGCTACTAACAGCTTACTACACAACATACACTTCGTATTACTTTCTTAGCTACAGTATACATATCTCCCTGTCATATTACATCATTTATGAATCAGCATACAATATCTTTTTGGACTCACATTGTTGTGCTCGGCTCACTTTAACAGGAAGGTGGGGCGGCGGTCCTCAGAGTTAACAGTTGTTTTGAGCACGGCACAAATCATACTTCATTGACAGCACGGCCAGTGTTGAATGTTTATAATTTTAAATTTAGAAAAGAGCCCCTTAATCCCAGATTTGGGACCACACAGCCGCTGTCACTGATTCCTTCCAAACCACTCGTTGAATTTACGATTTCCAACTTGTTGTGTAATGTTTATGTCCAATGGCCGATTAGCACCGATATGTTTTATCTATAATTTCTCGTTATTATTTATCTTCATATGACAAGGATTAAAAAGGATTTGCCAGTAGATTGTCGACTCGGTTCATGATGATGACTGCTAGCTAAGATTTTGAAAGTATGATGTTGACATGATAGCTACTTTACATTTAACGTGATTTGATGTAATTTTATCTGTGGCCACTGACCTTGAGCCTTCTTGGATGGGCACTTCTATGGCAGCAGCCGATAGACTAGACTCCTCTTACACTTGGCAGTGCCGTAAAGTCCCCATGAGTGACAGAACACTGAGCCAATCATGGCTCCATATTTTCTGCTGGCTTCGCCACCACCCCAGAAAACACTGAGCTAGGCTGAAACACCTGCATTTTGGAGCTGCTTTACTCGAGAAAACAAAAAAGAGACCATGTTTGTATGTGGCTTTATTAACTCAATTATATATTATTATGTGACTAAAACATAATCATTTAAAACCTTGCTTACATTTGTATTAATGCACGTGTCTCTCTGTTATGCGTTGGAGAACCGAGCTCTGTTCAATCTGTAAAGCTGAAGTTTCCGTTTGAGCCGATATATGCAGCGGTTACCGTGAATGCAGTGTTTTAACATTGCATTTACATTTCAATCACGCTGTAAAGTTGGACCTCCGCGATGCGGATTGAATATACCCCTAACAGTGTTGCCAACTCCTCAGTAAGGAAAGTAGCTATTGGCTGTCCTAAAAGTCCCTAGAAGTCGCTAATGTGCATGTTATTGTGATGGACGCTGTAGGAGAGAGGAAGAATGTCGTGGGAGAGACAAAAAGTGAGTAAAAAACACCCTAAATATGTTTAGAACTACAAATTAACTTTCTTATGTCGATTCTTGTTTTTTATGTCACAATTTCTTCTCTCCTCCTTTATCCGGGCTTGGGACCGGAAAAAGTGACCAAAAAGAGCCACTTTGGCAGAGTTACGCAGTTTTTAATTTTAATTTAAAAAAATTTTTGTTTAGTTTTCTTAATTTGGTTTGGTTCTTAACCTTATGGTCCACTTAGGAGCCTACAACAAGTCACAGTAAAACATGAAAATGTTTAACCATACATTTCTTAATTTTTTTTTTGTATACAATCAACATTAAAAATCTAAATGGAGCAAAAAGAGACGATAGAAAAAAACTGTCAATGGCGATGTGAGAAAATTATGGTAACTAGTCTGGCCCTAATTCAGGTAAAAAATCTTTTTTTTTCCAGACCCCCCTCCACACAGACACAGGCTGTTCTGGCTCACAGAAAGAGAGGGTCATCGTCATTTTAGTCAAGGCTCTCTATGGCAGGTTCAGAAACTGAGGGAGCTGACTTAAATGAGTCAGCAGCTGATGTGCCAAAAAACTGCAAAACATTATCAGGCAGCTGGTGCTCATAGCAAGCCTCACCAGACAGCTTCAGTCCATATCGAATGTACAGGATGGAGTTAAGGGTCTGCAAGGACATCCGGTTTCTAAGCTTGCTTTTTACCACACTCATCTGTCTGAACACTCTCTCGACTTCAGCATTCGAGTGTGGCAAGGACACAGACACAGCAGCCATGGCAAGTTCTTGAAACGGGTTGATATCAGCAACATCCCTGAACTTCCAAATCTCACTCCAGAAGCCCAGTGTGTTTTTTGTCTCATTCCATTTACTAAGATGGATGGCACGCCATTGCTGGACAATCTTGTCTATCTCTGCAGGAGAGTAGCCAAGGAGCTTGGCTGTTTTTTCTGTTTCTCCAGGGCTCTTATTGTGCTATAGAGTTTCCTCCACATTGAAAACTGACATGTACTGTAATGCTTCAATGTTGTCCGCGGGCACACACCTTGGTTATCTGTAAAGGTTTCTCCCCACAGTTGATGGTCTCATATATGACCTTGTAGGCCTCCCTGCGCTTTGGAGACAATGAAAACCAGTTATAAGTCTCTCGTACCAAGTACACTTCGGGGGATGGTGTCATTGGAAGCATGTTTTACAGAAAGCTGCAGAGAGTGGCACATACAGCGAATAAGAACCAGATATTTGAGGCTATACTCATCCTTCAGCACTTTATGGACCCCATTGTTAATCCCCTTCATAACAGAGGCATTGTCAGTCCCTATCCCCAGGAGTTTCTCTTTTTTAAGGCCACACTTCTCAAGGAAAGCCACAACAGCACGGGCTATAGATTTGGCATCTCCTCCCTCCAACTCAACAAGCCCCAGAAATGTTGATACAATTGTCTCCTTGGTGTCACTAAAGTACCTTATCACAACCCCCAGGTACTTAGAAACACTTCCATCCGTGGACTCCTCGAGGAGGAGGCTGAAACGCTGGTCACCCACATCTGCGACCAACCTTTTCAGAAATTATGGTGCTAGAACACCATTAATCATTTCTGTGCACTTCGTCCTGTGCATTTTGAAGTGGGTAGCAGCAGTGGAGTCTGAGAAAGCAGCTTTACATGCTTCTCCAATGTGATCACATGCCAGCATGGAACAGTGTTCAGACATAGCTAATGTCATGGTGGCCTCAGCCTTTTTTGCAGAGTACATTTTTAAAATCATAAATGGCAGCTTGTTTTGGTTGGAACTGTTATAAGGCTTTGCCTTTTGAGTATATTTTTGAGTTGTCATGTGTTTTTTTACATCACTAAGTTTGGCGTAGAAATCAGCCTTACAATACAGGCAGTATGCCCATGTATCGTCTCCAATAAACGGCTTCAACCAGCCTTTGAATTCAGGGTTTGATTCCCACTCTTTTCTATATTCTTTAGTGTACAGTTTAGACTGAGACATGATGAGCAAGCCAGCTAGATGTTTAGCTTATGTCACAGAGAGGCGCACACACACCGTGGACAAGGTGAGTAAGTGACTGAGGCTGTGTGAGTCAAATGCAGTGATTTATTTTAGACAAAGAACATTTTACATTTACAGACAGCGGCCGCGTCCCGCATGCGCGATTCATTTGCAGTCTGGACGCAGAGGGATGAACATCTCCTGCTCTGACTGCAGCTGGGAGGGACTGCTGCGTGAGGACTGGGCCGCCTGTGAGTGCTTTGGGACGGGGGTGGGGCCCACGGCAGCACCCGCTGCTCGTAGAGAAGAGTAAGAACGATACGTGCTTTCATGTCAGAGTCTCCAAAAGTCTCCAATAACACCAGAAAAAGTTACTAGATTTGTCGCTAGTCGACTTTTTTGAAAATGTGTCGCTAGAGGGGTCTGAATACTCGCTAAATATAGCGACAAAGTCGCTAAGTTGGCAACACTGCCCTAAAATGAATTGCCACTCATGCAGTATAAAGCATTCGTTGACGAACACTATAAAATGTTGGAGAGGTGCTGACTAACGGAATAGTAAACTTGTGTAAAACATTCATAAAGATACTCTCACAACTGGGTACACGCTAAATATGGTCCCAATAAATTCATGGATTAACACCAACCCTGAAGAAATGTATGGTAAATGTCTACTTTAAAGCCTTTGCACAATGGCTTTCATTATTGAAATTGTGGTGTTCTGACATTTTTACCATAATAGTATTGACAATTGCTAATTGCTAATAATCATATTGGGGGTTATTCTGTAAGGACTTGTGTATGTGTAACCCCTGTGCGGACATCTTGAGAAAATTGCTGACTTGTGGTTAAGTGGGGGGTGTGGGGTCTTTATCTCAAGACCCTGTCTGGTGGAAAAGTACTGAGCTGCCAAAAAACAAGAAGATAAATCAAGAAGAGCGCCGAGAGGCTGGGACCAGCCTGTGTGACAACAATTGGCCAGGCAAATCTAAACCACGCCCAGCCACTGTTCTGATAGGCCCATCCCGAGGTGGGAACTAAACTCTGTCGGGGCATTTAATAAGAACTTTTTGGGTGTTGGCCAGTTCCTGTTTCGTCCTGCGTGATGTTACAGTGAACCCGTATATACGGAAATTGTATTTGCCATTTATTAACTTTTGAATTAAACAATTATTTTAAGTTCAGGTGTATTATCGTTCCTATCTCAGTTGAACCTACGCGAAACCTAACAAAATATAAAATAGAGGCAACATCATATCATGAAATGCTTTATTCAACTCATCACATCAATATGCAGAAATTCCTCAGATTACTTCACAATCAATACAGCATTCATCATCAGAGGTCCCTATTCACAAAAAGAGACATCATGAAAAAAATCAAAACTTCAATAACTTCTAAAGCAAGTTGCCAATCTATTAAAATATGTGAAGCACACTAACAGTCTCTCTATCTATCTGGGGGACATGCAAAACTAACCGGACATTGAACATTGCCCGTTGCTCACACTCCTGCTCAATGGGTTGGTCAGTGCTGAGTGGCTCAGGCGACAAGTGAAGGTCTGTCCGGAGCTCCAGCGTGTGGAGGGCAGACTAAGGAGGCTGCTCAGGGCATACGTGCCGTCAGCCTGGCGCTGAGACTCGCCCTTCTGGATCTCAGCACCCGTCAGAGAGCCACCGTCATCAGACCAGGACAGGGAGGCACCGTCAGGGTGGAAGCCCTGCGCCAGGCACACCAGGGTAATCTTGTCCCCAGAGAGAGGGGCCTGGGCTGGGGCCATCAGTACCAGAGAAGGGGGTGATGGAGGACGGGCTGACAGGGGAGGACACAAAATATACAGACTGCAACAGTGAGATGGATCAATCAAGATACTTTCTAATTGAAAAAAATTGTACACTGTAATTGTTTGAAATTCAGTCAAAATTAAAACCATTTATTATTTATCTTTGAACATAGATGTAATATTCTAGTGTTCAACTTTGAACTGCCTCAGTAGTCTATTTATATTTTCCAGAATATCACTTATAATCCTGAAACTAAAAAATACATGTTTTCCTCTTTCTCATAAGATATTTAGTGTACTTGACTTAATTAGGTTTATTTGAAAGGGACTATTCACATTGATCAAGATCATCTCTGTAAATGTGTCAGATTTAACAAGCTGGCAAATTATCATCTGTAGTCCTTGTTGCCATAAATTAAATAAATGAATGTACAGTATGATTTTAATTAATATATTACCTCAACAATGATTAATATTCATTATTATTGATCATGTATATTGTATGTTATATACATTTGAATCAACACATACTGAAGATTTGAAAATATATTCTAACCATTACATATCACTTAATAAAGCTAAAAAAAAATACAGATTTGTTGATATAAGAAAGCATATCACGTGATTATTTACAAGGGACTTTACTCACCAAGGGTGACTTCAGTTCCTTGTCCAAACTTGGTACCATGGCCTCACAGTGATACATCTCGATACAAAAACATCTGTGTTGAAAACCGTTCTTCATGCTCTTCTCATTGTTAAGTCTCCATTCATCGAGATGTAGAAATCCATGAAAAATTCAGCAAGGACTTAATTTTATAGTGAAGTGTTCCCCAATGCAATCCCCTTTTAGACACGGTGGCATTCAGTGACCTGTGCACATTTAATACATATTATTTTCCAATCTGAAGCCCTGTTGGGTTTATGTACGAGCAGTCTGTTGAACTGCATTACTGTGTTCTCCACTGGCGCCACAGCCACCAACACAAGCACAGATATACACTGCCTCATCCTCAGCCGTGATTTCATTGATGTGTAAATACTCAGTATAGCCAGATCCAGGTTCAGAATATGTGAACCTGTTAGGAAGCCCTGTTGCTCTTGTGGTGTCAGCAAGCAAAAAACTTGGGTCACCTCCAGCCTTCTGTCGGTACCATGAAATTAACCATGTCTGAGAGCTATCACTAACAACACAGGATATTTTCACATTATCACCCAGGTTCACAGAGAGGGACTTTTCCTGGGTCAGTACGAGAGCTTCCATACCTGCAGAAATATAGAAAGATTGTGTTGTAATTGGGGATAAAAATACTATAATATGTCATAATCCTACAATACAAGCCCATTGTGCCTGCTAGTGAGTGCAGAGTATATCAATGGATCTGATGTAATACTTCTCAAAGTATTAATCTCCATATTTACAATATAATCTATAGTCAGTGATTTCATTTTACTGGAGTTAGTCAGTGTTAAATCAGTCTTACCAGAGAGAGTGAGTAGCAGGGCTGTAATAGAAGCAGTAGAAAGGAACATGGTGAGCTCTTCTGTTGGAAGCAGAGGTGGTATCAGAGAAAGAGATGTCTTCACACACTTCTGTCTTCACTTCAGTGCAGCTCTGAAACTCCCAACGCCTCCTATAAAGAGCAGCTTACTGTACTGAAACCGTCAGCCAGCCCCACTCCCCCTTCCATAAACAGCCACCCATAAACACACACTTCCTCTACCATTTGCATAGTCAATGAACAGTTTAGTAATTATATATTTTTTTAGCTTTTGAGTTCAATAAGAACTCTATGATTTATCATTATGAAAAAGGGGTATGAACACAAATAACTTTTGATTCAATTGTGATATCATTAAAAGGCCTTGAATGTCCTCTCATAGGTACAACAGGCCCTAACACAGTGGCATGTATGTCCTTAGAGACACAAACCCAAAACTATTTTTGGGGGTTTTTGGACAAAAATGAATTGCTGGGTCTCAGGAGGATATATCCACTAGGTATGGCATAGTGTCTTCTTTTCCTCTCAGAAGCATCTTCTGTCTGTCTGGTATCTATTTAAGCAATAAGGCACGAGGGGGTATATATACCAATATACCACAGCTTTCTTGCTTCAGGTCCTGAACTACAGACAGTTCGATTTGGGTATGTCATTTTAGGCGAAAATTGAAAAAAAGGGTCCGGTCCTTAAGAGGATATATACCAATATACCACAGATTTCAGCCAATCAGCTTTTAGGGCTCGAACTACCCAGTTTATAATATAACATAATGCATAGATGTCATAAAACACATAGCAGAAAGCCTTTGTGTTTGAATTTTCAAAGTGTATTTTCAAAGTGAGTAAGCTGAATCATGATCTGGAGTAGAAAATCACAGACCACATTTATTATCACCACCATGTGTCATCTATCTGAATGTTTATGCATCTCAAATGGTCTATTCCCTATATAGTGCAGGGCTCTGGTCAGAAGTAGTGCACTTTAAAGGGTTGAGGGTATCATTTGGGACGCATACATGTTAGTAAAAGAATGTGGGTGTGTATGTGCACTGACTTGTGGTTTGAGACCACATTTCGGTTCCTCTTCTTCTGTATCACTGTGCAGCTGTTGTCTCAGTTTCTCTGTCCTGGGGAGCTCCCCACCCCTCTCTGGCACTAAAAATACCCCAGAGCTCTCACACCTGGACAAGTGTAGAGGACATCACTGCACTCTCACTAGGCACCTCTGAGAATGAGAGAAATGCTTGCAAAAGTCTACCATTTTTAATTGTAGAGGGAAATGTAGCCCGAGGAGTGAGACAGTTGAACAAAATAATTCACAATAAGTCATGGCCCATGGAATAGTCAATGGCAATGTAAAACTAGAAAAAATACAACTTCAAGCTTGACCTGTTTTGAAGAAATGTCAGAGAGTACGGTTATCCTGAATACATCTTGTGTTTATAAATCTTTGAAGATGCTGTTTCATAAGATGCCTTGAACATTTCAAATATGCCTTTTAAGATCCTGTTCATGATCATGCCTCGAGACCTCCTTCTGTTTTTGGGGTTAGATGATTGAAAAAGAAAGTCAATTACTACATGAGAAGAAAAACATACCGTTATCTTCTTCATAACAAATACAAGGTCAAGAAATTAAGATACTGACTGATAATGCTTTGTTTGAGACGTTCATTACCAGGTATAAAGCCGTGTAACACAATAGCTGACAGTATTGGAGTTAAACCTCATGTTGACTAAAACAATCACCTGCTCTCATGGAGTACATACATGTTGACTCCTTCAGGAGAGCCAGCAGAGTCCCCATTCCTCCAATGGAAGAGTCGGCCTAACCACCCCTCAGTCTTGGGGGCAAATGAGCTGGTGTCATTGGGAGGTGGGGCGTCAACTTTTGGGGACTGCCTAATGGCAATGGAGGGAGAAATAGCCTGGGAGATAAGCTCCTCCTCATCAGCCGTGGGTGGAATGGTGATGGTCTGGTAGGAGTAATGGAAGGGTCATATCTCACGCCAAACCGTGTCCCTTGTTGAAATGGGATCCTCATCCTCCATTGTATCGTTAGCTTTGGTAGTGTTGTCCTGGCCATCGACATGGGTGGCGGTCTGTACCTCACCCCAAACCTTGTCCTGTGAAATGGGCTCCTCATCATCTGTGGGGACATGGCTGGATGTATGTGTGTTGTCCATAGGAAAGGAGCTTACTGGCTTCTTCTTCTCTCTCTTCTCCTTCTTCTTATCCCCCGGTGTGTGCATGGGCGTGGGAAGGTGAGGGGAGGCTGGCTGGACTGACAGTACACTGCTTGCACCTTCCCTCTGCATGTCCTCCTGGATCTGCCTCAAGGTGTTTTCCCAGCGGTACTGAGTACAGTACTTCTGACTCTTTCACTCATCTGACAGGGCTGTAGCTTGTCCACACAGGCTCCGCACCAACTGACACTGCTGCTCGTCGACGAGGGGTGTGCCGTTGATCTGTGAGGACACCTGCAGGTCACGGAGGGGAGTAGTATCACCCTCTAGAGTCCTTCACGTCTTCGAGTTTGAGTGGTTTTTTTTCGTTCCCCCTGGGGAAGGCCTGTATGTCGTCACAGAGTGGTGGTTCATTGTCAGGTGGGCTATCGATAAGTTTGTCGTCCGGGGGGTTTGGCTTAACCCTCCGTAGAGGTCTGTAGGACATCATCGCTGGATGGAGCATTCATCTCCTGAGAGGGCTGGTTCAGGTTTTTCTCAGGAGTACTTTGAAACTATAGGGAGGACCTGCACATTATCCAAGATGTACACAGCATACTCTGTAATCATCATCATTTTCATCATAAACCAATACTTGGCTGACGATACTCACTTTAACGTGGACGCAGAAGAATTCAATAAACTGCCACAGGATGTAGCCAAGGAGGAAACTTCCTCTAGGCAACATCCTTTCAGGGGGTCTCATACCTAGAGAAGAGAAAACACATCAAGTTTTTTAACAGACTGAGAAGAAAAAGGGAGGCTTCACAGTCACCATGGCCTTTGGAGAAGCTTTAGGATTTGATTGGAGCATCTTTAGGATTATAGAAGATTTGTCCTAATTAGTGATTGTGAACAAACTGAATCGCAGCTCCTCACACCCGCTACCTGTGGTTACCTGGAGTCTTTCCCCTCTGCGGTTCCTGTTCCTGCATTCCCTGGTCCCGCATTTCCACGGTGGCCTCCACTCCATCAGCTGGTCAGTCAATGTCCCGGTCTGAGTTCCACCGTGGATACACAGCAACCTATCATGTCATTCATGGTCATTCTCACTGACTTTAACTTGTTACTCTGCAGAATCACGTCATTCATAAACACTTTCACGGAAAACGTGCTATTCTAACAAATAGCATGTGAATTACGGACATTCCAATGGACGCTGAAAATGTTTCATAGATACTGTACCTGATATTCTATCACATTTATTGCTAACTGTCTACTATCTATGCTGACTGTTTTTACTAAGTGTTGTGTTGTGGCCATGTGTTTCGGTCCCGTTGGGTTGTGATATCTGTTCTCCTTGTGCTGTAACAGTTCTGTATTGACTTTTGTGTTTGTCATATGTCCCTGTCCTTCTGTCTGTCTTGTCCTGTGATTTCAGTGTTGTTTTGTTATTTTATGTATTGCTCTGCACTTCCCAGTCAACAGTGGCCAGGCTGTCACTGTAAATAAGAATTTGTTCTTAATTAACTCGCCTGAACCATCTAACATGGAGTTGTAAAATACTGAACTTCCTCTCTAAATACACCGTTGGGAAAACCATCCTCCAGGTTGGCAAAAAGAATTGAATGTAACGTGTACCGCCCTGATTTCTTTCACCTGTCCTTGTGCTTGTCTCCACCCCTCTCCAGGTGTCGCCCATCTTCCCCATTATCCCCTGGGTATTTATACCTGTGTTCTCTGTTTGTCTGTTGCCAGTTTGTCTTGTTTGTTCAAGTCAACCAGCGGTTTGTCTCAATGCCTGCTTTTCCACCAGTCTCTCTGTTTCTCGCCCTCCTGGTTTTGACCCTTGCCTGTTCTGACTCGGAGCCCGTCTGCCTAACCACTCTGCCTGACCTTGAGCCTGCCTGCCGTCCTGTGCCTTTGCCCCACTACTCTGGATTATCGACCTCTGCCTTCTTTGACCTGTTTGCCTGCCCCTGTTGTTGAAATAAACATTGTCCTTCAACACAGTCTGCACTTGGGTCTTACCTGAAATCTGATAGTAATCTGTATTCTAACTTTATGTATATATTTTTACATTAGCTACAGTATTGTAAGGAATAAATGGCCAATAAAAAAAATGTAATTAATTTGCAAAGCATTAGGAAAACATTCCATGACAGACTGACAAGGTGAATCCAGGTGAAAGCTATGATCCCTTAATGATGTCACTTGTTAAATCCACTTCAATCAGTGTGGACAAAGGGGAGGAAACAGGTTAAAGAAGGATTTTTAAACCTTGAGACAATTGAGAGATTATGTATGTGTGCCATTCAGAGGGTGAATGGGCAAGACAAAATATTTAAGGGTCTTTGAACGGGGTATGGTAGTAGTTGCCAGGCGCACTGGTTTGAGTGTGCCAAGAACTGCAACGCTGCTGTTTTTTTTTACACTCAACAGTTTCCCATGTATATCAAGAATGGTTCACCACCCAAAGGACATCCAGCCAACTTGACACAACTGTGGGAAGCATTGGAGTCAACATGGGCCAGCATCCCTGTGGAACGCTTCAACACCTTGTAGAGTCCATGCCTCGATGAATTGAGGCTGTATAAATTATGTATATACAGTTGAAGTCGGAAGTTTACATACACATGTTGGAGTCATTAAAACTAGTTTTTCAACCAATCCACACATTTCTTGTAAACAAACTATAGTTTTGAAAAGTTGGTTAGGACATCTAGTTGGTGCATGACACAAGTCATTTTTCCAACAATTGTTTACAGACAGATTATTTCACTAATAATTCACTGTATCACAATTCCAGTGGGTCAGAAGTTTACATACACTAAGTTGACTGTGCCTTTAAAATGCTTGGACAATTCCAGAAAATGATGTCATGGTTTTAGAAGCTTCTCATAGGCTAATTGACATCATTTGAGTCAATTAGAGGTGTACCTGTGGATGTATTTCAAGGCCTACCTTCAAACTCAGTGCCTCTTTGCTTGACACCAGATGCATCCTTGGGAGCAATTTCCAAATGCCTGAAGGTACCATGTTCATCTGTACAAACAATAGTACGCAAGTATAAACACCATGGGACCATGCAGCCGTCATACCGCTCAGGAAGGAGACTCGTTCTGTCTCCCAGAGAGGAACGTACTTTAGTGTAAAAAGTGCAAATCAATCCCAGAACAACAGCAACGGACCTTGTGAAGATTCTGGAGGAAACCGGTCCTAAAGTATCTATATCCACAGTAAAACGAGTCCTATATCGACATAGCCTGAAAGGCCGCTCAGCAAGGAAGAAGCCACTGCTCCAAAACCGCCATAAAAAAGCCAGACTACGGTTTGCAACTGCACTTGGGGACAAAGGAAGGCTACATTTCTGACATTTCACATTCTTAAAATAAAGTGGTGATCCTAACCGACCTAAGACAGAGAATTTTTACTAGGATTAAATGTCAGGAAAAACTGAGTTTAAATGTATTTGGCTAAGGTGTATGTACAGTGAGGGAAAAAAGTATTTGATCCCCTGCTGATTTTGTACGTTTGCCCACTGACAAAGAAATGATCAGTCTATCATTTTAATGGTAGGTTTATTTGAACAGTGAGAGACAGAATAACAACAAAAAAATCCAGAAAAACGCATGTGAAAAATGTTATACATTTATTTGCATTTTAATGAGGGAAATAAGTGTTTGACCCCCTCTCAATCAGAAAGATTTCTGGCTCCCAGGTGTCTTTTATACAGGTAATGAGCTGAGATTAGGAGCACACTCTTAAAGGGTTTTGCCACCAAGTACTAAGTCATGTTTTGCAGAGGGGTCAAATACTTATTTCCCTCATTAAAATGCAATTCCATTTATACAATTTTTCACATGCGTTTTTCTGATTTCTTTTGTTGTTATTCTGTCTCTCACTATTCAAATAAACCTACCATTAAAATTATAGACTGATAATTTCTTTGTCAGTGGGCAAACGTACAAAATCAGCAGGGGATCAAATACTTTTTTCCCTCACTGTAGGTGAGGAGGACTTATTTGTTATATATATATATATATATGAACTTAAATATATGAACTTAAATATATATGAACTTAAAATGGTTACAAGGAAACAATCCTGAATTTCTATTTGTTATTACCCAGTTATGGTGCTTATGGTGATAACATTCTGCTGGTTGAGAAGATTCTAAAACCTGACCTCTCAGCTTTTAATCAGGATAGGATAACAGAAAATCAAAACAAACTGTCAATCTTCAGTCAAAGTGATTGGAATTGTTACAATATTACATTATGGTGGTGGTGTTGATGATGATGATGGCATACTGTATAAGAGAAAAGCTGAAAATAAGAGAAGGGCTGCAATGACAATGTAACCACTTCCTAATTTATAATCATATCAAATGGAAATATTTAAAAACATAGAAAACTCATAGAAAATGAAATATAATATCATCGTATAGGCTCCGATATTCATGGAGTAGGAGCTCTTTGTTGCTTCAGTTGCCTCAAGTATGTGTTTAAAGATAATCAGTATTTCACACACAAACACACGCACGCACGCACACTCACTCGTGTGATGCAAGCACGTGCAGGCACACACACCAAACCCTATGTTCCTACAACAAACATAAACCATCCCTTCGCTGATGGTCAGTGCACAGCACAGCCAGTACTGAAAAGACATCAAACCACATCTGGAGGTGATAGCAAAACTTCTCAATCATGATAAGTTGATACTAATTGAGTGTACGTAAACTTCTGACCCACCTAGAATGTGATGAAAGAAATAAAAGCTGAAATAAATAATCCTCTCTACTATTATTCTGACATTTCACTTTCTTAAAATAAAGTGGTGAACCTAACTTTTTACTAGGATTAAATGTCATTAAATGTCAACTGTAGCTATGAATGCACTAACTGTAAGTCGCTCATGATAAGAGCGTCTGCTAAATGACTAAAATGTAATTCTATATACTAGTATACAATAGATTATATCAGAGAGGTATATAAGCTAGCTGTATAAGATCTGTTTATCCTCTGTGTTACATCATATCTTTCATTACTTACAGTTTTTCTCAACTGCGTCCACATTTTTTAGGATCTGTGTTGAAACGTATCTATAGCAGAACACCAATGATAAAATGTTCAAATACATTTTATGGGTGCTGCAGAACGTCAATGCCAGCCTGAAGAGAAGCTAGCTCAGTGGGGCCACGCAGCAGAGAACCACTGAGGAGCGGCAGAGAACCACTGAGGAGCGGCAGAGAACCACTGAGGAGAGTGAGCTGGAGAACAACTTGACTGAAATGGAAACAGTCTCGACTATCTGCACCTAGCTGAGGATGGAGATCCAGGCTAATGTGACCAAAGTGGAGCAATGGCGGGGGAAGAGGATCTCCTTTGAGCAGCTCAAGGCTGAGCTGAAAGGCAAGATGGCAATAATGGAGGAAGAGAGGCATTCCGAAACGAGCCAGGGGCCAGCACTGAGCTGGCCACAAAGCTGGTGAAAGCGGAGAAGGAGATCGGCAGACTCTGGCAGCCCAGCGGCAGACTGAAGAGGAGAAATCACTGCTTTAAAGATTTGATTGAGATAAACCAAAGTAATTTGTTAGGTAAAGAGTTAGCCTGTTTATGTTAATTGTGCCACAAGCTAATGTGTTATACTCTCTTTCAGATGGTCAATAATAGGAGGGGGTGTTGCTCACTTCAGAAGAGGAAAGAGGAAACATTAAAGGCCCAATGCAGTCAAAAACTAACATCTTCTGTGTTTTATACATATTTCCACACTATGAGGTTTGAATAATAATGTGAAATTGTGAAAATTTGGATAATGTCCTTTTAGTGTAAGAGCCATTTTGGTAGGATGGATTTTTGGCCTGCCTGGTTACATCACCAGGTGGTAAATTAGGTCATAGACCAATAAGAAAGAGTTCCAAACCTCTCTGTCAATAACAGCTTTTTCTCTCCAAAGAAATTGCTCTTTGCTAAGAATATATTTTAGTTTATTTTCTACCCCCCCACCCCACTCCCACCCCTTTCTTTTTATTGGTTCTGGGATGATGCCTTTTCTTCTGTATTGAACCAATAAGATATATGGATGAAGCAAAGCTGCGTTTGTGGTTTCATTCATCAAGTCTTGATGACCCTATAGCTATACTTCTATATCATTACATTTCATAAGCTACAGTAGTAGCTACTGAATACGATCTGTTCATCTTCACTCATTTACATCAGTCTCTTATTCTTATATGAGAGGAGAAGATCAAGCCATGGTCAGTTATATAACAGTGACCGTGGGCCATCTCTAGAACATTAGGTCATCTCTAAAACGTTATGGCCTAGGCTACTTCGTAGGAATCCAAATGGAATTCTAAATTCTATGTTTGCTACACACTCTGGCCATAAGAAAAATGGAGAGAAAGCTATTTTCATTGGTTAGGATTTAGAATATCCAGTTATTTAACACCCTCTTTATTCCGGCACTCAGAGAGATCATGCGTAGAAGCGTAGCACGTGTACAAGGGTAGCCTATTGCGTTGTGTATATTTGACCCATTTGTCATGTCGTCTATGACATTCAATTAAAATAGTAACTATATTTCCCTGTAAGGGAACTGCTTTTGTTGAGTGGCGTCATACAGCAATCCCATTGCACATCCATATCATGTATCCATTGTGAGTAAAACTCATGCCAAAAATAGATCACTGTTCATTGAACTTCTGTCTCCTGTTTCTTTAAAAAAAAAAAGATCCACTAGATGGAGCCATACGCCATTTTATGAAGACAACTTGTCAACGAATAAGTCCTTCTAAAGGTTGTCCCTCTAGATCACGTGTTGCCGTAAGATAGACTACATGGAACTACTACCGTCCCAAGAAGATTCTGCCAGTTCTGAGATCATCACCACCAACCTTTACCTTACATTCCCTCTGTTCAACAATCATATCAATAATTCTTAAGCCCCACAGCATCACAGAATCCCTTTAATAAGGTCAACTTTAGAGTGAAATTGAAAAAGGATCAACACAATGATGTTCCCCAATGTCAAGAGTTGCCGACTAAACTAGAGCAAAGCCAGAGCACAGCTCCATTGATTACCAGGGTGCATTGCATGCCTCTCGTCTCCTTTCCAATTTAACTCCAATCATCAGCGGAGCTATGTGTGAGAGGGGTGGTTGTGGTGGAGCTGTTAACTCTCTGCTGAAAGTTTTGGGGCTGACTGGGTGTCTGTCTGCCTGTAGCTGAGAGCGCTCTCCCTCCCTCTGTGGAGGCCAATCACCAGTGAGTGAGTGACGAGGAGCGTGCCTCTTTTGATCCCTGTTCCATTCCGGGCACGGAGTACCACCTCCTGTCTGCCATTACTCCTGTCCTGCTGATTAGAACATTAGAACAGAACAGCAACCTACTGGAGCAGACTGAGACTGAGGGAGGTTGATAAAGGCCCCAGGGAGGGTAGGATCTTTCCCAGCATGGACAGGGGGGGTTTGTCGTGTAGCTGTAAACCCCATGGAACCTTGGGCTAGTTTCTATAGCTAGAAAGGACTAACTAGACTAACTAGAATGAGCCACTGGTCACGTTGGACCAAACAAGTTACCTGCATAGCTAGCTGATCAAGTGAATGTCCCGGTCCGCAGTTGATATAGCATTGCTAGTTGCTGCACACTGGTCTGAGATGTGTTGTAGGATGACCACAGTCATGGTGACACACCCTACCCATTTGTCTGTTTTTCTAAACGACCCATCTGATTGGGGAAGAGAGCTTAGCTTGGACCGCCACACTACGGTAACAGACTACCCATTTGTATTGACCCCCCAACCCGTTTTTACGCTGCTGCTTCTCTCTGTTTGTTATCTATGCAACATGTACCCCGCACATTGACTCTGTACCGGTACCCCCTGTATATAGCCTCCCCATTGACTCTGTACCGGTACCCCCTGTATATAGCCTCCACATTGACTCTGTACCGGTACCCCCTGTATATAGCCTCCACATTGACTCTGTACCGGTACCCCCTGTATATAGCCTCCACATTGACTCTGTACCGGTACCCCCTGTATATAGCCATGTCATTGTTATTGTATAGTTTTTTTATTTATATATTTTTTTTAACTTTAATTCATTTAGTCAATATTTTCTTAATTCTTATTTTTCTTAAAACTGCATTGTTGGTTAAGGGCTTGTAAGTAAGCAATTCACGGTAACACCTGTTGTATTCGGCCCATTTGATTTGATTTGATTCTCATGCAAGGTTAAAGGGCAGGTGTGTAATACTAATTAGGGGATGCTTTTATTTGTCCTGTTACAAGTGCGTAATGAAAATGTGTGTCTTGCATATCCCAACTCCCCCTGAGACACCTGCAGGGAGTGGGGTCACAGCCAGAGTCACCGTTGTCCTGCACCCCTGGAGCAATTCTGGTTAAGTGCTTTGCTCAAGGGTACAGCGACACATTTTTCACCTTGTCAGCTCCATAATTCTAACCAGCAACCTATCAGTTACTGGCCCAACGCTCTAACCTCGAGGCTACCTGTATGTGTTTGTGTGTCTCAGCAGAGAGAGAAAGTGTGGTTGTAAAGTTATTCACTTTTGATGGGGCAGATGGCACAGTGATACATCCTTGTCGTGCAGCATGTCAAAGAGGAGGCTCTTGGGAGGGGGGAAAGGGAGGGAGGGAGGGAGGCAGAGAGAGAGAGAGAGAGAAAGTGAGAGAGAGAGAGAGAGAGAGGAGTGGGTAGAGACAGAGAGAGCCACATGAGAGATAACCCAGCTAGCATATAACTTTCTGAGAATCATATATTACTTAGAGCTTGGTGAGAGTGTGGTTGTCCCATGGTTATTTTGCATACAGCCTTCCAACAACTTTCTGGGAATGGTGCAGGATAGTTGCTTGGCTTTGGAGCATTCTCAGCACATTTAGACATTGGAATGTTGTTAAATAGTTCATAGAACGTTAATAAACAACATCCTTCTGTGGGAATTGTAGTGCTTCAGCTTAACGTTTCCTACAAGTTTCAATATGGTTCTATTTAAAGTCATGTTCTCACATTGTTCAGAGAACGTTAAGAAAACTTTTCATAAAAACCACAAGAACATTTTTTGTAACATTCAGAGAACGTTCTTAGAATGTTATTGAAAACATATCCATTCCGTTGTCAGCATCAACAAAACTCTATCTAGCCATGGACTAATTCCATGGCTAGAAAACAGAAGAGCATAGCTTAGAAATTCACTAATGCTGTGCCACAATAAAAAAAATGAATGCCTAAGCAAATCAATTTCCATCTGTGCTTGGAGTTCAAAACAGTTAACCCAAACTAAGCTAGCATTGTTATCAAAAAACATGTTTTCAGAACATAATTTTTATTCAAATAACCTATAATTTACATTCAAAGAAACTTTCAGTGAACCATAGTAAAATGTTCTCAGAACCTCCCTGCAACCTAAACATTAAGGTTCCCAGGACTCTCAGAAAGTTTAAAAAACGTAAAGTTTTACTAGTCAGGAAACGTATGGCTTTGTACCCAGAACCAATGGAAAACCAAAAACGTACTTTCCCACAACTTCCAAAGAACCAAATGTTCTAGCTGGGAGCACCCCCGCCCCACACACACTCCACCCTCTCCTCTCTCCGTTCTTCCGTCCCTCCATATCCCAGGCTGTATGGGAAAATCTATATCAGTAATCTCCGGAGCTGACATGTCTCATGTCTCAAGCTCCCAGCTCACACGACAATCTCAGTCACAGCCATTTATAGATAACCTGCATCCTCCTTTCCTCCCTCCACCTCTTCCTCCTCCTCTTCCTCTCCACTCAACCCTCACGGAGTGGGAGGCTGATGAAAACAAACGACGCCTTTCAGTTTTCCATCACCATCTGCTTCTCAGGAACAGATGAGGCAGAAAATCCCTGGGAATTTCTTCCCGGTATTCCGTATGGGTTTCGCTCCCGCAAGCCTGGAATTGGATGGGATTACAAAGTGTGTGGGAAAGCTGCGCAGGCAGATAGAGGGATATCAGTCATGGCCGTGCTTCTAAAGTCCAATGCTCAGCGGATTTCAATTGCAGAGGAAGCAAACTGAGAGAAAGTCATTTGACAGAAGGGTTAGAAGGTAATTTTGGTTCTATGATACCAAGATGACAAGGCTGATAATAAAGGATTGGTAAAGCATCAAGAGTCCCACTGGGTAGACCCACTGGGTAGACACAGATGTCATTTCAACATCTAGGTTTGATTTAACTTTGGTTGAGTTAACCAAATATTTCACCATGTCATCAGATTTAGGTAAAAAATTGGGTAATTTTCCTCCCCCCATACATTGATGACTTTTTGCAAATCCAATCAGTTTTCCACGCTGATTCAACTTCATCACAAATAATTTTGTTGAAATGACGGTGAAATGACGTGGAAACAACGTTCATTCGATCAGTTTTTTTCTCAGTGGGTCTGCTTTTGAACAGCAGAGGTTCTTACTCTAGCTGAACACATAAATACATGAATGAATTAAACTAACTTCACCAGTGATGGGACAATTTTAAAAGAATCCCCTGTATGAGGCTTCACATGTAACTTTCAATGTATAGTAGTCTGGGTTATTTCCCATATCACACATACTGATACTTGTAAAGTAGACGCATGGAAGGAATACAAAACAAGAGAAGCGTCTAACAAGGAAATATAAACAAAACTACCTGATGACTGACAGAAATAGAGTGCTAGATAAATGGTAAATAATCAAGGTAGTAATGATGATGGGGTGCAGGTGTGTGTAGTGATGGGTTGCCAGGTGTGCGTAATGATGGGTTGCCAGGTCCTGTGGTTAGTAAACCGGCAACGTTGAGCGCCGGAGCGGGGCATTGGGAGTAGACGTGACAATACTGTACAGATTGATATAATAGGGTGTCATTTCGGGTTCTACAGGTTTCATGCAGTACAGTGTGTCTCTGGAATGCTGTGTGTGTGTGTGTGTGTGTGTGTGTGTGTCTGTGTGTCTGTGTGTGTGTCTGTGTGTGTGTGTCTGTGTGTGTGTCTGTGTGTGTTTATGTGTTATGAATTCTCTGCTGGTGACTTTTATCAGCACCCCACATCCTTTTAAGTCTACGGGTACCATAAACCGGCCTCTCAAACGTTCTCTGACCTGTGTGACCTGGGCCCTGATTGGTTGCTGGGGCAGTCGCTAGGGCAGTTGCTAGGGGGTCCAGACACCGTTCTACTCTTCAGGTCAGACACTGTTCAGTCTCCTCCAAGCAGTGACAGAGAGAGCAGGAAGGCCCCTCTGTCCCGCACAGCAACATCTGGACTCGTAGATCTGGACTGGTGGGATGGTGGGCGATCCCAAAGTGAGTTGTGTGACATTTGTATATTGTTCTTTATAGTTAGTTACCGCTACTGCCTATTGTATGTTGCCGCTGTGTGTTTACTGTGTTCTGTAATATGTGCAGGTAGCATATCCATGTATACAGTCCTTCTTTTGTTAATAGCTTTGTGACTCTACTTGTGCTATTAGTTATTGTATTGTGTACAGTCTATTCATTACCCCCTGTTTTCTGTCCATTATAGAACCACTACCATTCCACCACCATTTCATGTCCATTTCATTCCTGTGCGTGTCAATCAAGTATCCTTGTGTGGAACTCTGAGGTTGCCTCATTCCCCTCTCACCAGGGGAGGCGCTAGCGGGTCACAGATCAGCCCAGAGAGTTGTCCTCTTTCATTAAGGGTGTGTGTGTGTGTGTGTGTGTGTGTGTGTGTGTGTGTGTGTGTGTGTGTGTGTGTGTGTGTGTGTGTGTGTGTGTGTGTGTGTGTGCTTAGTTACACCTCTATATGAGGACAGAATGCCCTTCAAAGAAAGCAGTCTATTTCACTTAGCTAGGCACCTTGAGCCACTAACACAGGCAGCAGCCCTGAAACACAGCATCCAAGCCAGTAATTACTGCTGCACTCCTCTCTCGTTCATTGCGCTCTCTTTCCTTCCTCTCTTTGTCTGGTGGTACGGTCTCCACACTAGAGAGAAAAAACAACCCAGCCTTATATCATGTACGTTAGCTTGGAAAAGAATGGAAGAGACATGGTTTCCGAATGATATAAACGAGGTACTGATTTGCAGTTATGTTGAACTTGAGCAACGTTTACCTCATGATGCATATGACAGAAAGACTGAGACGCAGGTGTCTACACAGCACACAGGTACACACCTTACCCTTTCAATTAGGCATGGGCGTTTGGCTTGGTGGGCCAATGCACTTTTCATGAGACATGGGTTCGAACCCTGTCAGTGTCTCAAACACACACATGCACACGCGCTCGCGCGCACGACAGAGCAGATGCTTAGAGAGTGTGCCGATGATCCCCAGAAGTAGGTGCTAATTGGAACAGGCTTGGGTGGTGGGATAAGCTGTTGTTCCAGAAGGATAAATAACACTGTAGAACACAGCTGGGATGGAGAGGGAGAGCATGGAGAGAGAGGGAGAGAGATGGAGAAAGAGAGAGATAGAGAGAGAGAGAGAGAGAGAGAGAGAGAGAGACAGAGATGGTGGGGAAAGAGAGGGAGAGAGAGAGAGATATAGAGAGAGAGAGACAGACAGACGGAGAGGGAGATGGTGGAGAGAGAGAGAGAGAGAGAGCGATGGAGAGAGTGAAAGACAGACAGAGAGAGAGAGCCCATGCTGAGACACTGCCAAGTGAGCCAGGGCAGTTAACTAGGCTGAGCTTCTCTCTCTGTCAGCACTGTCTGGGCCTCAGCAGCAGAATCTGTGTCAGGCTTCTTCATGCAGATGTAGTATTATAATACCCCATACATTTCTCAACATGAGGTAATACATGTATTTTTGTCTCAGGTGGGTGTTGTTGACTTCTTTTGTTTGCCTTTCATTGTGTGTCTTTGTAGCATACAAAGTAACTACAGGATGCTCAAATGGTCCAATCACACTCACCAAACAATACAGCCAGTTAGAGAAAGACACCTGACTTCCTGGAAGATTGCACTTGAGACATGCCATCACAAATGCTTCTGTTATTATCTAGTGTTGATCACACAGTAAGAGCACAAATGTACTGAATGGAGCTGTAGAGAATCGAAAAGAACATCTCAGGGATACACCACTGAAAAGGCTTTTGTGTCAGACAATCTGCAGGACGAAGGACACTTGCACAAATAAGCCATAGATTTGTCTCTTCCTGCCGGCTTGCGTATAAAGTCTCACTGGCCATAGACGAGTAATGTTTTGTTTATTCCAAGGTAAAATTCAACTCTTCACTGTTGGACTTTCTCTCTCTGGAAGTGTGAAGGAGTGAAAACTCTCAACCCTCCACACTGCAACAAACTCTTGAAACGTCTTCAATAACACTGGCCCTGAAAAGCATTTCTCTAACCTGGGTGACAGTACTTCTAGGTCTCAGGAGGGATGCAGCACTGGCTGGTTCCACTGGCTGGTTCCACTGGCTGGTTTGGGATGCAGGGACTTCTTACTACATCCACACTATCCACATCCTGTATCTGAAAGGTATAGCCAAAACATCAGCTCACCTTACACCTCTTCTGGCAGCACTTTTAAAGGGAGGCAGCCAATGGGGTGGTCTAGAATAATTCAGCGATCCTGCGCTGCAAATGCACCTGGGAGACGGTGTTAGACAGCTGCCACAGACTGCTGTTTAATTGGCTGGTCTCCCTCGGCAGACGACATATGCTGCAACACCATGAGATGTAGTGCAGCGTTACCAGTTCCCTAGCCACATTACCTGTTATGACACCGTCGTAGAGCAATTATACAACTGGAAAGCAGAACAAAACATTTACGTTCTCATAGGAATATCACATTCTCATAGGAATATCACATTCTTATAGGAATATCACATTCTCATAGGAATATCACATTCTCATAGGAATATCACATTCTCATAGGATTATCACATTCTCATAGGAATATCACATTCTCATAGTAATATCACATTCTCATAGGAATATCACATTCTCATAGGAATATCACATTCTCATAGTAATATCACATTCTCATAGGAATATCACATTCTCATAGTAATATCACATTCTCATAGGAATATCACATTCTCATAGTAATATCACATTCTCATAGGAATATCACATTCTCATAGGAATATCACATTCTCATAGGAATATCAAATTCTCATAGTAATATCACATTCTCATAGGAATATCACATTCTCATAGGAATATCACATTCTCATAGGAATATCACATTCTCATAGTAATATCACATTCTCATAGGAATATCAAATTCTCATAGTAATATCACATTCTCATAGGAATATCACATTCTCATAGGAATATCACATTCTCATAGGAATATCACATTCTCATAGTAATATCACATTCTCATAGGAATATCACATTCTCATAGTAATATCACATTCTCATAGGAATATCACATTCTCATAGGAATATCACATTCTCATAGGAATATCACATTCTCATAGGAATATCAAATTCTCATAGTAATATCAAATTCTCATAGTAATATCACATTCTCATAGGAATATCACATTCTCATAGGAATATCAAATTCTCATAGTAATATCAAATTCTCATAGTAATATCACATTCTCATAGGAATATCACATTCTCATAGGAATATCACATTCTCATAGGAATATCACATTCTCATAGTAATATCACATTCTCATAGGAATATCACATTCTCATAGGAATATCACATTCTCATAGGAATATCACATTCTCATAGGAATATCAAATTCTCATAGTAATATCACATTCTCATAGGAATATCACATTCTCATAGGAATATCACATTCTCATAGGAATATCACATTCTCATAGGAATATCACATTCTCATAGTAATATCACATTCTCATAGGAATATCACATTCTCATAGGATTATCACATTCTCATAGGATTATCACATTCTCATAGGAATATCACATTCTCATAGTAATATCACATTCTCATAGGAATATCACATTCTCATAGGAATATCAAATTCTCATAGTAATATCACATTCTCATAGGAATATCACATTCTCATAGGAATATCACATTCTCATAGGAATATCACATTCTCATAGGAATATCACATTCTCATAGTAATATCACATTCTCATAGGAATATCACATTCTCATAGGAATATCACATTCTCATAGGAATATCACATTCTCATAGTAATATCACATTCTCATAGGAATATCACATTCTCATAGGAATATCACATTCTCATAGGAATATCAAATTCTCATAGTAATATCACATTCTCATAGGAATATCACATTCTCATAGGAATATCACATTCTCATAGGAATATCACATTCTCATAGGAATATCACATTCTCATAGGAATATCACATTCTCATAGTAATATCACATTCTCATAGGAATATCACATTCTCATAGGAATATCACATTCTCATAGGAATATCAAATTCTCATAGGAATATCACATTCTCATAGGAATATCACATTCTCATAGGAATATCACATTCTCATAGGAATATCACATTCTCATAGGAATATCAAATTCTCATAGTAATATCACATTCTCATAGGAATATCACATTCTCATAGGAATATCACATTCTCATAGGAATATCACATTCTCATAGTAATATCACATTCTCATAGGAATATCACATTCTCATAGGAATATCACATTCTCATAGGAATATCACATTCTCATAGGAATATCAAATTCTCATAGGAATATCAAATTCTCATAGTAATATCACATTCTCATAGGAATATCACATTCTCATAGGAATATCACATTCTCATAGGAATATCACATTCTCATAGGAATATCACATTCTCATAGGAATATCACATTCTCATAGGAAAAACTTGATTGTGGCGGTGAACAATAATTGATTGACAGGTAGAGTATGCTGCCCATGGACATTGCCTTTAACTTGTGAGACATTATAATTATGGGGGTAAAAATGTTTGATTGACAGGTAGAATATCCCCGCACATGAACATTGCCTTTAAAACACGATCCAGTCGCATGATTGACTGCAATGAGGAGTGAAAAAGGCACAAAAATGTGTATTCTACGTTAGTATCAAGTTCTGGGAAGAGGAAACTCCTGGCAGTTCTTCACTCATCTGGGCAGATATGAGATTCATGAGATGGACCAGAGGTGGACGCACACATAACCCAGCATAATGACTGGGTGTTGAACTGCACAGAAACAGTATTGACAGGAGCGCGATGGGAGACAGATAGGTGATCGCTCTCCCTGAAAACTGTCAATCAGAGTTCTGTAGAATCAGATATAAATCTCTCCAAATCAATGGACGAGGGTTAAAAATCTGCCTGGCTTTGGTGGGATACAGCTGCTGCATTACAAGCAGTGTCTGTGTGTGTGTGTCTGTGTGTGTGTCTGTGTGTGTGTGTCTGTGTGTGTGTGTGTGTGTGTGTCTGTATGTGTGTGTCTGTGTGTGTGTGTCTGTGTGTGTGTGTGTGTCTGTGTGTGTGTGTTGGGGTGCTGTAGCCCCGCCTACCGAGCATCTATCTGGTTCTTTGATAGAAAACAGGTACACTCCCCTACACATTTATTTGGACAGTGAAACTAAAACTTTTAGTTTGGTATTTGAGATCAAATGTTTTATTTGAGGGTATTTTCATACATTTGTTTTACCGTTTTGAAATGAATGCACTTTATGTATCTTGTCCCTCCATTTGAAGGTGTCATAAGTAGTTAGATAAATTCCCTTTTATAGCGTATTTCATTTAGCCAAAAAGTTTAGTATTTTGTCCCATATTCCTAGCACAAAATGTCTACACCAAGCTTGTAACTCTACAAACTTGTTGGAAGCATTTGCTTTTTGGATGAATTTGCATAATCCTAAACAAAACCAAAACAAACTGCAAATGCATCCAACAAGTTTGTAGAGCCACACGCTTGATGTACTCATCTCTGGCTAGGAATATGGTAGCAAATACTAAACTTTTGACTACGCTAAAACACTATAAGTGAATTTGTCCAAGTAAACAAGATACATACAGTGCTTTCATTTCTAAACGGTAAAACAGATATGTATGAAAATACCCTCAAATAAAAGGTGATATTCTATACTGTCGCCTCATATGAAACGTTTGATCTCAAATCCAAAATGCTGGGGTATAGAGCCACATTTACAAAGGTTAGCTTCACTGTCTAAATAAATACATAGGAGAATGTATGTTGATAAAAATGATAGCCGAATGCTTGGGTGACTGATTACATAGTGATTGTGTTATTGGGTTTAACTTTAAAGTGCTTTGAAGCCCTCTTTCAAAGTGAGTGTGTGCTTCTTCTGCCCATTTGTACTCAAAATGAAAAATACTCTGTGGTTCCACTTATATTCCACTTCAGTGGAGTACATCATCTTCCATTTGAAAGCTCCAAGTCTAGTCTGTTTGTCCAATCCAATGTTGATTACAGTCAAATAGTGTATATATTCATGGAGAAACATTTTAAAGATTTACTTTACTAGTGTAATCTGTCTGAACAAAGGCACCTCTGGAGTCCCTAGTGACAGGCTTGGCGGCAATGAAACGAGTGGGTTTTGCCACCTTTCTTCACAGGCATAAATAGAAGAGTACCACCTGACCCTCTCCCCACTCAATCATTTATGGACCTGGTCAAATTGGATGTTGCCGAGGTGCCTTTGAGAGTCAGTGCGTCTCTCACACACTCTCAGAGACACACACATGCATGCACACACCTATGTGCACTTCACACACACACAAACGCACACCTGCCCTTTAAACTCACATGTTAAGTATTATTTTGAGCATTACCCCTCAGCACATGCGCACATACACACGCACACACACACGCAGACATACACCCTCACACGAACACACACCTGTTCTTTAAACTCACATGTTAAGTATTATTTTGAGCATTACCCCTCAGCACATGCGCACATACACACGCACACACACACGCAGACATACACCCTCACACGAACACACACCTGTTCTTTAACCTCACATGCGAAATGCCTGTTCCCGTAGCGGGCCATTCAAGGATATCTCCTCAGCCTCAGTCAGACGGGTCATTTAGAAAAACAAACGAATGGCCACGGTATGGTATGTCACCATTGTAACAGTGACAGTGATGGCTAATGGGATTCTTCCTGCCTGGCAGTTAAATCACCGTGATGGACAAAGCAGGTGCAAAGAAATGAAAGGTCTAGGGCCTGTATTGGAAAAGTGTCTCAGAGTAGGACTGCTGATCTATGATCAGATCCTACCAGTCCATATAATCTTAAACCTTATGATCTAAAAGTGAAAACTGATTCTAGATCACCACTTTTACTCTGAGACGCTTTGTGATTACAGCCCCAGAAGAAAAACTCTCCACTTTTAATTCTGTTTTGACGCAAAACGATACATTTCACTAATGCATACAGTATCATCTGCAACAGGGACCGTCCATCAAATCGACCTTTGAAAAAGATACATCATTTTGCAGAATTGGACATCTAATACAGGACTAACTACTTAAATTGCCACCAACTAAAAATCCCTGTAGAGCTGTCTGGCTGTGGTTGGTATGGCAACATCAAATCAAATTAGTGGGGCACTTTAATAATCAGATTGCAGTAAGGCTTCGGGCAGCCACACTAGTATAATTAAAGAATATTTGAAATTATTACAACCAGTGAGCCACTCAGATACAAGAAGAACTAGTGAGGGCGGACTTCTGATCTCGACTAACAGTGTAAAGTTAATGGATTATCCAACTTTTTCTAACAACATAAACGTTTCTAATGCTGAGGTCTCCTTGTGTGTTGGCCTAACCGTCAGAGTTTGTTGCCTTGTCAATCACCTCAGGTTGGCGTTGCTGCAGCACCCTCTGTGAAGCACGCTTCCTGTCTAATAACCTCATGAAAGAGGTGCAGAGGTCTCCGATTGCTTGATTAAGCACTGAATGGCTGCCTCCTTCTGCCCACCTACTGGTCTTGATCATCACTAAGTGTACTCAGGTCCGTTCTGTAAGGGAAGGAGTACAGCAGAGAGGTGCAACCTGTTCCAATTAGCGCCTGGTCTCCGTTGGACCCTCGG
The DNA here is from genome assembly GCA_030435695.1 of Brachymystax lenok tsinlingensis. Taxonomy (NCBI): domain Eukaryota; kingdom Metazoa; phylum Chordata; class Actinopteri; order Salmoniformes; family Salmonidae; genus Brachymystax; species Brachymystax lenok. The sequence goes on along the minus strand of CM059812.1, from coordinate 6,461,527 downwards.
TCATAACCTGTTGCTCATCTCCAACGTGTTCGTGTCAAAGACGCTGTTAGCTATTAGCACCCCGGCGGCTACTTCATTTGACACGGTAAATATAGAACCCGACACGCTAGTAATGGAAATGCACAAGCAGTCGTAATTGGCTCATATTCAGCCTCGCTGTCAGAACGGTATTTTTCTGGGGAAGTACGTATTAGAGCCTAATAGCAAAGGCATACTGTATGCTGCTTATATGAATATCATAAAACAGACAGAATTGCTTAACTCCAATGACTCACAGTAAAGTTAAACCTAAAGGAGGAACAGGGCTGTGTTGAAAGTAAGATAGCTCTCATTGAAAAGTTGTAAGAGCTTGTACCGTACAGTGTGTGTACTTTTTCACTGTCGTAGGAACATTTTCACAAGATAGGACGTGTTTAAATTAAAATGGTGGATTTGTATCATTATTATTAAAATGTTATTAGAATTTGAGAGGAAACCAGTTTGGACTATTGAGATGTACCCTATCCTCTTACCACTCACTGATGATGGAGGACAGGTCAGTATAAGGCTCTCTGCAGAACTCCTGAGCTTGTGCCCAGGTTTTGTCAAACATAGATGTGCTTCTCAGACACCAAAGAATTTTGATTGTCCCAAGATGAGTCTTTCATTAGTTTCTTCTCAAATACCCCTCGCACACTGGACATGAGGAGCACTGTGGATGTGGTCCTCTCCATGGTGGTGTTGTGTTCAGATGTGAGGTGTGAAGTAAAGTGTGTCTGTTCTGCTGTGTCTGATGATTTGACTGATGAGTGATGAGGATGAGGCTGGTCTGTTTGGAGGCACAATGGACATTTCTTAGTTGTTTTGTAGACGGAAGGAAAGTCCTTGCTCAATTCAAACATGCGACAAGCAAATCTAAAAACACAAATGGTGTTCTTTTCCCCCCAAACAAATTCCCTGTCCGATGCCGATGTCTGGAAATGTGACTGATGCAGTGGGTACACAGTGGGTAGGAAAGTTTGAACAGGTGTGTGCAAATGAAGTGCATAATTTTGAATGAGGAGCAACAGTCATGTCTTTTCATGTGTCTTCCTCCCAAACAAAATTGTATGGAAAACCTGGCACATGCAAAAGTGGTTTGAAAAAAGTGTTCTGAAAGTTACACAGGTGAACTAGCTCAACGATTGTCTTTAAATTAAACTATCTGACCCAGCCAGGTGAGCTCTTTCAACAGAAGGCAAACAAAATGGGGTAGCTAAGTGGTAAATAATAACTAGTGTTGACATAACAGTGGAAACCCAGATTGGACACGTGTAGAAAAACCAAATATGTTACCAAATATGGTGATGAGAGGAAGTGTAGTGCCAAGGCAGAGGCAGAAGTTTAAGCTGGGCTGACATTCTGCAAATGTTCTCACGAATCCTATCTCAGTACAGTTTTCTGTTCAAAATTAAAATCTGGTAGGTATAAAGTTTTATAGACTTGACCCTTTGCTAGTGCTGAACGATTAACCGAATATAGATTTATTTTACATTTACACTGAACAAATATATACATGCAACATGTAAAGTGTTGATCCCATGTTTCATGAGCTGAAATAAAAGATGACTGCAGGAATGTCTACAAGAACTGTTAATGTTCATTTCTCTGCCATAAGCCTCCTCCAATGTTGTTTTAGAGAATTTGGCAGTATGTCCAACCACAGACCACGTTTGTGTAGGGTATCATGTGGGCGAACGGTTTGCTGATGTCAACATTGTGAACAGAGTGCCCCATGGTGGCGGAGGGGTTATGGTATGGGCAGGCATAAGCTACAGACAACAAACACAATTGCATTTTATCAATGCCGTGACAAGATCCATTGTCATGCCATTCATCTGCTGCCATTAACTCATTTTTCAGCATGATAATGCACGGCCCCATGTCGCAAGGATCTGTACAAAATTCCTGGAAGCTGAAAATGTCCCAGTTCTTCCATGGCCTGCATGCTCACCAGACATGTCACCCATTAAGCATGTTTGGGATGATCTGGATCGACATGTACGACAGTCTGTTCCAGTTCCTGCCAATATCCAGTAACTTCACACAGCCGTTGAAGAGGAGTGGGACCAACATTCCATAGCCCACAATCAACAGCCTGATCAACTCTATGTGAAGGAGATGTTGTGCTGCATGAGGCAAATGGTGGTCACACCAGATACTGACTGATTTTGTGATCCACTCCCCTACCTTATTTTTTAAGGGTTCTGTGACCAACAGATGCATATCTGTATTCCCAGTCATGTGAAATCCATAGATTAGGGCCTAATCGATTTTTTTCAATTGACTGATTTCTATATATGAACTGTAACTCAGTAAAATCTTTGAAATTGTTGCATGTTGAAAGTGAGCTGAACGTGCCGTTTCTCTAAAGACAAATCACATCAAACACGAGATCAAGAATCAAATCAAGAACGAACTGTGGGAAGCTGTAGGGAGTTGTAGTTTTCAATAGGCAAATATTCAACCTAGGTCAGTGCAGAAAATTTGGTAATTAACTACAATCGGCAGAATCCCTTGCGCCTATTCTTCTTGGCCCCGTGCACAGACCGCATGTGAGCGAGATGAATGTACAAAACACATTGACGAGAGGGAGAGAGACAGTTCGTGAGGTAGCTCTACCCGATTGATAGTTGTAGCAATCTTGATAGTACGCCTTATCTACTTTGAAGAACTACTAAAATAGGGATTTCATCAGACAGCTGTGCAGCATGGGCAGCTGTGGCAACCCAATGATTACGGGCTAGCCAAGGGGAGCTTGGCTAGTTGTGGAGCACAGAGATAACATTAGATGGTTGTCTGGCTGTCCTGCTGTCTGTCTGGCTGCTACTGCCTGAGCAGAGATGAGATTACTTTAACTTTAGATGTTACAGTGCCTCCAGAAACTATTCATACCCCTTGACTTATTCCATATCTTGTTGTGTGTTACAGCCTGAATTCAACAATTCTTACCCATCTACACACAATATCCCTGACAAAGTGAAAACACGTTTTAGACATTTTGCACGTTTATTGAAAATGAAAAACACAGAAACATCAAATTGACATAAGTATTCAAACCCCGGAGTCAATACATGTTAGAATCACCTTTGGCGGTGATTACAGCTGTGAGTCTTTCTGGGTAAGTCTCTAAGAGCTTTGTAAACATGGATTGTACAATATTTGCACATTATTCTCTTCCAGCTCTGTCAAGTTGGTTGTTGATCATTGCTAGACAGCCATTTTCAAGTCTTGCCATAGATTTTCATACCAATTTAAGTCAAAAGTGTAACTAGGCCACTCAGGAACATTCAATGTCATCTTGGTAAGATACTGCAATGTATATTTTGCCTTCTATTTTAGGTTATTGTCTTGCTGAAGGTGAATTCATCTCCCAGTGTCTGGTGGAAAGCAGACTGAAACAAGTTTTTCTCTAGGGTTTTGCCTGTCTCTCTATTACGTTTCTTTTTATTAAAAAAAAACCTCCCTAGTCCTTGCCGATGAAAAGCATACCCATAACATGATGCAGCCACCACCATGCTTGAAAATATGAAGCGTGGTACTCAGTGATGTGTTGTATTGGATTTGCCCTAAACATAACGATTTTGTATTCAGGACATAAAGTTAATTTCTTTGCCACATTTTTGCAGTTTTACTTTGGTGTCTGTACAGGCTTCCTTCTTTTCATTGTCATTTAAGTTAGTATTGTGGAGTAACTACATTGTTGTTGAGCCATCCTCAGTTTTATTCTACCACAGCCACTAAACTCAGTTTTAACTGTTTTAAAGTCACCGTTGGCCTCATGGTAAAATCCCTTAGCGGTTTCCTTCCTCTCCGGTAACTGAGTTAGGAAGGATGCCTGTATCTTTGTAGTGACTGGGTGTATGGATACACCACCCAAAGTTTAATTAATAACCATTCACCATGCTCAAAGGGATATTTAAGCTGTTCTGGACCGGTTCCGACTGACATTTTGGTGTACAAAGCGCTGTGTGAACGTCGCAGGATCCAGTGCCTTGAAGTGCCAGAAAGCCCCATCTGTCTACTTTCTGCTGTAACTTGAAGTGTCAGGTTTCACACCCTACATTTGCATAGTAACGTATCACAATTTCTGGCCCCAAGCTGACAAAGAATACAGAGACGGCAATTGTGGTTTCATCTCAGACGGATTTAGACGGATTTAGAGCTCTCAACATGACAAATTACAAAATAATTTTGAAGAAATGAAGCACGGTCACTTTCTCTTGGTCACAGTGGGTCACTTCATGAGTAAACCGAATGGACCTTAAAAAACACTAATCGCTCAGCTCTTCCCTTTGCCAGAGTTTCTAAAATTGTTGTTTAGAAGGAATCCAAGGGTGAATTCAAGTTCTTGCACACACGCACTTCAGAGATGTTCCCTAACGGAAATATGCTAATACAGTACATGCTAGAATGTGCCAATTGTATTTTGCTAGCTCTTGCTTGGCTCTGCCCATCTCCTTGGTTGTTCTGCCCACTGTGTGGTCCCCACTGTAAAAGGCCCATCTGTCCCATCTTCAGTTAGTTAAAAGTCAATTTGTCGATTGAAAGTAATTAAAAAGCGTGAATACAATTACATTTTCCTCTAAATCAGATCCTATTTTGCTATGATTCTAGGTTATTTTGCACAGGCAGCCGGGCAGGGAGGAACTGGTCGGGGTGTCAAGGGAAGACACTCCTAAAGCAGTGGCGCTAAACTAACAACTGTTACTCCTCATTCAAAGTTATTCATGTTATTTGCACAGACCTCAACCTTTTCCATCCATTTTCTACGAGCAGCCTTTTTATGCATCAAAGAATTTGTTTGACTCGTAGAGACACAACGACCAGGCAAACAACTTTGGCCCCTCATTCAAAGTTCTACGTGTCACTTGCTGACTCCTGTTAAACTTGTTCCACACATCTTCAGTGAGCCCCCCGAAGAGACATCATTTGTATGTTAGATTTGCCTTCCTTATGTTTGTACAGGTGAGCATATTTGCAAAACAAAAATGTAAAATGTAAAGCTCTTCTATTGGTCCATCATGCCTCAAAACAGACCAGCGTCATCAGTCAGAGCATCAGACATAGCAGCAACAGCAGAAGAGACACACTTCACCTCAAATCTGAACACAACGCTGTCATGGAGAAGACCGTTTGCACAGTACTCCTCCTGCCCAATGTGTTGGGGATATTGTGGGAGACGGGATACACTGGGAATCAACCATACACCTTTGTGTCTGGGAAGCACGTCTATGTTCATGCCAAAAAAAGCTGGTCAGAAGCTCAGAAGTTCTGCAGACAATATTACACCGACCTGTCCTCCATCAGCAGTGAGAGGGAACAGCAGCAGCTACAAAGGCGGGGAGATGGATGGATTAATTTTTCCACCTGGATTGGTCTGTACAGAGAGTCCAACAACCTAACAGGCTGGAGGTGGTCGGGAGGTGGATACACAACCTACCTTGGTACCTGGGACAAGGATCAACCAAACAACAAAGTTGGAGAAGACTATGGTATGATTATAGGAAATAGATGGTATGATGAGTTTGAAGACCATCAGATACCCTTCTTCTGCTTGAAGCTGATTGTGGTGACGGAGAGCAAGACGTGGGAGGGGGCTCTGGAGTACTGCAGGGAGAAGCACATGGACCTCACCAGCCTGGTGTCTGAGACGGAGCTGCTTCTGGCCCAGAGGGAGAGCAAGGAGGCCCAGACCACAACGGCCCACTTGTGGACGGGCCTGCGCTACCTGGCCAACCGCTGGTTGTGGGTGAACGGGGACCCACTGGAGTACGAGGCTTGGCCCCAGGATGGACTGCATCAGTGTCCCGCCTGGAACCTCCGCTGTGGGGCAATAGCAACAAAGGGAGCATGGGAAGCCCGGGACTGCCAGGAGAGCCTCAACTTTATCTGCTACTGAAGACCAATTCCAAATTGAAAGATAACCTTTACTTCCTATATCCTTGATAGATTTAGCGTTCTCTCTACAGTTCACTGTTTTGCATATGGGATTTCTGCTAAGACTTGTATAAATACTTTTCCTACTCTGTATATTGTCCTTATAATTGTTGAATCACTTAATCAATTGATAATAATTTTTGCTGTGAATAGGCCTATTTCCTAACTTTATAATCTAATTGCTTTATTAAAATGTTGACTTAAATCAACTTTTTAAGCGATTCATTATGATTTCCACTGATTTGTAAGTTGGTCTTCATCTCTGAAAAGAGGGTACACCAACTACAGTGCCGTAAAGGACTTATTTTAGAAGTGCACCAAACAGACTAAAACAGGGAGGGACTACCTGGATTCGTCCAATAAGAACCTCTTGTTTTCATGTTGTGTTGAAACGTTGGTTTTTTTGTTGTCCAAAATTGAACCACTTGTTTCATATTACGCTGAAAAGTGTTTTGCTACAGTGTGCCCCAATGAATGTGACCCAGATGATTGCAGGCCATAGAAGGACCTATGACTAGAACCATTTCGTTTATTAATTTTCCCTTTTGTACTATTTGCACATAGTTACAACACAGTACTGTATATAGACATAATATACATTTGAAATGTCTTTAATCAATTTTTTAAAATTGTTTTTATTGTTTATTTCACTTTTGTTAATGATCTATTTAATTTGCTTTGGCAATGAAAACATGTATTTCCCATGCCAATAAAGCTCCTTAAATTGAATTGGTACCCAGGCTAAGGGCATAAGTCAACCAACCAGCCTCACTAAAGGTCCTGCTAGATACAAGTTAAACAATAAGCTCAGGTCATTTCCCCTTCTGATTATATACTGGCTAGAGCAGTGTTTCCCAACTCCAATCCTCCAGTACCCCCAACAGCACACATTTGAGTTTTAGCCCCGGACAAACTCACCTGACTCAACTCATTGAGGTCTTGATGATTAGTTGACAAGTTGAATCAGGTGTGCTTGTCTGGGTCTACCATTTTATTGTTGGGGGTATTGAGGAGTTGTGAACCACTGGGCTAGATAAAATGTAATGATCATTTCCCAAAGGCAGCCATTTAAATTCACAGTAGGGGAGCTCTCACCATAATGAAGTGGATAATCACATTTCAGAGCACAGTGTGATAGAGATGATGGATTCCCTTTAGCTAGGGGTATGTGGAGGTACTCTCCTGGGTGATGTTCATTAGGCACGAAACAGAAGAAAACAGACAAACAGGAATGGACTATCTATCCAATAAGAAATGCAGATTTTTGGTTTCCATTTTGCAACGATGTGCCCTAATGAACACAGACTAGCTCTTTCTAACAAAGAATACAATAGAAACACAATGAGAGATCGAAACAGGGCAGACAGCTTCTGGGTGCAACGAAAACAACTTACTTAACGGCATCCATTCCCAGGGCATAAACAAGATAACTAAACCAACAGCCTTTGGTGCAGAGGCAATTTTTCTAACTATCCACGTGTGTGGTTGCCTTGGGAAGAATTACTGTTGAAGTTGATTCACTGATACGCTATAGGTGGCAGGGGAAGGAGATTGATGCGCCGTTGTTCGATGATGAAACAATGATGACAAATGGCCTCTTTTTTTCCCCTCAGAAGGGAGAATAAATGTGTGTGGCAAACTGCATTACAATGGCAAATTAAATGTGAGATTGAATTCTCCAATAGGAGTCTGTTTGACCGATGTGGGCTTGTGGCAAAAAAATAAGTGTCATGAGGGATATTTAATGGGAAAACGTCATATGCAAATACTCCCCCTTAGTAACTACCATAGAGGCTCATTCAGACAAGCCTAAATTGTTACTAAGCATTATATACAAGTTGATGATTTTTCATCTTTGCGGTATCTGAATCAACTGTGTCTGAATCAACTGTGTCTGAATCAACTGTATCTGAATCAACTGTATCTGAATTAAAACAACAAATCACATAAAGTAAAGCCCCATCAAACAGTTGGGAGGTCAGGAGGTCATGTGGGGGTCAGACATCGAGCACGCCAACCCAGAGGGTCAATGCTGACGGACGCATCTGCCTCATGGCGTCCTCTTCCCAGGGCGGTCAGTCAGTCACGCAGAACACACACATGCGCACACGCACACAGCCAGTCACAGAGAAAAACAAACAATTGAACTATGCTAATCCAGGTTATGCTAATCACACGCTAATTAGAATAAAAGAGACTGCCTGTTGTAACATGAGTCATCTCTCTGGGAGGGAAAGACCTTCAAACAATAAAAACGGAACTGCACTGCCGAAGGTTGAGGTAAATAATCAAGGAGATAAACAGAACACAATACATTTCCCCGTTCCCTCCTGCGTCTCCCCAGGTGCACCGAAGCAGAGCTGACCAAAATAGTGTGTGTGTGTGTAAAAACAGGAGTTGCAGGACTGTGTGCTTCGTACATGTATACATTTGCTAGTGTGAGTGTGTCTAAATAGGAGCTGTGTGTGTGTGTGTGTGTATGTGTGTGTGTGTGTGTGTGTGTGTGTGTGTGTGTGTGTGTGTGTGAATAAAGAGAGAGAGATAATGTGACAGGTTGGAACAGGTAGCTGATTGGGTGGTCTTTGGCCCCTGGGCCTCCTGCATTATTCAAGACGTAGATAAGAGACAGCACTCCCTCAGCCTCACTGATACAGCCCTGCTCAACTTTAATAAAATAACACACACACACCTCACTCCCTGAAGCCACTGATACAGCTTAACCTTCAAAACTACAAAAGCTAACGTGTTGAATAAACTAACCCAGGAGAGTCAGACCCAGATTGCCTCCTCATGCCACACAATAGAAGGGCACAGTGGTACAGACTGGTATGCCAATGAGGATGCAGCACAGTGGGGGATGAATGGAGGAGCATGGTTCAACAGTGACTGATTCCAGATCATTTTACAGTATAGCAAAGGAAAGCAAATGCTCTAACAACGTTTGGTGAACAGTGTAAGTATTGTAGGTGGGAACACAAACAGGCTTATGGATCTACACAGCCCAGTGAAGTCATTATTTTTGTCCCATTGAGACCAAGGCATCTTTCACAAGGGATCCCTACATATACACAAGTCATACTATTTACACAATGTATACTATTTACAACATAATAAAAACATACAAGATCTACAAGCCATTCAAGTAAAACGATCACATCCCTCAACAAAGAGGTCTATGATCAACAAGTTGAACTGCCTCAGAGACACCAGAACGTCAAGTTGCAGCTCTGTAGATTGTTCCATACATGAGGTGCAAAACACCTAAAAGCAGATTCGTCAGTGGAGATGGAAGGGATGTAGAGTTAGCCAATCATGAGACCGGGTCGGGTAGCTCGTACGTCTGTAGGTTAACCAGGAAGTAAGGTACGGCTGAACTTTCTGATACAGAATGCAATGATGTGTACTGAACCTGTTGCCCGTCATAAATGCTTATAGAACAATATCAGCCTCTTTAGAGTGGATCTTTCAGTGTGTGGGGTTATGCCACCCTACCCCTAAAGCTACTCTGAGTCATGCTCCAGCTTCACCTCATTAAGAGGGCTTGACACACACACACACACACACGCGCACACACACACACACACACACACACACACACACACACACACACACACACACACACACACACACACACACACACACACACACACACACACACACACACACACACACACACACACACACACACACACACACAGACACACGCTGAGAGAGGGAGAGGAGTTGAGGGAGAGAGAAAGTAATAAAGAGATTGGGTCCATCTCAATAGTCTATTGTTGCCTCTTCTTCTTGTCTCCTTTCCTGCACTGACATTGAACAATGGCAACGGCCCATAGAGTGAGAATCATATCATAATAGTGATGGATGTCACAGACTTCCTTAGTATCCATAGAATCCCTGACAATCCTCTATCCTCCTCCAACCTCCAGTGGACAAAATTAACTCCTCATGTCATCAAACACATTCAGGATGACCTAAAGCTATTCCGCCATACCATGCAAATGACTCCATTACTTTGATACACCCTGTTCATATGAAGAAGCACAGTAGGTGATTTAACTAAATCCAACTGTAGCACTGCAATGAGACAGAACATGTTGGAAAGCACTGGACCAGAGGCCCCTCATTCCCGCTCTCCACATCCTGAGGTAATGTTCATGTCTACGTCCCAAATGGCATCCTATTCCCTTTTAAGTGCACTATGTAGGGAATAGAGTGCCATTTGGGATGCAATCAATGCTAATATATTCAGTCCCGGAGAAGCTTTGATAAATTGACTTCATTATTAATGAACATGTTAGTTGGCGGCAGAGTGAAATATACTGTATGTGTTTAAGTACATGTCATTACAGTTTTTTACAGTCGCTAGGACACATTTCTCAATACTTAGGTCACTTTTTCAAAACTCTTCACACAGTGAGCACAACAGAAGTATATGTGGGCTAAACTGTGGATCATTTATCATTGCTTTGGCACAAAATGCATTCAATGACTACATCTTTCAAATTACATTAACTCTTTTCTCACTTGACACAACAACCGCCAAAACTCTGTGTACCTACAGGCCAATTTGCACATGCTTATATACTGTTTTCAAAACTGTTAAACTTATATTCAAAAACAATAACATAATACAAAACTGAATAAGACAGTAATTTGCTACATTTCTACAGTAATATTTTAATGAAATATATTTTAAATCTTAAAATTAAATGCTATAAAAACAATTGGACAATTGGACCAACCACAGCTGATTCTCATTGTAGATGAACATCTACACAGGTGTTACTCTTTCAATTTCATTACAAAAGGAGACAACTGCTGAATAGTTTTGTATTGTGATGTAAACATGGACCCAGCCAGAAATAGAGAAGTGGCTGAAAGAGGGAAGAAGAGTGGCTGAGGGGCGAGAATACGTATGCGTGGTGGAAGAAGAATAAGAGGAAGATCAAGAGCTGTAGTCTCAGATGAGATCAGAGCTACTGTAATTGATCATGTAGTAAATCATGGTCTCTCAATGAGAGAAGCTGGTCAGAGAGTGCAGCCACATTTGCAACGCTCAACAGTGGCATCTTTTTGTTAGAGTTTTCCGGCAAACCAACAGGTAACTTGTATTCTGCAAGGGCATATGACTGAGTTGCACACATACAGAAGTAAATAGACTTGTGTGTAATTGCTTTTGCATTTCTGCTTAGGACTCAACAGTTACCTCACACAGGTGGGAGAGGAAGGATGCTCACTGATGTGTGCAGGAAACTGCCATTGTTGATATGGTCATCAGAAACAATGGCATAAAACTCACTGAGATTCGAGACAGAGTCTTGGCAGACAACGTTACTTTTGCAAATATTCACAGTGTAAGCATAACAACTATTTCTAGAGTCCTGAAAAACATCAGGTCAGGATGAAACAGTTGTACACTGTGCCTTTTGAGAGGAACTCTGAACATGTCAAGCAACTCAGGAACCAATATGTCCAGGTAAGATCACAATAAAATACAGAACTGTTTTTAAACAAAACCAAACACACACAAAGACATATTTTTAGGTAATGTTTACTACTGTAACAGTTTATGTTGCCTTGTGGATTTATTTTAGAGAGTCATGGAGATTGAAGGCAGGCAAACACCCCACATTTTCATCGTTGTGGATGAGGCGGGTTTCAACTTGGCCAAAACACGGCGACGAGGAGGAATGTGATTGGGAAGAGAGCCACAGTGGATGTCCTGGCCAGAGGGGTGCCAACATCACAATGTGCGCAGCAATATCCACTGATGGACTGCTGTTACACAAACCACTAATTGGGGGCATACAACACTGAACGTCTTCTTGCGTTCCTGCATGATCTCTATGGAAGGGTTGTGCTAGGTGAGGAAAGGGATGCAGAGAGAAGAAATCAGCCAACATTTATAATTGTATGGGACAATGTGGCATTTCACCACTCCGTGCAGTCACTGAGTGGTTTGCAGCCCATCCCAGAATGGTGTCACTTTTCCTCCCACCTTACTCTCCATTCCTCAACCCCATAGAGGAATTATTTTCCTCATGGAGGTGGAAGGTTTATGACCACCATCCACATGATCAAATGTCCCTCCTGGATGCAATGAATGCTGGATGCCTGGACATATCAGCAGAAGATTGCCAGGGATGGATCAGGCATGCCAGAAGATTCTTTCCTAGGTGTATTGCCCTAGATGACATAAGATGTGATGTGGATGAGAACCTGTGGCCAAATGGAGAAGACCGAGTAGATTAGCATTACTATTGTATCTGTATCAGTTGATGGTGTGTATACAACCTCTTGTATTTTGGAATTACTCACTGCAAAAAAATAATTCTGCATCATGTCTGATTCATTCCAGTAACATATATTGCAGTGAATTATAAACAGAGATGTGTCCTTGTTTTACACAAGAAAACATTGTATAATGCTACATGTTGTTAGTGTTTTTTAGGTCATTGTTTTGTGGGTGACAAAGTGTGTTTGTTGGCTGTCAACCTTTGCTAGTGTTGTGGAAGAATGTGCTGATTTGAGACATGTATGAAGTGATTTGGTAGTTTTAGTGCATTTTGAATGTGAAATGAACTGCTGTGCCGAGCTGAAAGTTGGTTAGGAGAACTGTGTGAAGAGTTTTGAAAAAGTGACTTAAGTATTGAGAAATGTGTCCTAGCGACTGTAAAAAACTGTAATACATGAAACCCTTCGCCCTTAGCCTACTGCTCGTGATTAATTACAACCATGAGGGATCGTGGGTAATTCTCTTTCAAAATATTCATTTGCAAGTCTCCACTCACATGGTGTTCGTTATATACTTAGAACATTAAAAGGCAATAAATGCTTACTGCGCTACTGTAGGAGAATGAGGAGGATGAGATGGCTATGGTGGTATTTAGTCAGCTAATCTTACTCAACTGGGAATGCCAGAAAGTACTGTACATGACGTAGTATTCTGCTCCTACTACAAGTTGCAGTATGAGACAGGACCTTTGAGGTGCACACACACACAGACACACACAGACACACACACACACAGACACACACCATTTCTGAGATAGTGTCACCCGTTGTCTTGTGTGTCTCAGAGAACAATAGGAGGACTGTAGGAGTAATTCTCAGAGGAACCATTCTCTCTGGGATACTGTGGGAGTGTAGTGCACCCACAGTACACACCACTGCGGCTTTGCCCCTTTTATCTCAGAATAATGATCCATCTTCTCCCGCTGCTCTCATTGTCTAGTCTGGGGTGAAGAAACAGAGACAAGACGATTATGTTTTCCACCATTTAAAAGATAACATTGACTCAACCCATCTCCAAAGGCCTCCTAACCGCATAACACATAGTGACTCATTTGGGAAGTCTTACATGATCTTTCCATTAGCCAAACTGTGAAACCACCGCCTCGTGTTGCAAATAGAGTAGAATGGAAGCATACCTTCCTAGGCAATGTCCTGGGTTAATACTGTTACCCACGAAGCATGAGGAATGACTGCTACACTTTCCTTTTAAAGAAGGCTTAAATGGTTGTTGTTCAGCCACCAGCTGCTTTGATGGAAGCCCCATGGAGGGTGTGTGTCAGAATTCCCCCTCTCCTATAGGGAGCAGTCAAGACATCACATTCCCCCTTTGAACACCGCTACACAGCCCAAGAGACTGGCTGGAGCCTTAGGGCCAAGTCATTATTTTCTTGGCAGAGTTTGTGTCCAATTTCTGAACAAACACACACACGCACACAACACACACGCACACGCACATGCACAGCATCTCTCTCTCTTTCAGACACACACACAGTCTCTTAGATTTTGTTTCTCACGCACACCTGTACACTCCCCCCACACACACAGCTCCCCCTCCATATACACACACACCCAGCATCCATTCCCCTTGATGTCCAGCTCTGATAGCCAGAGAACAGAGGTCCTGTTAATCACATGATGAAGAGGGCTTGCAGGCCTCCAGAGGGATGGAGGGGGGAATGGAGGGATGGAGGGGATGGAGGGAGGGATGGCAGGATTGGGCCAAGAGGGAAAGTAATGAAGCTAAAATCAGCCGCCCTGTCTGTCTAATCATGGAGCCTTACAGCAAGATGCAGGCCCTGCCAGCCTTGGCATTGGGATTAAACCATCAGCCTATGCCAGCCAATGGTCACTCTCTTTAGCTTGTTCTCTCACTACCGGTCTCACCAGACTGAGAGTCAATCTGCTGAACCCATCTCTCTCTCAACACTTTTTTTCACTGGTTTAGATACCCCTTAAACTTAACGTATGCTTCCCAGTCAAAACAGTTTGCATACAGTGCCTCCAGAAAGTATTCATACCCCTTGATTTACTCCACGTTTTGTTGTGTTACAGCCTGAATTCAAAATTGATTAAAATGTTGCTCACCCATACACAGTACCACATAATGACAAAGTGAAAACATGTTTTTAGAAATGTTGCACATTTATTGAAAATGAAATAGATAAATATCTAAATATCTATCTTATGTAAGTATCAATACATGTTAGAATCATCTTTGGCAGTGATTACAGCTGTGAGTCTTTCTGGGTAAGAGCTTTGCACCCCTGGATTGTACAAAGTGATTTGCATATTATTCTTCAAGCTCTGTCAAGTTGGTTGTTGATCATTGCTAGACAGCCATTTTCAAGTCTTGCCATAGATTTTTAAGCTGATTTTAAGTCAAAACTGTAACTAGGCCACTCAGGAACATCCACTGTCATCTGGTGTTTTAGATTATTGTCCTGCTGAAAGGTGAATTTGCTGGAAATCAGACTGAACCAAGTTTTCCTCTGGGATTTTGCCTGTGTATCCTAAAAAACTCCCTAGTCCTTTCCAAAGACAAGCATACCCATAACATGATGCAGCCACCACTTTGCTTGAAAATATGAAGAGTGGTACTCAGTGATGTGTTGTGTTGGATTTACCCCAAACATAACGATTTGTATTCAGGATATAAAGTTCCTTTCTTTTCCACATTTTTGCAGTTTTCCTTTAGTGTCTTATTGCAAACCGGATGCATGTTTTGGAATACTTGTATTCTGTAAAGGCGTCTTTCTTTTCACTCTGTCATTTAGATTAGTATTGTGGAGTAACTACAATGTTGTTGATCCATCCTCAGTTTTATCCTATCACAGTCATTAAACCAAACTGTTTTAAAGTCACCATTGGCCTCATGGTAAAATCCCTGAGCGGTTTCCTTCCTCTCCAGCAACTGAGTTAAGAAGTACGCCTGTATCTTTGTAGTGACTGGGTGTATTGATACACCATCTAAAGTTTAATTAATCACTTCACCATGCTCAAAGAGATAATAAATGTGATTTTATTTTTTATTTTACCCATCTACCAATAGGTGCCCTTCTTTCCGAGGCATTGGAAAACCTCGGACGGGACCACAGTGTCTCCCGACCCCTCCTGTCTCAGCCCCCAGTATTTATGCTGCAGTAGTTTATGTGTCGGGGGGCTAGGGTCCGTCTGTTATATCTGGAGTATTTCTTCTCTTATCATGTGTCCCGTGCGAATTTAAGTATGCTCTCTCTAATTATCTCTCTCTTTCTTTCTTTTTTCTTCTTCTCTCTCTCTCTCTCTCTCTCTCTCTCTCTCTCTCTCTCTCTCTCTCTCTCTCTCTCTCTCGGAGGACCTGAGCATTAGGACCATTCCTCAAGGCCTACCTGGCCTGATGACTCCTTGATGTCCCGAGTCCACCTGGCCGTGCTGCTTCTCCAGTTTCAACTGTTCTGCCTGTTTTATGAACATTTTAAAATCTTGTCCATGTTCTGTTATAATCTGCACCCGGCACAGCCAGAAGAGGACTGGCCACCCCTCACAGCCTGGTTCCTCTCTAGGTTTCTTCCTAGGTTTTGGCCTTCTAGGGAGTTTTTCCTAGCCACCGTGCTTTTACACCTGCATTGCTTGCTGTTTGGGGTTTTAGGCTGGGTTTCTGTACAGCACTCTGTGACATCAGCTGATGTAAGGGGGGCTTTATAAATAAATTTGATTTGATTTGATGATTGGAAAACCTCCTTGGTCTTTATGGTTGATTCTGTGTTTGAAATTCGCTGCTCGACTTAAGGACATTACAGATAATTGTATGTGTGGGGTACAGAGATGAGGTAGTCATTCAAAAATAATGTTATACACTAGTATTGCACACAGAATGAGTCCATGCAACTTACTATGTGACTTAAGCAAATTGGTACTCCTGAACTTATTTAGGCTTGCCATAACAAAGGGGTTGAATACTTACTGACTCAAGCCATTTCAGCTTTTCATGTCTAATTAATTTGTAAACATGTCTAAAAACATAATACCACTTCTACATTATGGGATGTTGTGTGTAGGTCAGTGACATTTTAAATTCAGGCTGCAACACAACAAAATGTGGAACATTTGTTCGTTTTGGTGTTCGGCAGGTTTTCTGGCTATTCGATCACACAACATTATCAGTCTATTATTTTAATGGTAGGTATATTTGAACAGTGAGAGACAGAATAACAACAAAAAAATCCAGAAAAACACATGTGAAAAATGTTCTAAATTGATTTGCATTTTAATGAGGGAAATAAAGATTTGAACCCCTCTCAATCAGAAAGATTTCTGGCTCCCAGGTGTCTTTTATACAGGTAACGAGCTGAGATTAGGAGCACACTCTTAAAGGGAGTGCTCCTCATCTCAGCTTGCTACCTGTATAAAAGACACCTGTCCACAGAAGCAATCAATCAATCAGATTCCAAACTCTCCACCATGGCCAAGACCAAAGAGCTCTCCAAGGATGTCAGGGACAAGATTGTAGACCTACACAAGGCTGGAATGGGCTACAAGACCATCGCCAAGCAGCTTGGTGAGAAGGGGACAACAGTTGGTACGATTATTCGCAAATGGAAGAAACACAAAAGAACTGTCAATCTCCCTCGGCCAGGGGCCTCGTGGAGTTGTAATGATCATGAGAACGGTGAGGAATCAGCCCAGAACTACACGGGAGGATCTTGTCAATGATCTCAAGGCAGCTGGGACCATAGTCACCAAGAAAACAATTGGTAACACACTACGCCGTGAAGGACTGAAATCCTGCAGGGTCCCCCTGCTCAAGAAGCACATATACATGCCCGTCTGAAGTTTGCCAATGAACATCTGAATGATTCAGAGGACAACTGGGTGAACGTGTTGTGGTCAGATGAGATCAAAATGGAGCTCTTTGGCATCAACTCAACTCGCCGTGTTTGGAGGAGGAGGAATGCTGCCTATGACCCCAAGAACACCATCCCCACCGTCAAACATGGAGGTGGAAACATTATGCTTTGGGGTGTTTTTCTGCTAAAAGGACAGAACAACTTCACTGCATCAATGGGATGATGGACAGGGCCATGTACCGTCAAATCTTGGGTGAGAACCTCCTTCCCTCAGCCAGGGCATTGAAAATGGGTCGTGGATGGGTATTCCAGCATGACAATGACCCAAAACACACGGCCAAGGCAACAAAGGAGTGGCTCATGAAGAAGCACATTAAGGTGCTGGAGTGGCCTAGCCAGTCTCCAGACCTTAATCCCATAGAAAATCTGTGGAGGGAGCTGAAGGTTCGAGTTGCCAAATGTCAGCCTCGAAACCTTAATGACTTGGAGAAGATCTGCAAAGAGGAGTGGGACAAAATCCCTCCTGAGATGTGTGCAAACCTGGTGGCCAACTACAAGAAACGTCTGACCAACAAGGGTTTTGCCACCAAGTACTAAGTCATGTTTTGCAGAGGGGTCAAATACTTATTTCCCTCCTTAAAATGCAAATCAATTCATAACATTTTTCACATGCGTTTTTCTGGATTTTTTTGTTGTTATTCTGTCTCTCACTGTTCAAATATACCTACCATTAAAATTATAGACTGATAATTTCTTTGTCAGTGGGCAAACGTACAAAATCAGCAGGGGATCAAATACTTTTTTTCCCTCACTGTAAGTCAAGCCAAAGTTCGGTAGCCGAAGTCTACGCCCCTTTGTAGGTGATTGGTCAACTGTAAGGATTCTTCAATGAAGTACTTGTTGTCATTCAACGACAGACAACTGGTTTTTATGCAACAGCAAAACATTTTTTTGAGAAATACTGCACCAAACATCTTAGTTAGATGCAAAATTCCACAACTAAGACCTCCTCTGCAAAAACGTCAAAATTAATAACAGATTTCTTGATTCATCTTAGATTGATTCTGACTATTTTGAGGAAGTGTTACTGTATGTTGCTGCTATGGCATCTGAAGAGGGACAAACAGTAATATTGACGCTTTTTTTCAAGTTTTTTAAGCAAATATCTTTTTAAGGGCATAGACGTTTGCTTCTCCAAACCGAGTTCTCCTAGGAGCAAACCAAACCTAGTATGTGGACGTCTTTAGCCAAGCATTGGTGTGTTTGTGTTTGTCCAAAGGGAAATGAGGATGAACGATGACTCCAGCATTCCACCACATCTGTTCTGAATACACAAACCCTGCACTCCACTACCTCAGCAACCAACACTGGAAAAACCTCTTGGGCCAGTGTGTGTGTGTTTATGCCATCTTTTGGGCCAATTGGTACCTCAGCAGATATATAGCTTAGCAATTTAACTGTTAGTTAATTTGTGTCCCTGTCTACCTCTGTGAAGGAGTATTAGGCTGTTAAAGGAGCCAGTTTAATTTCCTGTAAGTAATAGTGCTGTTATGGGCAGTGGCTAGCACTGGCTATGTGTGTGTAGCACGTCTGAGTCAGTATGAGTCTGCATCAGTGTGTGTGTTTGTGTGCGCGTCAGCGTGTGTTTATTGAGTGGTCCAGCTCTTGTACAGATTGGCTGTGGTATAGCGGTTATTAAAGTTAAAGTGAATTGCGGTGGAAAGGCAGAGCGGTGCGCTGGGAGTATTTACGGTGGTGGAGGGGTCACACTGAACGTTCATTTGAAACATAGGGACGTTTCATGGGGTATAAAGACTCATTTAATGGCTTTGTTCTCTGAGGTGACCTCAAGATGGTGTGTTTTTCTTCCTCGCCACAGCTGCCTGGACACAGTGCAAACACAAGAATTGGGGAAATAACTAATGAATGATAGTAGTCGATTACCTTATCTAGATACACAAACACATACACAGACACACACACACACACACACATACACACACACGGATATAAACTCAGCAAAAAAAGAAACATCCCTTTTTCAGGACCCTGTCTTTCAAAGATAATTTGTAAAAATCCAATTAACTTCCCAGATCTTCATTGTAAAAGGTTTAAACATTGTTTCCCATGCTTGTTCAATCAACCATAAACAATTAATGAACATGCACCTGTGGAACGGTCGTTAAGACACTAACAGCTTACAGACAGTAGGCAATTAAGGTCACAGTTATGAAAACTTAGGACACTAAAGAGGCCTTTCTACTGACTCTGAAAAACACCAAAAGAAAGATGCCCAGGGTCCCTGCTCATCTGCGTGAACGTGCCTTAGGCATGCTGCAAGGAGGCATGAGGACTGCAGATGTGGCCAGGGCAATAAATTGCAATGTCCGTACTGTGAGACGCCGAAGACAGCGCTACAGGGAGACAGGTGATCGCCCTCGCACTGGCAGACCACGTGTAGCAACACCTGCAGAGGATCGGTACATCCGAACATCACACCTGCGGGACAGGTACAGGATGGCAACAACAACTGCCCGAGTTACACCAGGAACGAACAATCCCTCCATCAGTCCACTGACTGTCCACAGTAGGCTGAGAGAGGCTGGACTGAGGGCTTGTAGGCCTGTTGTAAGGCAGGTCCTCACCAGACATCACCGGCAACAATGTTACCTATGGGCACAAAACCACCATCGCTGGACCACACAGGACTGGCAAGAAGTGCTCTTCACTGACGAGTCGCGGTTTTGTCTCACCAGGGGTGATGGTTGGATTCGTGTTTATTGTCGAAAGAATGATCGTTACACCGAGGCCTGTACTCTGGAGCGGGTTCGATTTGGAGGTTGAGGGTCCGTCATGGTCTGGGGCGGTGTGTCACAGCATCATCGGACTGAGCTTGTTGTCATTGCAGGCAATTTCAACGCTGTGTGTTACAGGGAAGACATCCTCCTCCCTCATGTGGTACCCTTCCTGCAGGCTCATCCTGAAATGACCCTCCAGCATGACAATGCCACCAGTCATACTGCTCGTTCTGTGTGTGTTATATGTTATAAATTGAATTGCATTTTAATGAAGGAAATAAGTATATGACCCCTCTGCAAAACATGACTTAGTACTTGGTGGCAAAACCCTTGTTGGTCAGAAGTTTCTTGTAGTTGGCCACCAGGTTTGCACACATCTCAGGAGGGATTTTGTCCCACTCCTCTTTGCAGATCTTCTCCAAGTCATTAAGGTTTCGAGGCTGACATTTGGCAACTCGAACCTTCAGCTCCCTCCACAGATTTTCTATGGGATTAAGGTCTGGAGACTGGCTAGGCCACTCCAGCACCTTAATGTGCTTCTTCATGAGCCACTCCTTTGTTGCCTTGGCCGTGTGTTTTGGGTCATTGTCATGCTGGAATACCCATCCACGACCCATTTTCAATGCCCTGGCTGAGGGAAGGAGGTTCTCACCCAAGATATGACGGTACATGGCCCTGTCCATCGCCCCATTGATGCAGTGAAGTTGTTCTGTCCCTTTAGCAGAAAAACGCCCCCAAAGCATAATGTTTCCACCTCCATGTTTGACGGTGGGGATGGTGTTCTTGGGGTCATAGGCAGCATTCCTCCTCCTCCAAACACGGCGAGTTGAGTTGATGCCAAAGAGCTCCATTTTGATCTCATCTGACCACAACACTTTCACCCAGTTGTCCTCTGAATCATTCAGATGTTCATTGGCAAACTTCAGACGGGCATGTATATGTGCTTTCTAGGGCAAGGGGGACCTTGCGGGCGCTGCAGGATTTCAGTCCTTCACGGCGTAGTGTGTTACCAATTGTTTTCTTGGTGACTATGGTCCCAGCTGCCTTGAGATCATTGACAAGATCCTCCCGTGTAGTTCTGGGCTGATTCCTCACCGTTCTCATGATCATTACAACTCCACGAGGTGAGATCTTGCATGGAGCCCCTGGCCGAGGGAGATTGACAGTTCTTTTGTGTTTCTTCCATTTGCGAATAATCGTACCAACTGTTGTCACCTTCTCACCAAGCTGCTTGGCGATGGTCTTGTAGCCCATTCCAGCCTTGTGTAGGTCTACAATCTTGTCCCTGACATCCTTGGAGAGCTCTTTGGTCTTGGCCATTGTGGAGAGTTTGGAATCGGATTGATTGATTGCTTCTGTGGACAGGTGTCTTTTATACAGGTAACAAGCTGAGATTAGGAGCACTCCCTTTAAGAGTGTGCTCCTAATCTCAGCTCGTTACCTGTATAAAAAACACCTGGGAGCCAGAAATCTTTCTGATTGAGAGGGGGTCAAATACCTATTTCCCTCATTAAAATGCAAATCAATTTAGAACATTTTTCACGTGTTTTTCTGGATTTTTTTGTTGTTATTCTGTCTCTCACTGTTCAAATAAACCTACCATTAAAATGATAGACTGATCATTTCTATGTCAGTGGGCAAACGTACAAAATCAACAGGGGATCAAATACTATTTTCCTTCACTGTATAAACACACACAGCTCAGCATAGGTAGGCCAGGAGGACATCACAACCCAATCTCTCTGTTTCTGTTCAGTTATCCTCATTACTGTTGGGACAGACATTGTGTCCCAGATGTATAATGGGAAATACCCATTCACATGATGTATGTTCATTGGTCTTGGTGAGATTAAGGAGAAAATCCTAGAGATCATACTAGTTCTATTAACTACATTCTGTGGATAAAAGTATCAAACAAGTTATTGAAATAAAAACAACTTATTGATGACAGAGAAAGAATCTACATATGTCAAAGGTCAAATAAGATGTCTGCATGAAATGAATCGACTCATATCTAATATAAAGTACAGTAGGCCTATAAGCACTTCAAACTAATCAACATTATTAAACTCAATTATTAACTTGATGTGGAGGAAATTCAATGAAGTGCAATATTATATAAGTAGTCATCATGCATCATATATGAAGAGAAAATGACTTAATGAAAAATACAGTGGATTTCATTATATACAGTGGATTTCATTACATATTCTCTTCTTCAAGTTCCTTCAGGAGCAAGAACAGTGATTCTGCATTGGTCACACAAGTTAATCAGGACCAAGAGCCCTGCGGAAGTTGATTCAGAAGGAATAGGCCAGGTAGTGTTCAGTAGACACAGAACTGAAAAAAACACTTTGAAACGGAGCAAAACCGGGATGTCTGAACTTGTCCAATAAAAAGAGCTCGTTTTTGTTTTTAAAATTGTTTTAAAAATTGTTTTGCTATGTTGTGCCCTTATGAACACGAGCCATGTTTAAGCCATGGCAAAACCCCATTTTCATCTGAACTGACATTAGGACAACGACCCATATCTGACCCAGAAAAGGAGATGTCCCTCACACAGATAAAGGCCCACTGCATTGTGAGATGCAGACGTCCTCTACAGAGAAACTTTACAGTCCATTGTTTGGCAGACAGCTGGCTTCTTTCCTTTTATCGATCTGCCCTAATAGGGCAAGGAGCTCAACCCATTATAGCTCCATGGGCTCTGCTCTACGCCTCTACTGCTTCAGCCTCTCATGAGAGTGTTTTCGTGTGGTCCGGCAGGTTGTTTAAAATAATCAGCAAAAACAACATTTGTTTCACAATTAAGAGCAAAATACTATTAAGAAAGGCTAAAATACAAATATGTGTGCATTTATAAACAAGAAGAGACACAGAAAGTGATTCAAAGTGTCTCGGTGGCGAGGGTAATCAGAGTCCCTCCCTAGGGGGAAAACTTTGCGTTCCGCTAAGCCCAACCAGGCCCAACTGTCAATCATTTACACAGGAAGCGGTGGCAGTGGTGGTGCAGTGTGTGTGTGTGTGTGTGGGTGTGGGTGTGGGTGAGGGTGTGGGTGTGTGTGTGTGTGTGTGTGTGTGTGTGTGTGTGTGTGTGTGTGTGTGTGTGTGTGTGTGTGTGCGTGCGTGCGGGCGGGCGTGCGGGCGTGTGTGTGCGTGTGTGCGCGTGTGTGTGTGTGGGTGTAAGTCAATAATTACTTCTATGGTAATCAGATGAGGTAAATGGAAAATCTCTCAAATGTGCAAGTTATTTTTGGGGTGGCCACGGCTGTGATGACAATGATGTATGGTTTACAGTAGTATCTCTGTCACTTCCTGAATCTACGTCTCTATGGGAGTCACCCAGGGGTTGCTGGGGTAGGCCTGGAGTAATGAAACTCACAATGGACCCAGACAACAAGTAACTCGCCCTCCAACTTAAAGCTACAATCTGGGATTTGCTTTTCAGCATAATGGCAGTCCCACCACTTGTATATATCAATAATTTAATTGGCCATTGAACAGATACCCAGATCGCACCTTTAGTCAACTCACCAATGTACTCAAAGTTAGAATGTAATCGCACTACGACGGAGCCAATGGGGAAGTACTGTGATACTCTGTGTTGAAACACAGCATGCAGTTACTATGGTTGGCAACGAGGACAAAAATGTAGAGAGATTATTCTGCTCTGGAGAAAAGAAAGGGTCACGATTTATGCAAGGTCTGTGCTTTTGTGTGTTGTTTGGATTTGCTTGTACTATGATGGATAATGTGTTTTAAAAATTAGCATTTTAATAATACCAGGGTCCTGTCAAACTAAGTCTGAGGTAAGTAAAGAGCCTCTAACTTTCGGTAATGCACATTAAAAACTATGTTACGCAAGAGTTATTCAAGAGGTCTGAAGTAACTAGATAAGCTTTTTTCCCCCTGTGACAGTCACAAATAGTGTAATTTATCTCTTAAATAACCTGAATGCTACTGTAAATGTTGGTTCATGACTAAGTTAATAACAGAAGAAGTCATATTAAATGTGACCAGGAAAAGGTCTGTGCCCCCGCAATAGCCTATAACTAGGAACATGACTAGAGCCAAGAGTTTTTTTTGTCATGTGGTTAGGAAAAACTCTGGGCTCTGACTAATAAGACGTACTACACAACCACACAATCTGTCAACAGTATCACCACTTTTTAAAACTCCTCAGCAGTCTCCACCTGTATAGCACTAGGATCAGTCCTCTGGGGCTGCTCTCCCCTCTAACAACCCCAGAACTGAGCTATGGGCTGATCCCGGAACAGCTTTCATTAGAGTCATCTCCAGCTCCTAATGTAACCACAGTCTCCTGTGATACGTTAGGAGGGAAAGGGAAAGGAGAAGCATTTATCCGGCTCTGTATAAATATTTCACTCTACCCCCCCCGTGTGAGAAACGACGATCACGGAGGAGAAAGAAAAGAGAGAGAAAAAACATGTTTTATCCGCTACTTGCTAACCTGGAGCCCTGTCTTTCCATGCGCTGCCTTCCAGGCCCCATAAAACCAAAGTATGCGTCCCAAATGCCACTCTATTCCCTATATAGTGCACTACTTTTGGCCAAAGGTAGTGCACTATATAGGGAATAGGATGTAATTTGGGATGCAGTCCAAACCACCTCCCAACCAGATGTAATAAAGGAAGACCATCCTACTCTCCCTCCCTGAAGGAACCTGAACCTCCACTTCTAGAGAGCCTAATTGGGGGCCCGTGAACCAGTATATAGATGCCGTTACTGGTCCTATGGGCCACAGCATTACCACCCTGTAGCCTGGGCTCGTCTGTTCCAAATACCTACCCTGAGTGCTGGTATGCATCCCAATTGGCACCCTATTCCCTATATAGTGCACAACTTTTGACCAGGGCCAATAGGGCTCTGGCCAAATGTAGTGCACTATATGGAATAGGGTGCCATTTGGGATGCATCCCTAGTCTCCTCTCCTGCCCATTCACCACCAAGAGGGGGGTTGTGAAGGGAAGTGTACCCTGAATATATTTCACCTAATCAGCAGCTTGCATAAGTGAGAGCCTGTTTTATGAGTACATGGCGATCTGTCACTGAGGGCCTTGTTTTTCCAGCCCTGGCAGTCATTCTGAATGCAGATTGAGGGAATCACAGAGGTGGCAGGTACTGTAGTCTAGTGGTTCGATTATTGGGCCAGTAACCGAATGGTGATAGAATCCCCGAGCCGACAAGGTGAACAATCTGTCGACGTGCCCTTGAGCAAGGTACTTAACTCTAATTGCTCAAGGGTCTCTGTTGATAATGGCTGACCTTGGCCGTGACGCCACTCTCCGAGGGTGTCTCAGGGAGAGTGCGATATGCAAAAAACATATTTTCAATTCCCACTCCTGTGGGAAATAAGACAAATATGTGACCCGTTTCAAAAAGCTGGGCGTAAGGCGGATTTCACAGGAGCGGTAGCTGAACGTAAAAACGTTTTTCATTCTTTGTTGCAGAAATGCTTTTTTGAACATATGAACTTATGTGCCGTAATAACAAACGTATATTATAAACACCCACCAAATGACAGTTATTTCCCCCGTGGTTTACACTCTGGGGATCTCCTGTAATGAAGAGTTGCTAGCTGGATGTGGGTCAGTCCAACCCCCCTCCACCCCCGTCTCCCCCCGTCGCTCTGTGTGAGATGGACTGCTCCATCACTGTTACACGACGGCCAGATTGGGTGTCAAGGCACTAATAAAGAACAAGGAATACATTTCGCCCTAGCTGATATATACGCCATGTGAGAGTGTGTGTGTGAGAGTGTGTGTGTGTGGAGTTCGGACCAGACTACCACAGCCCTCCTCAATGCAAAAGGGAACAGCAGTTGGAAGCTCAAGCAACATACACCGCAGTAGTAGCTATACAGTAGATACAAACAAGAGTTGCTATCATTTTGACATAATCACCTCACAGTGTCTTTCCTGAGAGCTGCCATGTTCTCTATTGGGATTATGAGCAGTTTGCACAACCAGCCCCAGCCACCCACAATAGCGACTGTGGTATGTGGTTTAAGATGATATAGGCTACAGCCTAGTTACATAAATCAACCAATATTTGCCATCTAACAAGGCTTCATTAAGGAGAAAATGTCCGCCCACTCTCCTCATCTGTCCATGCCAGCCAGCTCCTCCGACCTAATTGGTTGACCCTTTTATGCTGGGTTGCACAACGTTTATATAACGTATTAACAATATTTGTTGACTCGACATCTGTTCCTGACCTCTCCGCTACAGATTAATGACAGGTCAATGGGGTTTTGACGGGACAAGAAAGTTGGCCCCTTTTCTTGATTGGTTTCTACCTAACAGGGTAGTTTGTCAATTGGCTGTAGCAGTGCATTCCTTGCACGAGCCACCTGATTGTAGAAAATGGTGGGTTTAGACAATGAGGTAAGTTAGATCTGACAACCCATTTGAGAAAATGAATAGAAAAATAATTGAGTGCCGCTGTGAAACAACTTGCACAATACTGTGATTGTCTTTTTCGGTGTGTTCTGATGTAATAAAACCAAAACATTTGTGAGATTCACAAAACATTATCAATCACACATCTCAGTCAATATGCTACGGATCGAATTCTGACACCAAATTGAAGGAGACTGAGAGCACAGACGTAATCACATCAATTCAAAGTGACATATCTCGCAGTCTGAGTCAAGCCATTCTATATACACTGGCCGTGGAATGATATTACAGCAGACAAGACAGTATCAGGGGATATACTGTAGCCTGCTGGCTCAGACACGAGGTGTATTTGTGTCCTACACTACTCTGCAGGTTGCCAAGGCGACCACTGTGTCATTGTCTAATTTAATCAACGAAAGAGAGCACAACTCCTACACTATCAGGTTCTATCAGGTTAGTTTTCATTAGTAAGCTATAGGTTGCAGCCCTAGTTCTCCTGCTATAATGTAATGTACAGTGTCCATTTTCTATATATATATATATATATATATATATATATATATATATATATATATATATATATATATATATATATATACACAGCAGCATTGTGTGTCTGAGACAACTCTCCCCTCAGGGACACTAAAGTCCATCCTATTCTATTTTTTCCTATGCCTGATAGTTAAGGTTACGGGATTGATGCTTCCAACTGGGGTGAACTAGAGGAAGATAGATAGGGCCAAGGTGGGCACAATCACTAGCACACACCTTAATATCACGCGCTGCTTCCCTACGCATAACTGCCTTGGAGAAATGTCTAAATTGGATTCGTTTCCATAGTTCGAAAGATCTATGGACACTAAGCTACATGCTAATATGCGGTCCTGCAGATTTGCATGGAGTTGAATCTGTCCGAGAGACGTCGACAGTCAGACACGCCATCTCCCTTTTACGTGTCTTCATTCCTACTTTCGACCATGAAAGGGTTAACCGACATTACTAATCCATTTCAATCTGACATTAGGGGTTAAATGGGGCAGTGATGAAATGGTGAACAGTAGGATTCAATCTAGTCTCCAGTTGAGGTAATGAGCTTCATCAAGTAGTCATCACTTTTTAATACGACACCCCATGTCATAGAGAAATGAGAGAGAGATAGAGGGGGGATACTGTGTGTGTGTGTGGTGAGAGAGAGAGAGAGAGAGAGAGAGACTTTGACTTTTTGTCTTTCTTTAATGAAACATCCTCATTTCATTAAAAACTCACCAGCCCCCCACCCCTTAAAAAAAATAAAAACACCAAATTACATCCTGTACTGCATACACGCACCAGTCACCTTTCCCTATACCACACAATTCAAAACACCACACATCAAAATAACCAAAAAACCTTACCACTTCTACAACCGTATTTCCAAAACATCTTCCTCAACTATACAGACAGCCCCCCCCACACACCATATCTCCTGAAACATCTCCACACTTTTTATCATTTTATAGAACTCAAATTCTACCCTGAGGCGCGCAGAGACCATCCCATTAAATAATAGTAAAGGGTCTGTTATCCCCCCACCTTTGACCCTGTTCCTCCTTGTTAGCCAAATAGCCAACTTTGCCTGAGCAAACAGGAAGTTCAACAAAACACATTTAGCCTTTTCATTTTTCGAATACCTGTACCCCATTATAAACACCCCAACAGTAAAAACCACCCCCAACCTCTCACACAGACATTCCAACAGAGACATTAATGGCATTAACCTGACGCACACAGAAAACACATGAATCACAGTTTCTTTTATACCACAGAAAGGACACCCCTGCCCGATTCTCGGTTCAACCCGTACCAACCAGCTGTTAGTGGCCAAGGCTCCATGAAGAACCCTCCACTGGAGGTCCCCTGACCTCTTTGGTACTGGGGGTTTGTAAAGCCCTCCATCTAAAACCTACCATATTCTCTGCCCCACATACCCCTGCCACTGATGTGCCTTCACTCCTGTTAGGCTCCTAATGTTCCTCACCTTAACGCAGAGGTTGTAGAGGGCTTTACCTTCCTTCCACCCTTCAAACTCCCCAAGGCTCGGAGTGTTAAAATCTAACAAGTCCTCCAGACCCCCTTGCCAGTCCCCAGTCTCTGGTGTCACCTGCAGTGGTGGAAACATTGGTGGCCCCTCCCCCTTTGGCCGCTCAAACACCCCCCTTACCGGCTCAGACAGTGCCTCCTGGACCTCCTCCAGGAATCTCTCCAGCAGCCTAAGAGACGTTATTCCTGTTTGTTGTGCCAGGACTTCCGGGGTTTTCCACCCGTCCTCTCCCAGCAGTCGCAGGTCACCCAGCCTTAGTAAACCCGCTGCCATCAGTTGCCTCTGCAGGGTGGCCGACTGAACCGATCTCAAAGTGATGGCTGGGTTGTGGAAGATAGGCTCCTCCCACACCCACAGTCCAGGCTCTACACCCCCATCTCGTGTGGCCCTTAGCAGCTGCCATGCCCTCAGCACTGCGGTATAAAAGTCTGAGAGACCTGCTGTATTCATCCTCTCCAGCTTCATGAGGAACAGCTGCCGGTCCAGCCCTAATCCGCCAGCTCTCCTCAGCAGCGCATGCTGGTTCCCTCCAGCCAACATCAGTATGGTACAGCAGTCTCTGTGCCGCCTTTAGTCGGAATGCAGCCACCCTGCTCTCCAGTTCCACCAGGCCCTGTCCTCCTTCGTGGACGGTCATATACAACACTGCTGCCCTCAGCCAGTGATGGCCCGACCAGAAAAATTCCACCAGCTTGCGTTGCAGGTCTGCGAGCAGACCGGCGGGGGGGTTGAGGACAGCCAGTTTATGCCACAGGAAGATGCCACCAGGTTGTTGATTATCAGCACCCTCCTCTATATGACACTTGGGACAGGAGCCACCTCCACCTGGCCAGTCTTGACACTATTGCCTGTGACAGCCCCTCCCAGTTCTTCCTTACCCACCTCTCCGAGCCCAGGTACACCCCCAACACTTTAAGCCCTTCACAACCCCACTGTAAACCCCCTGGAAGCAGAGGAAGGGCCCTATCCCCCCATGCCCCACATAACAGAGCTTTGCTCTTGCCCCAGTTTACCTTAGCCGGCGAAGCTCCCTCGTACACCTTCAGACTGGTCTCTAGTGCCTGCATATCCTGACCATCCCTGACCATCACAGAAACATCATCTGCATACGCTGACACTGCTATGCCTGTCACCACACCCATGCCTGTCCAGCACACTCCCTGCAGTCTCCTGCGTAGCAGGCCCAAAAAAGGCTCAATGGCTAGTGTATATAACTGCCCCGATAGAGGGCAGCCTTGTCTAATGCCTCGTCTCACCCAGACTGGCCTACTGAGCCCCCCTCCCACCTTGACCATACATGACGCCCCAGCATACAACATCTTCACACAGGTCAAAAAACTCTTCCCAAACCCAAACACAGACATCACATTAAACAGATACTCATGGTCCACTCTATCAAAAAGCCTTCTCTTGATCTAAAGAGACCAGTCCAAAATTCACATCAGAACCTTTTGACAAGTCCAACATGTCCCTGATTAGGAACAAGTTGTCCGTGATTGAGCGTCCCGGTACACAATATGTTTGGTCTTTATGTACTATCGAGTCCAGATGGGACTTCAGTCTGTTAGAGAGGACCTTGGCAAATATCTTGTAGTCCGCACAAAGTAATGCCACCGGCCTCCAGTTCTTAAGTTCACACAAGTCCCCTTTTTTTAGGCAGGAGAGTCAGAGCCGCCCGACGGCAGCTCATCGGCAGCACTCCTACCTCGACGCATTCACGCAACACGCAAAAGAAATCCTGTCCAATTATTCCCCAGAATTTTTTATAAAACTCCACTGGGAGTCCATCAACCCCTGGTGCTCGACCGGGGGGACATCTGGGTTACTGCCTCTGCCAGTTCATGGGACAACAGAGGAATGTCCATTTCGTCCCTCTGTGCCAGAGAGAGCTTAGGGAGTCCTGCGAACAAGACCTGAGCACACACAGGATCACACATTTCTGCCCTATACAACTCAGTATAAAACCCGCCCATCAGAAAGCCGTAGACAATGCATACCCTTGGCTTCACCGCTCTGTCTTTCCAACCCAAAGAAGAAGGAGCTGGGAGCATCCATCTCCTTGAGCATGGAGAACCTAGCTCTTACAAGTGCTCCCTTTGCTTTAACCTGGAAAAAACTGCCCAGGTCCCTACGTAATTCAGCTAGATTAGCTTGGAGGCTTACATTGCCTTGCCCCACCATCTCTACCTCCATCTCACTAATACTACGCTCTAGTTCCCCCAATACTCTCCTAGCCTCTGAGGATGAGAGAGCTGTATACTGTTGACAGTAAAGCCGAATTTGGACTTTCCCCACATCCCACCATTGACTCAGAGACTCATACTCCTCTCTTCGCTGCCCCCACCTTTCCCAAAAATCTGGAAACCTGAGCAAAAAGTGGCATCTTGTAAGAGCTTTACATTAAACTTCCAATAGGATGCCTGCCGGGCCCTGGTGAAATAGACAGCTGAGCCATGGTTATATGGTGATCTGAAAACCCCACTGGGAGAATGGTAGTGCCCAACAGCCTATTGCTCTGATTCCTGGACATGTAAAACCGATCAAGTCGGGCTGCACTCACCCTAGCCCCAAAGACCTTCACCCATGTATACTGTCTTGTGTTGGGATGTTTAGTTCTCCAAATATCCACTAGGTCGAACTGATTAATAATGTCCCTTAACACCCCCACTGACACTGAATGAGGCTCTTCCCCATTTCTATCTTTCAGAAATCCATGGTACAGTTCCAGTCTCCGCCGACCACCAGCATCTCCTCAGGCGCTACTTGTGAGAGTTCCTGTCTAAGACACCCAAATAGAACCCCCCTCTCTCTCCCTGTGTTAGGCGCATACACATTTATAAAGACAAACCCCTTGTTGTTAATTTCTGCTTTTACAACAAGCAGCCTACTCCTTACACACCTCCTTTGAGGAGCAAATTTTACAGACAGACCAGGTACAAAAAGACTGCCACCCCTGCACTCAAATTTGTCCCATGGCTCAACACACTTGCCCCTTTCCACCAGAGCCCCCAATCGACTTCATTCACCACATCGCTATCGCCTCCTGCAGAAACAACACCTGTACTTTTTTTGTTTTACATATTCACCCAACACACTCCTCTTTCCCGCATCTCTGGCGCCATTTATATTGAGCGAGCCTACCCGTAGAGTCTCCATAAGAAGTGGGAGAAAAGCCAGCAAGGAAAGAGACCAATAGCAAAGCCCCAGTGCCAGAAAGAAACTATACATCTAAACAGTGTCTGAAGGTAGACCTTTACGCACGGTTGTGACCCACTTCCTCAACCTAAACCTTTTCCTGGGTGAGAGGACACCATGCCCCTCATTTTTCATAGCATGTTGTGCTGATCTTACAAACTTTCTCGGATCAGAAAAAGTCTCAAGATTAACTTTTTTCCTTGGTCTCATTCAGGAACCTTGTCAGTTCCCTCAATGTGTACTTTGGCCCCTCTGCTTGACTGGCTGTCAGCTCCGGACCCATTGAAGAGGAGTCTGAAAGGAAAACCTCATCATCCTCTTCCTCATACTCACTTTCCTCATCTCCATCTCCCATCCTGACCACCTGCCCTTCCTCTCTGGTCAGGGCCTCCCCCCCAACACCAGGTCCCATAGTACCTTTGACCACACCAGCCTCTACACTTCCACCTTTCTTCTCCTCCTTTTTCTTTTTCCGCTTGACACCCTCCTCCTCCCCCCCTAGTCTCTTACACTTCCCCACTATACTCTCCTCATCCACTAGCATAACCTTACTAGACCCAGCCTCATCTACACCACCCTCCATAGCATGTCTAGGCCCAGCCTCTTCTACACCAGCATCCATAGCATGACTAGTCCCAGCCTCAGCTACCCCACCATCTCTAGCCTGACTAGGCCCAGCCTCATCTACACCACCATCTCTGGCATGACTAGTCCCAGCCTCAGCTACTCCCACCATCTATAGCCTGACTAGACCCAGCTTCATCTACCCCACCATCTCTAGCCTGACTAGGCCCAGCCTCATCTACACCACCATCCTTGCCATGACTAGGCCCAGCCTCATTTACACCACCATCCATGCCATGACTAGGCCCAGCCTCTGCTGTCTGCATCTCATTGCCCCCTACACTTTGACCTTGTTTTCCCCCACTGGCACTTGTGCCCTCACCTTGTCTACGGCCTTTATGTGGACACGCAAAGCTCTTATGCCCCAAATCCCCACACTCAAAACACCGTAGACTATCTGTGCTGGCAAACCCTGCGTAGAGCCCCTCCTCATGCCTCACTTTAAAATGCACATTTAGCTGTTGCTCATTATTATTCAGAAACATAAACACTTGCCTCCGGAACGAAACAACGTGCTTAACGGCATCCGCCTGAAAACCTGCCGACAGTACACGAAAACCGCTAGCAAACTTACCAAAACGACTAAGCTCTTTCCTGATTTGATCATCCGTAATAAACGGAGGCAAATTTGCAACTACCACCCTTGTTGAAGGGGTAGCAAGAGGCAAAATTGACACCAACACACCCCTTACAAATATTCCACTAGCAATTAGTCTACCAACCAAGTTTGCTCTTTTCATGAACACAACCACAGCTTTGTTCATTCTGGAAGCGGAATGTATAAATTCTGCTCCTACCTGTTCACCGACTGCAAGCAGAACCTCCTCCACTTTAACTCCATTCTCAGGAACACACCTGAATCCATGCCGTATAGACAGCATCTCCTCCAGCTAGGCTGAGAAGCCATCAAGCACACCACACCTTACAAACCCCAGGAAACTAACTCTGTCCTTTTCCACCCTAACTTTGAAAAAACTGTGGATACCGCTAAAACAAATATTGCATTAACCCTCCACCATAGAAAAAATTAAGAAAAGAACAGAATCAAGAAAGTTAGTTAGGACAGAGCCCTCCACACCAAACACTCAAACTCCAAAAACCTCCCAGCATGCACTGCAAGAGAGAGAGAGAGAGAGAGAGAGAGAGAGAGAGAGAGAGAGAGAGAGAGAGAGAGAGAGAGAGAGGGGGGGTACTGTGTGTGTGTGTGGTGTAAGAGAGAGAGAGAGAGGGGTACTGTGTGTGTGTGTGGTGTAAGAGAGAGAGAGAGGGGGGGTACTGTGTGTGTGTGTGGAGAGAGAGAGAGAGAGAGAGAGAGAGAGAGAGAGAGAGAGAGAGAGAGAGAGAGAGAGAGAGAGACGGGGGGGATACTGTGTGTGTGTGTGGTGTAAGAGAGAGAGAGAGAGAGAGAGAGAGAGAGAGAGAGAGAGAGAGAGAGAGAGAGAGAGAGAGAGAGGGGTACTGTGTGTGTGTGAGAGATAGAGGGGATACTGTGTGTGTGTGTGTGTGAGAGAGAGAGAGAGAGGGGGTACTGTGTGTGTGGTGTGAGAGAGAGAGAGGGGGTACTGTGTGTGTGGTGTGTGGTGTGAGAGAGAGATAGAAAGAGAGGGGGTACTGTGTGTGTGTGAGAGAGATAGAGATTGTGAAACAGTGAAATTAGGTGAAAGAGTGATTGTCATCCATTCGTCTGTCTGCCAGCCAGGCTGTGTGTGTGGCATTATTGACTAGCTGGTGTCTCATCACCACTGAATGGACTATTGATCCACCCATTATAGAGCTTCATATGATTCTCAGTGCCTGCTCCCATCAGCAGGACGATGTGTGTGGGTGAGATTACCCTCCAGCCGTACACAATCTGACAATGCAGCCTCACCCCTAATCACATTACCGCTTTGTCCTGTCTACTCCACAGCTAAACAGCACATATAGACATTAGCCCTAACTATGGTCTATCAACACAAACGCTTGCACCAGCCATAGCTATAATCACAGCTCTGTAGCTATACACCTCTAGTGATGGATCATCATCACTAACCACACATTTTCATCCACTGAAATGACCATCTAAGACCCAGTGTAATCCCTGTGCTTACGCACGCACGCACGCACGCACACACACACACACACACACACACACACACACACACACACACACACTGCCCTGGCCTCCTCCTATCCACAGCAGCTCTCCCCACAATGCTATCTCCTCTCATTAAGTCTGCATTGTGTATCTCCCCTCATAGCCGAGTGCACAGCCTGCCAGATAGCCTATTATACTCTGCTGTCAGTCAAAGAAAACAGCAGCCAGCTTAACAAAATGAACATTTCCATAATATTGACCTCGAATGCCCAAACACCCTCTCGGCACAGACGGCAAATAGCAAAATATCAGAGGCGAGAAGCATACAAAACCGGCACACCTCTCACGATAATAATGGCTTCCTGACATTTTGAACGGAACCGGTTTAAGGGGGTAATGGCTTTTTAGAGAGTGTCTTGTCGTAAAAAAAATCAAAAGGGAATGATGGGTGTGTTTAAAGGTGAGGCGCGGCAGCAGATTATACCTGCCTGGGGATTTCTATGTCAATACAGGGAGACACGGGTGAGGAAGACACTTAGTCACCGTACTGTAGCTGAGGTAGTGAGGAGGACGCTGCGTAAAGCTGGTGCTATCGTCACAGTCAAGACAGTCAGAGGCAACAGAGGCAAGAAAGAAAAGGATGGATGGAGGGAGGGAAGATACAGAGCAACCACCAGCAATAGCGCCACTGAGCAGACCAAACTACGTTGTACTTCAGTTCTACAACTCCAAACACAGTGACAGGTACCCAGGTGAAAGAAAGGAGGAATGAGGAAGACGCGATGGAGGGAGGAGAGGGAAGATGGTACGTGTCTTGGTATGTGATGAGAGCTAATAATGATGGTATGGTGCGTGTGTGTGGTCCCCTACACTGGCAAGCCCACCCAGGCTCCCATCTGTCTCAGTGTGTAGTTTTGACTCTAATATGATTCAGTTTCATTAAGCCTCGCCAGCCACTAAAGCCACTCTGGTTCACTTTGTCAGCTTTGACTGTGAAGGGATGAAGGGATGAGAGACATGAGGGAGGCGACGGGAGGTCAGCGAGGAGACCCACACACGCTTTCTCTCATGCTCCTCACAGTTAGAGACGAGGGAACGCACACACACACACACACACACACACACACACACACACACACACACACACACACACACACACACACACACACACACACACACACACACACACACACACACACACACACACACACACACACACACACACACACACAACAAACACTTGAATAGTAAGCATCCTCTCATGTTCCCCATGTGGCCATTAAGCAGCACTGATCAGCATACATTACACACATGCACACGATAACACCCCCACACACGCGCTGTGAGTTAACCGATCACAGCGGAGGTCATATCCTTAAAGCATTAATAGGGAGCATAATAAGCATTCAAAGCCACCTCTGTATGGGTTGATTATGCACAATAGCCAAAGTCACTGAATATTATAGAGTACATTTGCATATTCATCGTTGTTATTGCCATTTAAAAAGGTCCCTTCCTATTTCTAACAGAAAATATTTGCATTGCAGACAGAGGAGTGCAAAGGAAGGTCAGCCCTGGTTTGATCATAACAACAGCCATTCGTTCGGTTCTTTGGAGGCCAATGTCTTTCGATGCTGCACAGTTTAATCATCTACAGTTGTTGACAATGCTGTTGAAGAAGGAGCATGGCCGCATCCCAAATGGCACCCTATTCCATTTATAGTGCACCACTTTTGCCCAGGGCCCCTTAGGACAGGTCAAAAGTAGTGCCCAATGTAAGGAATAGGGTGCCATTTGGGATGCGGCCATGCTCCTTCTTCAACAGCATTGTTATATCAGGAACTCCCTTTGATCCCAGCTCATGGCCATGAAACTCTTCAAAACTACATCTCCGCTTTCATTTAGTTTAGTGGATTCATTTTGCAGGATTTTTAGTCAGAGCGGAGCTTTACGTTGCATTCATTAACTTTGTAACAAAATACTGCATGGTTTTGATGGGGAGAGATCAACGATATTAGGAAGAGAGGTGGGTTTGTTTAGAAAGAGTGTGAGAGAGAGAGAGAGAGAGAGAGAGAGAGAGGAGGCAGGGAGAGAGGGAATGAAAGAGAGATATAAAGGACATGACCACAGAGGCACAACCACCGCTGAGAGAAGAGCCTGTTAAAGAGAGGGAGAGAGAGACAGAGACAGAAAGAACCCGAACCTGACGTCTCCCAGGGTGGCCTCTCCAGTGCCCGAGGGAAATCAGGACCCTGTTTTCTGCTGAGCTGGCCTTTTCTCCTGCCTGACTAAATGAGGTCCTCTGGGTCCTCTTGATCGCATCATGACACCACAGAGGGGAGCAATAGGCCTAAGGATGAGAAGTCTAGAAATAAAAGACCCCAAAGAAGTACCCCTCCTCTCTTCTCTTTCTTTCAGCAAACAGTACAGTGCCTCCCCCCTCTGTCGTTCTTCCTTTCTCTCTCACCGTTCCTTGCTCTCTCTCTCTTTCTCCCTCTCTCCCTCTCTAAAGAAAGGCCAGTTCTTTCCCCTTTTATGTGAAATGTATTTGTATTTTTGGACCCCTTATCCTAACGAGGAACTAGCTCGCTCAAGGTTTCTTTCAAAGGCTCTCCAAATCAAGGCCATTGTTATAGACTTTAGCTTTAAACAGAGACCACAGCACCGCCTTAGACGGATCAATAATCACCATAATGACCGTGATTAGCATCCCAACCACTTTGATAATTTTCTATATCAGTGGCTTTATCTTGTTGAAATTGTGAGTCAAGCTGTCAAATGTTTATTTAACCTTTACCCTAACGATGCTGGGCCAATTGTGCGCCGCCCTATAGGACTCCTAATCACGGCCGGTTGTGATACAGCCTGGAATTGAACCAGGGTCTGTAGTGACACCTCTAGCACTGAGATGCAGTGCCTTAGACCGCCGCGCCACTCAGGAGCCCAGTATAGGGACACTGCTATGTATTTGAGATGACACACTTTAGTATGACCCTAAAACAGTCTAACAGTACACATTTCCCCTCCATGCATACTGTACATACACATAAACTGAAACGCTGACTCACCCTCCCAACCACACCCAGATCCCAACTCCATTGGATTGGCACTGCCAATGCCAGTCCAGATGGGCAGTGCCAGGCACCACTATGGCCCGCCAAGACCCAGGGCTCATTGAGACAGAGTGGCAATCCCTCACGCCTCTCCGCACACACAAAACAGTCTGATGAAGACTAATGGCCACCAATCGCATCAGTGGCGTCACTATTGTCTATGAGGATAAGTCCCAACGGCCGCTATAGGGAGTAGGGACTGGCTGGCATATTTCTGTTCTAACTATGTCCAGCCATCCATTGCACTGGCTACTACTGAGAGTTGTGTCAGATGTTTTAACCAATGAGATCCATCAAAGGGGTTTGGTGGGATTTTGAAGGCTGGGAGGTTGTAGAGTTGGGTTCCTACACAAGCCACCTCAGTTGTGCGTAGACATGATGTCATGTTAAAAGAGGTCATTAAAGAAGGTCTGTGTTTCTACAATCTTTGTAAGTAATTACACCAATTCAACGCTCTGACAACTCACCTGCTGATGTTCTTATCTCAGTCGGCAATGCTTACGTTAACACCTAATGCTCATACGCACAAGGTCAATAATAAATAATTGCCAAACATGGATGCAAAAACAACCCGTACAAGTGTGTCATATGGTTATTTTAAAACAGACGAGCATGCCAGTTACATAAGATTTTCTCACACATTTTTTGGCATTATCCAGCGAGTGTGCCCACTCTGGTGTTGGCAAGTGCGCTCTAGCCAACACCGCTATCTGCACGCGGTTGGTAGAGCCCAGTTACAGCCTACATGATGACATTATATGGACAATGGAGCGAGATGATGATTCTTTTTTCAAAACGGCCGCCAAGCATCGATCCTCATGTCACCAGAATGAGACCCTCTATAGTTATTGGAAAGCAGCATCAAGCTCATCACTTTCACCACCCTGTGAAGTTCCTTATAACTTATTTCATCTGTAGCTTAATAAACTGCATGCTTGACGAGTTGTAGTCCAAGGACCACGCAACAAGTTTACTTCGATATGACGGCTATTATATCAATATTTGCGTACAATATTTGCTTTTCCACGCGATTTGTCTTGCATAATTCATTTTACAGACAGAAAAAGTTCACCTTTGTTTAGTCGACATTTGGAACGTTTCCATTGGGCCTGTCATGACATTTTGTATTCCACATGTGCCTTACTCGCATAAAAAGGTTTGATGGAAACCTGGTTATTGATAAACATTTTAAATACAACGATATACAAACAATACAACAAAACAATTGTGTGCGTTAGAGTGTCTGTGCGTGTGTTTGTTTGTCCCCTCACAGTCCCCATCGTTCCATGAGATGTTGTTTCATCCGGGTTTTTTTGAAGGTCATTTTGCTGTTTGCTTGAGTAATAGGAGATGGGAGTTCCATGCAATCATGGCTCTGTATAATACTGTGCGTTGCCGGGAATTCGTTTTGGACTTGGGGACTGTGACGAGACCCCTGGTGGTTTGTCTTGTGGGGTTTGAATGAATGTCTGAGCAGAATGTTTGATTATGCAGATTATTTAATCGCAGTAATATTTCTCATGAAAACTAGAAGGCAAGCAGTTCGTCTTTCATCCACCCTCAACCAGGAAGTGCTGACATGCATGTTGTTAATGTTAGTTTTGTATGCGCAGTTAAGGACAAGTCGTGCTGCTCTGTTTTGAGCCAGCTGCAGCTTTGCAAGGTCTTTCCTTGCTGCACTTGACCATATTACCAGACAGTAATCAATATGGGACAAGACCAGAGTCTAGACAACTAGTACAGTTGATTTTTGTGTCAAAAGAGCAGAACATATTTTTTATAACAGACATACCGCTCCCCGTCTTCACAACAACTTTGTCAATATGACACCGCACAGTTCATACTGTAGCTGATGTTGGAGAAGCTTCCGTTGAAGAACACTCTCTGGGTTCTATTGGATAAATAACTCTCCAACCATGTGAATGACAGGTGATGTAAAGCCATAGCAAGTGAGTTTTGTTCAATAAAGTTGAATGATCAAGAACATCGAAGGCTGCACTGAAATCTGACACAATACAGAATCGACTATAATCTTATACATTTCTTTTAACCAATCAAATCAAATTAAATGTATTGGTCACATACGCACATATTTAGCATATGTTATTGCGGGTGTAGCAAAATGCTTGTCCTCTGTCAACTGAGTCAGTGCAGTACAAGTTGAGTGCCCTTTTCTATATGCATGCTGAAAGTCAGTAGTTAACGTGTTCTCTGAAGAATACTGTAGCATTGTTTGGTCAAACACAGTCCTCTCCGTCAGTTTACTAAGAACAGGCAGCAAACTGATTGGGCGGCTGTTAAGGCCAGCAAGGGTGCGTTCTCAGCCCTCTCCTGTACTCCCTGTTTACCCATGACTGCGTGGCCAAGCACGCATCCAACTCAATCATCAAGTTTGCTGACGACACTACAGTGGTAGGCTTGATTACCAACAACGACGAGACGGCCTACAGGGAGGAGGTGAGGGCCCTCGGAGTGTGGTGTCAGGAAAATAACCTCTCACTCAATGTCAACAAAACAAAGGAGATGATCGTGGACTTCAGGAAACAGGAGAGGGAGCACCCCCTATCCACATCGACGGACAGTAGTGGAGAAGGTGGAAAGTTTTAAGTTCCTCGGCGTACACATCACAGACAAACTGAAATGGTCCACCCACACAGACAGCGTGGTGAAGAAGGCGCAACAGCGCCTCTTCAACCTCAGGAGGCTGAAGAAATTTGGCTTGTCACCAAAAACACTCACAAACTTCTACAGATGCACAATCGAGAGCATCCTGTCGGGCTGTATCACCGCCTGGTACGGCAACTGCTCCGCCCACAACCGTAAGGCTCTCCAGAGGGTAGTGAGGACTGCACAACGCATAACCGGGGATAAACTACCTGCCCTTCAGGACCCCTACACCACCCGATGTCACAGGAAGGCCAAAAAGATCATCAAGGACAACAACAATATGTACATACTCGTATTCATTCCTTTACTCTTGTGTGTATAAGGTAGTCATTTGAATTTGATAGATTACTTGTTAGATACTACTGCATGGTCGGAACTAGAAGCACAAGCATTTCGCTACACTCGCATTAACATCTGCTAACCATGTGTATGTGCCAAATAAAATTTGATTTGGATTTTAGTTGAATGACTTTAGCTTCCTTCCACGTCTGTGGACACCAACACTCCTTTAGGCTTTGGTTAAAGATGAAGCAAATAGGGGTGTCAATACAGTCTGCTACTATTCTCAATAGTTTACCATCAAGGTTGTCTATACCTGGTGGTTTCTCATTATTATAGAGAACAATAGTTTTTCCACATCTCCCACACTAACTTGGTCAAAATCCAAAACCATTTTTCTCTTTCATTATTGGATCTTTTATAAAATGATGGTTCGCTGTTCAATGTTCAATTTCTCTTCTGAGTTTTTCCAATTTTATAGTGAAATAGTCATTGAAAATTATTGGCAATATCAAAAGGTTTTGTTATAAATGACCAATCAACTTCAATGAGTGTTGGAGATGATTTGATTTATTTTAAGGTACTCCATTGTCTTTGATGTCATTTATCTTGGTTAGGTGATATCATTCTTTCTTCTTGTTGTTAAAGACGCACTATGCAGAAATCGATCCACCATTTCCTGGTTGCTAATATTCTAATAGTTCGCTTAATTTCTGTTTATGTGACAAAACAAGCAAGTATAGTGTAGAGAACCATTATACCATTTAAACAGCTATGAAATATGTTTGCCATAACCAAAAATATTGTATTTTCAGCAATTTGAAGCTGGTGTACAAAAAACGAAAGTAAATAACGCAAAAATAAAACTTAAGAACAGGAAGCATAGAAATAGCTTACATAGAACAGATCTACCGCTTCTTAGACTTGATTTCAATGAGAATGACAGATCTATAACACATATTTCTATGTGAATTTGGTTGGGTCGCCCGTTACACATTGTAGCTGTAAGTTTAGTAAATGTACAGTATGTCAACCAAATGTCTGAGCAGCCTTGTTTGCCAACTCTTTTGCATAATTTCGATGAACCATACCATTTTTCAATTCATCATCAATCCAGGGTGCTCTAACAGTTTTCACAGTTAATTTCTTAGCATGCTTGTCAACAATTGGCATGCATACTTTTCCAAATACTTCCAGTGCTGCATCTGTATTCACTTCCTCATACACATCAGACCAACATACATGTTTTACATCTTCAACAAAAGAGTCCTGAAAAAATGTATGTTCTATGATCTCTTATAAATTGCTTTAGGCTCAACCTTTGGCACTTTGGCTTTCCTTGTTCTTGCCACACTGTTATGGTCACTACAGCCAAAACTCTGCAGCATTAGTGAATGTATTATCAATACAATTGGATGTCACAGATCCAACACTATTGGTATGCACTCTAGTTGGTTGAGTGACAACTTGGGTCATATTTCAGGCATCAGTCATAGAAGCTTTGTCATGAGAGGACAGCTAGTTGCTAACCAGTCAATGTTCAGGTCACCCAGAAAATAGACCTCTCCGTTAACATCACACACACTATCAAGCATTGTATACATATTATTCAAACACTGACTGTTAGCTCTTGGCCTATAGCAGCACCATAAAATAAGAAGCTTTAGATGAGGCAGGTGAACCTGCAACCACAACACTTCAAATGTTGTTGAAGTGTTGTGGTTGCAGGTTCACCTGCCTCATAACATCAGCTTTACAGAAATATGTCTCTGAACATATACAGCAACCTTCCCCATAGGCATTCCTGTATGTTCTGTAGATGTTACAGTATATCCTTGTATCGCTACCGCTGTATCATCAAAGGAATTATCTATGTGAGTTTCCGAGATGGCCAGTATATGAATGTTATCCGATGTTAGCAAGTTATTGAGTTCATTAGACTTACTTCTAAAGCTACTTTCCTGGTTAGCATATTGGAGACAGACATGATACTTGTACAGTATATATAAAAAGTTAAAATAAAAACACTGTTTAGCTAATAGTCTGTCAATCCGGCACTTGTGAGTGTCAGTTGATGTATGTGTGTGATGGTGGGATGAAGCTAGTGACCTGGAAGCTTTTGGGAGGGAGGGTGGACAAGTTGGATGTAAGCTAATGGGCCCAAGCTCTCTGGCGGCTTTCATAGCTGGGTTAAGTTTTTCGTGCTTCTGGCGTACAGCTTCAGAGAAGTCCTCCTTGAGGAAGATGTTGGTTCCTCTCAAGTTCCTGGCTCTCTCCAGAACAGCCATCTTGTGTGTGTGTGTGAGAGAGAGAGAGTGATGGTTAATAGGCGGTAGGCTGATGGGGTGTATTTGTGCGCATGAGAGAGTGAGTGATGGTTAATAGGCAGTGGACTAATGGTGTGTGTGTGTGTGTGTGTGTGTGTGTGTGTGTGTGTGTGTGTGTGTGTGTGTGTGTGTGTGTGTGTGTGTGTGTGTGTGTGTGTGTGTGTGTGAGATGGAGTGAGGCTAATCTGGTACAGTCTGGGGAACAAGCTTCTCCGTCTACTATGAACTCACTCACACACACGTTCATGCACTCACGCAAGAATAC
Organism: Brachymystax lenok tsinlingensis; assembly: GCA_030435695.1. Classification (NCBI taxonomy): domain Eukaryota; kingdom Metazoa; phylum Chordata; class Actinopteri; order Salmoniformes; family Salmonidae; genus Brachymystax; species Brachymystax lenok. The sequence continues at coordinate 6,418,599 of CM059812.1, read as the reverse complement.
ACATGTCCGTGTTTGTTACGTGTGCAACACATGATGCACGCACACACACACACACTTCTTTGGCTTGGTTAATGAATAATGATGAACCCGGGGCGGTGAGGAGGAGAAGAGGCCTGGGCGAGTCATCCAGCGCTTCCTCTCCTTTCATCTTCCAGCAGGGGCATCTCTCATCTCCTGACTGTATTCAGAGAGAGAGACGTAGATAATGTTTGGCTTTAGTATTCTCCCGGCGAGCCCATACACACAGGTACGCACATGCAAGCCCACTTAGGCCCACTTGCTCCCATAGACGCATGCACGCCGCACACACCCCTCTCCTTTCCAAACCAGGGTGCTAATCCTGCTGGTTCCCCTCCTCGCTTGAGCCGTTTTCCTGCCCAGTGAGGATTTACACCACTATCTGGTCTCTAACATGGTCAAATGCTATAAGCTGCATTAAGAAGCAGTGCTCTAGTATAGGCTCCCAGTAATGTTATTTCTCTGGCCTTTGGAATTGGACAAGATGCTCCTGTTTTCATTGATGTTTGTCCTCCCTTTTCATTGTTATTGTCTTTTCTGTTGACCACAGCCTTGTTGGTAATGACACCTCTCTCCATCTCTCTTTCTCTCCCCCTTTCTCAGTCTCTATCTCTCCCTCTAGTCTGGTTGACTTTTATTATTATGGCTCGTTCCCAGCCCTCCCTCTTTCTCCTCTCCCTCATTCTCTCCCTTTCTCTCTCTCGCCCTCTGGTGTTCTAATTAAACGTGTTTCCATGGGAAGAGAGGAAGTAGCATCACACCAGCTGTGGTGACACTCTCACACAGCTGTGTTACAACACAATCAGTATGCAGGCTGGTGCTCCGCCACTACCTAGCTAGCCCTGGAGGAACACAAACACCTTTGCCTTATTATTAATACACATTCATGTAAGGGAAATGCATGCTTGCTTGTGTGTGTGTTTGGGTGTGTGTAGGCAGGTGCCAAAAAATGTCACACCTTTCACACCATACACATTTCCTCCTAGGTGTGTTATGATATCAAGCTGTATTCCGTTGACAATAACCACATTTAGCAGTCATGCATAGAATATACACAACTTACTTCACCCTTCAATATCCAGTGTAAAAAATATATCGAAGGAAATGCATCTTGGGTAAAACATTTGTACTTTTTCTTAAATACCTTTTATCCCAGTTTAATGACCGATGGCCAGAGTAACTAGACAATAGATCTATGCTCAGTAAGCTGTCAAGGCTTTTTCCTCATTATCCCACAAAGGGAATCACAGTAGCTCCAAAACTCTCTCACTGTACCACTGAACAACAGTCTCTTCCCCACAAGGCCCAACGGGGCCTATTAGAACTTTAATACAGAGACTTAGACCAAAGTTCTAAAAATGAAGTCTTCTGAAGCCTGTCAAATGCCAGAGAGGAAGCGATTTCAGACACAGTGGAAATGGAGGGGGGTCATTTATAAAAGTCTGTATGTGTGTCATCATCCAAACTGGGCCATTTTGCAGCGGGACAGTTCAGAGATGAGAGAGGGAGAGAGAGAGAGGAGAGGAGAGAGCAGAGGAGAGACGTTGGCCCCAAAGGAGCGCCCTACAAGTCCCCATCCTGCAGCGATTCATGTAAGCCAGTCACAGTGCATTTCAAACGGGGCAAAGGGTTAAAGGGACACTCTCGTATACAGTGTGACGTCACTGCTGGCTCCAGATCATTCCAGCTCAGCATCAACAGACCAGATTCAACTTGAATCATCATCTAGAACTAAACCTTACAGCTCTGCGGGACCTATGATGTAGACAGCTAAAACTGAAGGTACTAAAGAGCAAAGAATCACTGATACTGCACCTGTATGACACTGGGCTACGTGTATTCAAGTTTCAACCTCACCCCCCCTACAGTGAAACTACAGTATTGGAGAATAAAGACATTAGTACAGTGGAAGCCAGAGAACACACCGAGCCGACATCCAGCCGGCAAACCTGCATTTACACTAGCATTCCTTCATTAATGAAAACCCAGCAGATATAAGAACAGGGGATCAAATCTGAGAAGGAGAGATGGAGAGGTGAGCAAACGCCAGTGTGTGACATTGAGTTAAACATAAACACTGTCACGCGCAAAACCCAGCTCCCTTACAAGCCCCACAAGGAATTATACAAATCACACCGCGGAATGGAAATCTGCTCTACACAGGTGGTACTGCACAGAGCTGGGACTGGGGTAGATGGGTCTTATGATATCAGCATGAGTTATGAGAGACTAGAGTCTCTCGCGGCGAAGCTTAACGGCTGACCCAATTTAAGTGACTCGACTCAAGAGTTCACGATGCTCTTCGGGGGAAAGCATTGGAGATTCGAGGAGATTAAGTTAAAAGCCCAGATTACTTTAAATTGAGGAAGCGTGTGGGTTTTGAGAGGGCCGTTTCTGGCTCAATGTTTCCCACGCATCGATGCTTATTGTCCATCTTCGGCGGCTCACCGGGGATCACTTCAGTTTAAAGTTACTGTCAGCCTTCAGATTGTTAGTGGGCTTCCGTGTGTGTGAGTGAGAAAGAGAGATTTGTGAGTGTGTGTCAGAGCAAGTGTGTGAGTGTGTATGGGTTGGCAGATGAAAGAAAAATTGTGTGTGTGCGTAAGCCCATTTGTGTTTGTACACATATACACTACAAAGTAATTCCCAGATACACTAGTATGTGGACACCTGCTCGTCAAACATCTCATTCCAAATCATGGGCATCAATATGGAGTTGGCCCCCCCTTTGCTGCTATAACAGCCTCCACTCTTCTGGGAAGGCTTTCCACTAGATGTTGGAACATTGCTACGGGGACATGCTTTCATTCAGCCTCTTGTGGTCAGTAAGTCAGGCACTGATGCTGTGCGATTAGGCTTGCAGTCAGCGTTCCAATTCATCCCAAAGGCGTTCGATGGGGTTGAGGTCAGGGCTCTGTGTTCTTCCATGCCGATCTCCGACACAAACCATTTTTGTACAGACTTCGCTTTGTGCACAAGGGCATTTTCATGATGAAACAGGAAAGGGCCTTCCCCAAACTGTTGCCACAAAGTGTGAATTACCGAATCGTCTAGAATGTCATTAAGTGCTGTAGCGTTAAGATTTCCCTTTGCTGGAACTAAGGGCCCTAGCCCAAACCATGAAAAACAGCCCCAGACCATTATTCCTCCTCCACCAAACTTTACCGTTGGTATTATGCATTAGGGCAGGTAGTGTTCTCCTGGCATCCGCCAAACCTAGATTAGTCCGTCGGACTGCCAGATGGTGAAGCGTGATTCATCACTCCAGAGAACGCGTTTCCACTGCTCCAGAGTCCAATGGTGGTGAGGTTTATTTAACCACTCCAGCCGACGCTTGGCATTGAGCGTAGTGATCTTAGGCTTGCTTGTGTCTGCTCGGCCATGGAAACCCATTTCATGGAGCTCCCGACGAACAGTTATTGTGCTGACATTGCTTCCAGAGGCAGTTGGGAACTTGGTAGTTAGTTTTGCAACCAAGGACAGTTGATTTTTACGCGCTATGCGCTTCAGCACTCGGCAGTCCCGTTCTGTGAGCTTGTGTGGCCTACCACTTTGCGGCTGAGCCAATGTTGCTCCTAGACGTTTCTAGGTGGGATGTATCATGTCATAACTAAGCCTTATTGCATAATCATACAGTTTCATAATGCACTACGTCTTCATCTGTAAAGGTGCTATGAATGTGTTTCATAAGGCACTATAAGGCACCCTTCATAAGAAGCTGCTTCAAGGAAAGAAGAAACTTGCTCAAGAGGAAAACTCCACAGCGTCTGTAATCCCACATCCATGGCCACAAAATGCTTGAGCGATCTGTGCTGAATGTGAGGATAACTTGACAGAAATCTAATTCCGCCTGCCTGAGTTTCAATTGTTCTGCCAGCGAAGGAGCACTGGAGCGCAAGGCTCCAAATGTTATTTGTTTTTCAAATGACACCTCTCAGCTACCTTCAGGCATTCACCTGGAATATAGCTGATGCCAAAAGCAATGCATGAATTGTTCAGATACGCACCCACGACTGCTCAAATGAACACACACACACACACAATTTGAATGACAAATCAAATACAAACAATTAAAAATGCTTAAGGCTGAAAAGTGAAAGCGAACTATAGTTAACAAAGCAACATCGTGCATGAAAAAGTAGGATTTGGTTTGGTCTTTGCGCAGCGCCATATTTTTCCACCATCTGTGTGTTGGGTGCCATGGTCACATCGTAAACGTTTTATGTTTACATTACAGAAAGCTCTTTCACACAGCAAAAACACAAAGCCTGCGGAACCAGCTGTCTCTTTCTGATAACGAGACAAAAACACAGAAAACACAAACACACATCCCCAGGCTCAGCTAAACACATACAACTACATACACCAATTAGCATTAGGCATGTTGGTAACCAGTGGAGGCTGCTGAGGGGAGGATGGCTCATAATGGCTAGAACAGAGCAAATGGAATGGATTTGATTCACATGGCTTTGATACTATTCCGCCTATTTCGCTCCATCCATTACCACTCGCTCGTCCTCCCCAATTAAGGTGCCACCAACCTCCTATGTTGGTAACCTTTGAGAAATATATTTCTCCATGAATTTGTGCCACAACAGTAGACTATGAATTTCTAGCAAGGTCAACTCAACATGCTGGGTTGGGAAATAATCTAGTGCAAACACAGCCCAATACATTGCTTCATTCTTATGCTGGTCCTGATATAAGAAAACAAGCGCAAGTAGCAGTGACTTACAAGCCAAAGTGAAATAAAACAAGGTACAGGGAAAAGGGCATGACATTCACCTTGCATTTCAAACCTAACTGGATGTATTTGCTAATGGAAAGCCTCCCAACAGGAGGCAGTGAGTACTGTTTAAGAACAGCTTCCCGGTGTTATGGTTTCTCTGAACTGATTGCTTCTATGGTTGTGGCAAGATGGAGTACAGCTCCATCTACTTGGGGGACAACTGTAGCATTTTAGCTAAGCCTTTCCTAACGTTCACCTAATTATCCTAACCTGCTACGTCAAGTCACTTCATCCACAACCGTAGAAGTCATCAGTTCTCGGGAAACCATCAGTATCACCGAACCGGTACTTTCCTTCGGTCTCGTCACCCAGGCCTTGAATTCTCCCAACAACCACTGACGCAGATCTGGAGCTACTAAAAGTCCACCTGGTTTCACTCCTGCTCATTTGTTCAAAACAAAGTGTTGTTGGTGCTATATCCAAGGCATACAGGAAAGAGAAAAGTAGCTTTTACATTGACTACTTGCTTAAGAATTCAGTGGTTTGGCCCTTAGTTTGACTAATGAGAGCCAAACCTTGCACAATCCTTGCAATTGAGTAATGTTTGTCCACCCAGGTGTCTCATTAATGTTAATTATAGACTTCTTTGTGTGGCTTTCCGGCAGACTAGACGCTACGTTGCGTATTGCTGCCTTCCACAGTTTGGATAGTGCATTTCATATTTGTTCAAAAAAAAATGAAAATGGGAAAAAAATGAAATTAAACCTATAAACACCAAATGGCCGATGGCCAGAGTGAGGTTGACCTTCCTAATATTGAGTTGCACCCCCCTTTTTCCCTCAAAACAGCCTCAATTCATCTGAGGCATGGACTCTACAAGGTGTCAAAAGCGTTCCACAGGGATGATGGCCCATGTTGACAGTTGTGTCAAGTTGGCTGGATGTCATTTGGGTGGTGGACCATTCTTGATACACACGGGAAACTGTTGAGCATGAAAAAACCAGCAGCGTTGCAGTTGTTGACACAAACCGGTGCGCCTGACACCTACAACCCGGTTCAAAGGCACCCTAAATCTTTTGTCTTGCCCATTCACCCTCTAAATGGCACACATTCACAATCCATGTCACAATTGTCTCAAAGCTTAAAAATCCTTCTTTAACCTGTCTCCTCCCCTTCATCTACACTGATTGAAGTGGATTTAACAAGTGACATCAGTAAGGGATCATAGCTTTCAACTGGATTCACCTGGTATGTCTATGTCATGGAAAGAGCAGGTGTTCTTAATGTATTATACACTCAGTGTCCCACTACTTTGGCCCCAACAGATCCTACACAAGGCCGTTGGCCTGGGAGGCTGGAACCCCTTCTCTCAAAACCCCCAGTAGTTCTTCTGCACTAAAATCTCTCATACCCAAAAACATATCTGCTGCTGTTACTACCAATTCATTCTTCTGGGATTTCCTTTCCATCTGTGCAGTACAATTAATGACCATAGCAATAAACGGCAAGAAGCCAACCTTACTAAAGTACAAACTGTTCGGGTCACTCTGTACTGGCCTACTACTCACAGGGATCCCCTCAGGCTCCCTCACCATTTGCCCACCATCCTTTACTTTCCTCACTGCCTCAGCATGTGACACTTTCTGCACTGCTCATCCTGGAAACTTCAATCTGTCTCATTCAAACAGGTCATGTCTGATCCCCAGCAACATGGCCACCTCCACAATTTAAACACTTTTTCCATTGAAACGACACACTCTTTTGTCCCATGCCTTCCTGCACACTACTCACAGGAACCTGAAACACCGTAGTGGGCTCGGAACAAAAGCTCTCACAGGATAACTTATATACCCTAACATGACTTTATCCATCAAACACTCTGCATCAAAACTCAGAAGGACAGACAGGGTCTCCTCAGTCTCGTGCACACCACCGGGTCTGCGTCACACCAAACAGCGTGCATAACAGACACCAGGGATACCCCACTTCAGTTGATCCACCTTAACACTCAACCCCACCCCAGTTATCACTTCTTTCAGCAGGACTCTTCTCCGGAGAGCAAAGCAGGACACCGTTTTCATCCCGAGTCTTGAAATGCGCAGTGCCCAACATAAGTTAATCTCTGGATACTTTGAATGAATTGACAGAACCCAACTCCTTCTTCACCAAGCCTGATACCACAAACGGATATGGTGACAACAATGTAGGTTGTGTGTAGTGGTTAGCGGTTATGATATGAAGGTTTGGCTTGGAAAGTTTTTTTTGCCTGGTCACAGACAGCTGACGTGTTGTGCACTGAACACTGACGGTTCTGGGGGAGGGCCAGGGGGAGCCAGTGCCCCTGTGACAACAATTTTGGACCCCCTTATGGCCCCCTTAAATGTGGAGTATGAAATAATCTTTGCATAACACATTTTTGCTATCGTTCTTTTTTTAAATCCGTTATTGGACAGTGGCAACACGGAACACTAATTAAACCCACACATTTACTAGAGGGACATGGTCTTTTGCCTGTAACTGGCCCCTCTAACAGTACAACTGGCCCCAGCTTGGCCCCCCCAGTTGAAATGGTCTAGAACTGCCACTGCCACTGAAGGCCACACGTGAAGGGAAAAGATGAGAGAGGAGAGTGCGTAGATGCGAGAAGGGGTGTATTCATTCCGCCGATTCTGTTGCAAATTTTTTTTTTTTACGGATGCAAACTGAACAAAAACGGGGATAAACATACTTGAATTTGTCCAATAGAAACTCTTGTTTGCAACTGTTGGACTAATGATTACACCCTAGATCGGCTAAATGCAGGCAAGATTGAGCAAGGTGGTATTGAATGTGTCACTGTCTGTCATCTTGATTACTAAAATTGTTCTCTTGACCTGTGCATCTACGTTATAAACGTTCATTCACAGGCTAGGTTGTAGCAACATCATGATGGGTATAGGGGAAATTGGAGTATCATGTAGTAGCCTAAACCTATCGATGTTATGTTGAACTGGGTGAATGGAAAATGAATGACAGTCATCCAATATGCTGTAATAGAAATAAGGCCATGCTCATGAAAATAATTTGCGTCCTCCCTCATCTTAAACTGCACCGACCGCCACGGTGTTCTACAGTTGACACACTGCTAACTTAAGAGCCTGACTGGCATGTAACTGTTACTGCTGCCTCCTCCCTATCACATCTTTGTACCTTCAAAGACTCCTGTCTCTCTATGGACAACCGGTGTTGTGTTTGAGTGTTTGTTGTAGGGTGGATGTGGTGTGTGTGAGATAGCTGGCTTTGAGTGTGTGTTTGCCTATCTCTGTGTGTGTGTGTGTGGTTGCACATGAGTGTGTGTGTGTGTGTGTGTGTGTATGTGTTGTTCCGGGGTGTGTGGAGCCTCTTCAGCTAATCCCAGTATTTCTCTCCATCTCTTATCTGTGAGCAGATCAAAGGCTCCTATATCATGTAACATCAATACATTTCTGGGTAACAATTAAGAACCTTACTGTGATTGTTTTCAATTAAAATGTTCAAAAAGAAACAAAAATTGCTTCTTAGCAAAGAGCAATTTCTCAAGCAAGAATTTTGCTATGACTGTCTGGGAGTGCTCTGAGTGGAGCTGTTATCAAACACAGCCCTGTCTATTTCTGAGCTTTAAACAGGTCCTTTAAAGGGACAGTTCACTCAAAATACGGATATAAATGATCATACTTTAACTATCCCTTCAAGATGAAGTTTCAGACAATTCTTTGAAGTGATAGTTCACTCAACTGTATGCAGTTTCTGTAAGATACAGCCCGCTGGTGTGTTTAATAAGTGGAGGTGAGTGAGCAGAGTGTTGGCAGGTCAGTGTTTTTCATCATGAATCTTGTTCTGGAGGCAGCTCTGCACAGCCACAAAAGTCATGGAATATGATTTTCAACCAAACCATAACCTTAACCACACTGCTAACCCCAATGCCTAAGCCTAACAGGCTGACTACACCCCTCGTGTCGCGTGTGCAAGCGTTGCAAAATAAATTTAGAAAACAATATTATTCAATTATTGCACCCACACTGCTCGCGCGAGCCAACGAGCGTCTGCGTTGCCACAGGCTAAAATAGAAGTCAGTTCTATGTGTGACGCAGATCGCGCTGCAAGTCCTGCCTCTCCCATCTCCTCATTGGTTTATAGAAGCAGGTGCCCACGGTTAATTTCCTCATTGGTTATACCCACGTGGGTGACTGAAAGACGAACGAAGTCAGTGGCGGTAATGCACCTAATTTATGAAAGTTGCCAATTGCAATATAAAGTCAAGAGAAGAAAAAGCCTGGAAGGAAGAGAGATGACTAGAAATGATTAGGTTGACCGTTTTATGTGTGGATGAATTGGCGGAGTAGAGAACCTTGAGCATTTCAGATAAAATAACAACTCAATGTTTATATCCCAGGACAAATTAGCTAGCAACAGCAAGCTAGCCAAAGAGGACAAATTAGCTAGCAAGTGCAAGCTAGCTAGCTAAATTGCCATAAATGTTTAATGCTTTTGACCTGTCCCCAAATATAATTGGTTCAGAGTTTGTTTTGATATTTTAACCTGCGTGTCGTGATCGCGTTTGGTGTGGGGGGACAAAATGCATTTATGCACGATGGTGCATGCGCGCAGCCGGTTTGGGTTCCGTGTAACCTTAAATTAAGACCACAAAGCACATTTTTGTTTTCATGAATTTTGACAAAAATTCCCACATTTTTACTTTACAGCTGTCCTATCTAAGGGGAAACCGCCCCAGTTTTGCCTCGAGGACAAGGCTCATGGCAAAAAATGTTGACTTGCAGAGATTGTAGGTATTAGCATTTCGAATTCAATCAATATCCACTCATATTCTCCCTTGTGAGCATATTTACCGTGGTAGGTATGCTATACATACAGTTTAAGTCGGAAGTTTACATATTAGCCAAATACATTTAAACTCAGTTTTTCACAATTCCTGACATTTAATCCTAGTAAAAATTCCCTATCGTAGGTCAGTTAGGATCACCACTTTATTTTAAGAATGTGAAATGTCAGAATAATAGTAGAGAAAATGATTTATTTCAGTTTTTATGTCTTTCGTCACATTCCCAGTGGGTCAGAAGTTTACATACACTCAATTAGTATTTGGTAGCATTGCCTTTAAATTGTTTAACTTGGATCAAAAGTTTTGGGTAGCCTTCTACATGCTTCCTACAATAAGTTGGGTGAATTTTGGCCCATTCCTCCTGACAGAGCTGGTGTAACTGAGTCAGGTTTGTAGGCCTCCTTGCTCACACACGCCTTTTTAGTTCTGCCCACACATTTCTTTTGATTTTCCCATGTCAAGAGGCACTTGAGTTTGAAGGTAGGCCTTGAAGTACATCCACAGGTACACCTCCAATTGACTCAAATGATGTCAATTAGCCTATCAGAAGCTTCTAAAGCCATGACATAATTTTCTGGAATTTTCCAAGCTGTTTAAAGGCACAGTCAACTTAGTGTATGTGAACTTTTGACCCACTGGAATTGTGATACAGTGAATTAAGTGAAAAAATCTGTCTGGAAACAATTGTTGGAAAAATGACTTGTGTCATGCACAAAGTAGATGTCCTAACAGACTTGCCAAAACTATAGTTTGTTAACAAGAAATTTGTGGAGTGGTTGAAAAACGAGTTTTAACGACTCCAACCTAAGTGTATGTAAACTTCCGACTTCAACTGTAGGCCTACTTATCATACAGTATGATCGCTCCTCCCCACACACAAAGTGTCAGGTGTAATGTAATATTTCAGTGTATCTACAGTATGTGTGATGGAGAGAGGGAGGTATATCCTTCAAAATGTGAGTGTGTCTGTTGTTCTGGGAATTCAGCTCTGGGTGTGTGAGAGATAATGCAAGGGTATGTGGTTGAACTGTGTAGTTGAGGCAACGAGTGCCGAAGACTCAATTGCACCTGAGGTCTGTACAATTCTCATAATGCATGAATCTGAATCTCTGCTGCACACGGTGTAATAAAATAGAACCTCAGCCCCACTTCCTACCCCTTGTGAGGTATAAAAACATAACAAACGTTGATTTGGGGGAGATATATCACTATTCTAAAGGTTGAAGGTAAGGAAAAACACACACAAACGCCCTGCAGCACTCTAAGGTTTTAATGGTGCTATGCTGCAGTGGGCCATTAACCCTGTCAGTTCCCAGCACCTCAACTCGCAGGTGTCTGGCCCAAAGTCACAGGGACGTTCATTAGTTCTGCATCCTGCCTCCGATAATAGCTCCTGTTCTCTCTTTTTCCCTCCTTCTGTCTGTACCTACCATCTCTTTTCTCAATTTTCAGCGCTTGAAGTCCTTTCTGTTTGAAGCGACAGAGAAGACGAGTTCAAAGTTGATACAGACATCAGGCATAGAGCTGGATGTACAGAGGAGACGGTTCCACATCCGTCACCATCAAAGGGGCCTCTTCTTCTCTCGAGCCCCGTTTGAGGAGAACCCTCGCTGGGCAGAGTGAGCGGAGACATAGGCCTGCCTGGTTCTCACAACCACCATCTTACCATTTATCTCCCTCTCACTCTCCATATCCTCTACCCTGTTGATCCCCATCATATTCTTTCTCTCCACTTTCTCTCTCAAAGCAAGCTCTTCTACCTTCTCTCTTCCTCTCCTTCACTCTCTCCCTCTCTCTTTCCCTTACTCTGCTCTTTCTCCCCCTCTCTCCCACCTTGAAATCCCTTTCTAAACATACGTAAGAGCAAGAGGCAATTAGGAGCTTCCGTATGAAACCCCCTACCTGGAAGTGACCATTTTGACCCATCTTCTTCATCGCTCAATCTCTGTGTTTTGAAGTTTACCCATCCTCAGAAGGCTCCTATTAACATGCATGGAGCAGCTGCACAACTCCCCGACCGTGAGTATTATTGCTAAATTTCATCAATCACACAGTTACTTTTCAGCAGGCGTCGCTCTGAAGTGATTTTTAATAGCGTTGTCATGCAGTGGCTTACCTATGTGTGTGTGTGAGGGCCGATCACACACTACCTGCTGTCTCATTGGGCCGTATTACCGCAGAGCTCCGCAGGCTATTATGACAAAGCAGCCTCTCCCTCTCTCTCTCTGATTAACACGCCAGTGCTCAGAGGGGGGGAATTTTTATTTTAATCCTGTCTCCCCCAAAGCCAGCTTTGAAGTGAGTGGGACAGAGAAGGGAGAGAGGAATGCTAGAGAGAGGGAGGGAGGAAGAGAGCGAAAGGAGGGGGAGATGAAAAAGGGAGAGTATGCGTGCACACAATACACAAACACGAGTCTCTCTCTCTCTCTCTCATCTTGAAATTCAGACCTTGACAGAGCTCTTTGTTACCTGCTGAGTGGAGCCCCACCACCTGCCTCCTTACTTAATACTGAGAAGAGAGGGAGGGAAAGATTGACGGATAGAGAGAAGAGAAAGGGTAAAAGAGAGAGAGAAAGCTGAGAAAAGGAGCGTGGAAGAGAGTGGGCAAAGGTATCCTAGCTAGCATACCTATGCATCTGTCATTAATTTCCTCTGTAAATATTTGAAAGGGCAATAAAGCATAGCAGCGACACTATGGATGATGCTACGCCTTGCGGCCACAACTACCTTCCTTCAACCCTTCCTATTCTCTTCCTAGCATTATTACCACCACTGTCCTCCTATTTCATCCTCTTCTTTCTCTCCCTCCTCCTCTCTCCCAGTGTTATTAAAATATGCTGTTTTCCTCTCCTCCTTTCTTCCATTCCTTCTCTTCGTCCTCCTCTCTTGATTAAAAGCAACCTTCTTCTCCTCTCCGTCTATTTCCCCCCCCACCTATTCTCTCCCTCTTCATTTCACCTTCCTCCTCTTCTCTTCCTCGTTGCATGATATTCTCCACATCCTAACAGAGGTTCAGACAGGAAACGCCACAATTAACCATTTATTAGAATATCACAATACATGCAGTACATTAGTCTTGACGTTAGGCTCTGCTCCTTCAGGGTAGCTCACTGCCAGAGCATACATCATGTAAGGTCATTATATTTGCAAGCAGTGAGCAAGGTATGCTATACAAATCCACCTGACTGAAACAAAAGCAGAGCCCTGACAGGTGGAGGCTAGGGTGGGCGTGGTGCGAAAGCAGAAAACAGACATGCATGGCGAGTAACGCATGTTACGGCATTTGGGTCATTCCACAAAATGAGTCCCTTTTTCACCTTTGATATTTTAGGTAGAAATTGTGCACCAACATTGGATTGGTCAAATTAAATAGAAGTTCCTTTTAATATAGATCACATGGAAAATACAATAAATCTGATTTTTAATATGAATAAAGACATGCAAAGATTCAGCAAAAACCTGCCTTTCATTTTATGTGAACTGAACTGTTGTTTTAACGTAATTATTTCCTCATCAAGTTACACTACCCGGAAGGGTATAGCTTGCACGCGGTAGCCATCAGAGAATGTGAGTGAATGTGAGTGCAGAACCCATAAGGGAAAGATCATATGACCAGTGGCGTTGTTTCTATCCAGTCTCCACCACTTCAGAAAACATTGGCAGGCAACGTGAGGAAACCTTACACTACTTTTTTATTTTATTTTACCAGGTAAGTTGACTGAGAACACGTTCTCATTTACAGCAACAACCTGGGGAATAATTACAGGGGAGAGGAGGGGGATGAATGAGCCAATTGTAAGCTGGGGATGATTAGGTGACCGTGATGGTATGAGGGAAAGCAGCCAGGACACCAGGGTTAACACCCCTACTCTTATGATAAGTGCCATGGGATCTTTAATGACCTCAAGAAGTCAGGACACTCATTTAACATCCCATCCAAAAGACAGCACCCTACACAGGGCAATGTCCTCAATCACTGCCCTGGGGAATTGGGATATTTTTTTTAGATATGAGGAAAGAGTGCCTCCTACTGGCCCTCCAACACCACTTCCAGCAGCATCTGGTCTCCCATCCAAGACCAACCCTGCTTAGCTTCAGAAGCAAGCCAGCAGTGGGATGTAGGGTGGTAGTACGCTGCATAAGGAATAGGGTGCCATTTGGGACACAGCCATATAGCAAAGGATATTTGTCCTGTTCCAGGGTAGTGGATGTAGTCCATAAAGTGGAGCAGTGAACAAGGACAAGGGAACTTCAAGAAGCAAGTAATTAAATCCACAAATCGCATCAAAAAACGAACATCAGGTAACACTGTGGGTAAACAACGGCGGTTAGGAGGGGTGAAAATTAGACTCTTGGGAAATAAGCTTAGGACAAGAAGAGATATGGGAAGAGAGGGAAGAGTCTGGAAAAAGCCTTTGGAACTGTACAAATGTGTGTGTATGTGAGAGAGTGCACATTCGAGTGGAAAACGGTAAAATGACTGGCAGACAGAATGCATGGTAGTTTACTCCAGAAAATGTCCTCTGACTTTTTCTTCACTTGTCCGGCTAGTTAAGTAAGCAATAAGGCCCTAGGAGATGTGGTATATGGCCAATATACCATGGCTAAGGGCTGTTGTTAGGCATGACGTAATTCAGAGTGCCTGGACACAGCCCTTATTTCTATTATGAACTGGTTACCAACGTAATTAGAGCAGTAAAAATAAATGTTTGTCATACCTGTGGTATATCAAATCAAATCAAATCAAATGTATTTATAAAGCCCCCCTTACATCAGCTGATGTCACAGAGTGCTGTACAGAAACCCAGCCTAAAACCCCAAACAGCAAGCAATGCAGGTGTAAAAGCACGGTGGCTAGGAAAAACTCCCTAGAAAGGCCAAAACCTAGGAAGAAACCTAGAGAGGAACCAGGCTGTGAGGGGTGGCCAGTCCTCTTCTGGCTGTGCCGGGTGCAGATTATAACAGAACATGGACAAGATTTTAAAATGTATGGCTGTCAGCCAATCAGCATTCAGGGCTCGACCCACCCAGTTTATAATCACCCATATACATCAATCTATTCCCACGTGCCAAGTCCTCTCATTATTGTGTAAACAGCATCAGATATATGTTTGGCTGTGGGTTTATTCACATTTCATACAGCAGAGTGAATTACAGCGATAACAACCTCATTAGGAACATGCTTTTAGTGGAAACCATCTCTTTAGGAACACACACACACACACACACACACACACACACACACACACACACACACACCCTCTCCCTGTGCCAATGAACAGGCTGAGAAGCTGACAGATATAAATCAACAGTGTGAAAATCTAATTCCAGAAATCCACAGGCCCCTAGTTCCTCCAAACGCTGGCAGACTGACACACTGCAAGGCACACACACACACACACGCACACACACAATGTCCACTGTGCACCATGCTTCAGCCTAATTAAAACCTCTACAACTGCACCGGCAAAAGTAAACAAACAAGCGCAGCGGATATTAGAAATGAGAAATGTGGCATTGAAGCGCAGCACTGTCTGGGGGGGGGGACTAAAAATTCAATGAATGTTTAATAAGATCCGAGTCATACAGTACGATGAACCTGCTGGCTGTTCTTTTAATTTCATACCTGTATCTAAGGCTACGGAGAGCTATTTGTAGCAAAGCAAGCCTGCAACATTTAATCACGATATTGATTTCATTTTAAGGATGGGAGTGCAGCACCGTTTCTCACTCAAACTTGACTTTTTACACATTTTGTTACATTACAGCCTTATTCTAAAATGGATTAAATAACTTTTTTTCCCTCATCAATCTACACACAATACCCCATCATGACAAAGCTAAAACTGGTTGTTTTTTTAAATACAGAAATACCTTATATACAGGACATACGTATTCAGACCCTTTGCTATGAGACTGGAAATTGAGCTCAGGTGCATCCTGTTTCCATTGATCATCCTTGAGACGTTTCTACAACTTGATTGGAGTCCACCTGTGGTGAAGGTAGCATGGTGGTTAGAGCGCTGGACTTGTAACTGGAAGGTTGCAAGGTTGAATCCCTGAGCTGACAAGGTAAACATCTGTTGTTCTTCCCCTGAACAAGGCACTGTTCCAAGGCTGTAATTGAAAATAAGAATTTGTTCTTAACTGACTTGCCTAGTTAAATAATTAAATAAATTAAATTAAATATGGAAAGGCACACAGCTGTCTATATAAGATCCCACAGTTGACAGGGCATGTCAAAGCAAAAACCAAGCCATGAGGTCGAAGGAATTGTCCGTAGAGCTCTGAGACAGGATTGTGTAGAGGCACAGATCTGGGGAAGGGTACCAAAAAATGTCTGCAGCATTGAAGGTCCCCAAGAAAACAGTGGCCTCCATCATTCTTAAATGGAAGAAGTTTGGAACCACCAAGACTCTTCCTAAAGCTGGCTGCCTGGCCAAACTGAACAATTGGGGGAGAAGGTCCTTGGTCAGGGAGGTGACCAAGAACACAATGATCACTGACAGAGCTCCAGAGTTCCTCTGTGGAGATGGGAGAACCTTCCAGAAGGGCAGCACTCCACTAATCAGGCCTGATGAATCCAAGATTTAACTTTTTGGCCTGAATGCCAAGCGTCACGTCTGGAGGAAACCTAGCACCATCCCAACTGTAAAGCATGGTGGTGGCAGCATCATGCTTTGGGGATGTTTTTCAGCAGCAGGGACTGGGAGACTAGTCAGGATTGAGGGAAAGATGAACGGAGCAAAGTACAGAGAGATTCTTGATGAAAACCACCTCCAGAGTAGTCATGTCCTCAGACTGGGGCGAAGGTTCACCTTCCAACAGGACAACGACCCTAAGCACACAGACAAGACAACGGCAGGAGTTGCTTCGGTAAAAGTCTCTGAATGTCCTTGAGTTTCCCAGCCAGAGCCTGGACTTGAACCTGATCGAACATCTCTGGAGAGACCTGAAAATAGCTGTGCAGCGACGCTCCCCATCCAACCTGACAGAGCTTGAGAGGATCTGCAGAGAAGAATGGGAGAAACTCCCAAATACAGCTGTGCCAAACTTGTAGCGTCTTACCCAGTAAGAATCTAGGCTGTAATCGGTGAGAAAGGTGCTTCAACAAAGTACTGAGTAAAGGGTCTGAATACTTAACTACTTATGTGATATTTCAGTTTTTTTTATATACATTTGCAAACATTTCTAAAAAACGTTTTTTTGCTGTGTCATTATGGGGTATTGTATGTAGATTGATGGAGAAAAAACATTTAATCCATTTTAGAACAAGGCTGTAACGTAAAAAAAAGAAAAAAGTATTTATATATACACTCTCCTACTGGTATCTATAGATATACACTCTCCTGCTGGTGTCTATATACTGTTGATGTCGTAAGTTTACATACACCTTAGCCAAATACATTTAAACTCTGTTTTTCACAATTCCTGACATTTAATCCTAGTAAAAATTCCCTGTCTTAGGTCAGTTAAGATCACCAATTTATTTTAAGAATGTGAAACTGGTGTCTATAGATATACTCTACTGCTGGTGTCTATATATATACTCTACTGCTGGTGTCTATAGATATATTCTACCTCTGGTGTCTATATATACACTGTACTATTGGTGTCTTTATATATACACTCGACTACTGGTGTCTTTATATATACTCTACTACTGGTGTCTTTATATATACACTCGACTACTGGTGTCTTTATATATACTCTACTACTGGTGTCTTTATATATACACTCGACTACTGGTGTCTTTATATATACTCTACTACTGGTGTCTTTATATATATACACTCGACTACTGGTGTCTTTATATATACACTCGACTACTGGTGTCTTTATATATACTCTACTACTGGTGTCTTTATATATGCACTTGACTACTGGTGTCTTTATATATACACTTTACTACTGGTGTCTTTATATATACACTTTACTACTGGTGTCTTTATATATACTCTACTACTGGTGTCTTTATATATACACTTGACTACTGGTGTCTTTATATATACACTTTACTACTGGTGTCTTTATATATACACTTGACTACTGGTGTCTTTATATATACTCTACTACTGGTGTCTTTATATATACTCTACTACTGGTGTCTTTATATATATATATATACACTCGACTACTGGTGTCTTTATATATACTCTACTACTGGTGTCTATATATATATATATACACTCGACTACTGGTGTCTTTATATATATATACACTCGACTACTGGTGTCTTTATATATATATACACTCGACTACTGGTGTCTTTATATATACTCTACTACTGGTGTCTTTATATATACTCTACTACTGGTGTCTTTATATATACACTAGACTACTGGTGTCTTTATATATACTCTACTACTGGTGTCTTTATATATACTCTACTACTGGTGTCTTTATATATATATACTCTACTACTGGTGTCTTTATATATACACTCGACTACTGGTGTCTTTATATATACTCTACTACTGGTGTCTTTATATATACTCGACAACTGGTGTCTTTATATATACACTCGACTACTGGTGTCTTTATATATACACTCGACTACTGGTGTCTTTATATATACACTCGACTACTGGTGTCTCCTTGGTCAATAACACAATATTGTAGAAGATAAACAGAAATGTTGGCCCGATATCAGAGAATGTTGGAAACGGTGAGGTTGGAAATCCAACATTGAGACAACATCAGCCAAAGGTTATTAAGGTTATCCAGGTTCCCTATCTCACTCGATTATTGGTGATCAAGCTTAGCTGAGCCTGTATGTTGAGTATTTCAGTCTGGTTTAGTCGTTTCTCCTCATTTTCTATTCTAGTCACTTCCGAAATGAACACACGCCATCCATTGTGGATAAAGCTACAGTAACTTTCCTTGGTAAAGTTGCCAGAAGATATGATGAACAGCATATAATCCATTGTGAATGCTAAGGCGCTGCTGTAACTCACCATAGCCCTGCTTCCATAGATAAGAATTATCTCACCGTCTACAGCTTTGATGTGTTGAATATCTCCATCTAGAGATCAGTGGAGAATCCTTAGAGGAGGAAGGGGAGGACCATCCTCCTCAGTGAATTTCATAAAAATGTAGTTTTTAAAACTAAAATGAAAAGAAAATGTAGTATGTAAAAAGTTATCCTTTTTAGATAAAACTATATTAAATATAATCACGTCACCAAATAATTGAATAAAACACACTATTTTGCAAAGGTCTACATTGACTTCAATACAATACTTAGGAGGCTCTTGGTTCTCACCCCCTTCCATAGACTTACACAGTAATTATGACAACTTCTGGAGGATGTCCTCCAACCTATTAGAGCTCTTACAGCATGAACTGACATGATGTCCACCCAATCAAAGGATCAGAGAATTAATCTAGAACTGAAAGCATAAACTACAGCTAGCTAGCACTGCATAAAATGTGGTGAGTAGTTGACTCAAAGAAAGAGAATGACAATTAGTTGAACAGCATTGAACAAATTCATTTCTTCCAAAATGAAGGAGAAGCGTGTTAGTTATATTAGCTATGCTGACTATGACGTTACTTTAGCTAATATGGTGACAACGATGTAGGCTGTGTGTAGCGGTTATGATATGGTTTGGCATGTAAAGTTTTTCCCCCTGGTCATAGACAGCTGATGTGTTGTGCATTGAAGTCCACAAGCGAAGGGAAAAGGTGAGAGGAGGAGAGCGCATAGATGCGAGAAGGAATACAACATGGCTGCTATTAAAGTGAACTGTGTTTACGTGTGATCAGGGGTGTATTCATTCTGCTGATTCTGTTGAAAAACATTTCTTAAACGGAAGCAAACGGGGATAAACATACCTGAATTTGTCCAATAGAAACTCTTGTTTGCAACTGTTGGACTAATGATTACACCCTAGATCAGCTAGATGCAGGCAAGAGTGTGCATGGCGGTATTGAATGTGTCACTGTCTGTCCATGTGTCACTATCTGTCACCTCAAATTTGTCTCTCGACCTGTGTGCACCTACGTAGTAAACTTTAATTCATAGGCTAGGTTGTAGCAACCTCATGATGGGTATAGGGACAATTTGAGTATCATGTAGTAGCCTAAACCTATCGCTGTTACATTGAAATGGGTGAATGGAATTTTAATGACAGTCATCCAATATGCTGTAATAGAAATAAGGCCATGCTCATGAAAGAAAAAATTGTCCTCCATCATCTTAAACGGCACTGACCGCCACTGCTAGAGATGTATCACACCCCATTGAGGAAGTCACCCTAGAACGTTTCTCTCCATCACGTTCAAGCTAGCCAACTCTCACATTTGAGGCCTGGAGTATTCTATGGTGTGTGCCATTCAATCTTTTTCCTTTACTAGCTTGCAGGCATGACATTGGTGCTGGCTCTCAGCATTTTGTGGATGGTATTACCTTTGTTGAAAATGGACTACAATCTGAAATCTCTGATGAGCTACAAATGGAGTATTTAAAGTTGCCACCGGGCATCTTAGTATGAGAACTTTTAATGTTCACACACTGTGGCATATCTTCTTTGCTCAAGGGCACACGCACATGCGCACGCGTGCACACACACACACACACACACACACAATGTGTCCTTGAGAAGTACTGTTCGCCTGCATAACTTTTTGATAGAAAAAGGTTTTTGATAAAAAATATGAAATGCGGCTGCTGAAAATCCCCGTCTAAGTCCTAAAGGGCACCCTATTCCCTATTTAGTGTACTACTTTGACGAGGACCCATAGGGCCAGAGAATAGGGTGCCATTTGAGATGCAGACCCACCGTATAAACTTTGAAAGTGGGAAAGAGTCTAGGGAGAATGTCTGAGTGTCGATCATCCATAGTCAAAGCACAACGACAAAGAGAGGAGGTGAGATGAGAGGGTTATTGACCCAAAGGTGGCATTCCACTCAAAGGTCATGTTTTCTCTCTTAACTCCCTGGTATTGGTGGGTTAAAGTCTTTTTTTGTTGTTGATATTGTAGCAGCAACTGAATGATCTTCCGGTGGGTTATTTACAGTAGATAAGAGTTAGAGGTAGCAAAAATAACATTAAAGTGTGATATCATCTTCACCATGTCTGCTCTGACTTCCTGCTGGAGTACCAGGACCCCACGGTGAACGGGTATCCTTGTTTCAGAACAGTCCAGTGTCTCTCTTAGGCAACATTTATGCAAATATCAGCAACTGAGGCCAATTAGAAGAGATGACCTCACTGTATAAACTTTGAAAGTCACCCTATGAGATGGAGGAAGAGAAAGAGACGGGGATAGAGAGAAGAAGAAAGAGTGAACGTGTGTTTATTTTCTCAGATTAATAAATAACTATCGTGATAAATCTCTCCGGGGCAATCCTGTTTCAGGGACTCACGTGATGCTCAGATGTGTATGTGTGCACCTCCCAAACTAATCCATACTCACACACAGCCCTTAAGCACACACACATTTGTTTATGCACACACACGCGCGCGCGCACACACACACACGCACACACACACTGCAATAGGCAGACACTGAGACAAAAGAGTTAATTAACGTTTCATTGTCTGGGGAATAAATCACTGTGCTAAGTGTATAATGACTTAATCACATGTAATGCTAATACAATTACAATATAACAGTTCTGTCTGTTGAGAAATGGGGTTATGACCCCTTGGAACAGTGAGATTAGGCTTTCATTCAAACTCCTACTGTGAGGGAAAAAAAGTATTTGATCCCCTGCTGATTTTGTATGTTTGCCCACTGACAAAGAAATGACCAGTCTATAATTTTAATGGTAGATTTATTTGAACAGTGAGAGACAGAATAACAACAAGAAAATCCAGAAAAACGCATGTGAAAAATGTAATAAATTGATTTGCATTTTAAAGAGGGAAAGAAGTATTTGACCCCCCTCTCAATCAGAAAGATTTCTTGCTCCCAGGTATCTTTTATACAGGTAACGAGCTGAGATTAGGAGCACTCCCCTTTAAGAGTCAGCTTGTTACCTGTATAAAAGACACCTGTCCACAGAAGCAATCAATCAATCAGATTCCAAACTCTCCACCATGGCCAAGACCAAAGAGCTCTCCAAGGATGTCAGGGACAAGATTGTAGACCTACACAAGGCTGGAATGGGCTACAAGACCATCGCCAAGCAGCTTGGTGAGAAGGTGACAACAGTTTGTGTGATTATTCGCAAATGGAAGAAACACAAAAGAACTGTCAATCTCCCACGGCCTGGGGCTCCATGCAAGATCTCACCTCGTGGAGTTGCAATGATCATGAGAACGGTGAGGAATCAGCCCAGAACTACACGGGAGGATCTTGTCAATGATCTCAAGGCAGCTGGGACCATAGTCACCAAGAAAACAATTGGTAACACACTACGCCGTGAAGGACTGAAATCCTGCAGCACCCGCAAGGTCCCCCTGCTCAAGAAAGCACATATACATGCCCGTCTGAAGTTTGCCAATGAACATCTGAATGATTCAGAGGACAACTGGGTGAAAGTGTTGTGGTCAGATGAGACCAAAATGGAGCTCTTTGGCATCAACTCAACTCACCGTGTTTGGAGGAGGAGGAATGCTTTGGGGGTGTTTTTCTGCTAAGGGGACAGGACAACTTCACCGCATCAAAGGGACGATGGACGGGGCCATGTACCGTCAAATCTTGGGTGAGAACCTCCTTCTCTCAGCCAGGGCATTGAAAATGGGTCGTGTGTGGGTATTCCAGCATGACAATGACTCAAAACACACGGCCAAGGCAACAAAGGAGTGGCTCAAGAAGAAGCACATTAAGGTCCTGGAGTGGCCTAGCCAGTCTCCAGACCTTAATCCCATTGAAAATCTGTGGAGGGAGCTGAAGGTTCGAGTTGCCAAACGTCAGCCTCGAAACCTTAATGACTTGGAGAAGATCTGCATAGAGGAGTGGGACAAAATCCCTCCTGAGATGTGTGCAAACCTGGTGGCCAACTACAAGAAACGTCTGACCTCTGTGATTGCCAACGAGGGTTTTGCCACCAAGTACTAAGTCAATGAGGGGTCAAATACTTATTTCCCTCATTAAAATGCAAATCAATTTATAACATTTTTCACGTGTTTTTCTGGATTTTTTTGTTGTTATTCTGTCTCTCACTGTTCAAATAAACCTACCATTAATTTCTTTGTCAGTGGGAAAACGTACAAAATCAGCAGGGGATCAAACACTTTTTTCCCTCCCAAAGTACAGCTAAGTGTTTTTTTTATTATTCTTGTACATATCGAACTCCAAGAGACGAACGCCTGGATAAAAATTATTCATTGGCCTATGGGCTATATGAAATTGAAAACAAGGAGAGCTTTAAATAATGCTGTCATATTTTCTTTCAGGCCAATGGGGAATTCTGCATAGCCTTCACTCTGATGATGTATTATTCATTATATTCCACTTCATTCACTGGAATACTGACCAGGAGCAGAAATGGAGCTGTCAACGAACGCTTCAAGCCAATGCTTCAATAGATGTACTGAACACAACAATCGATATATTCACTATGAAGATTATACCCCCTACTACACACAATACATCTGACAGTACATCCAATACCATAGACATCCACTGTTATGGACTACTATCATCACTACCATAGATGTCAACCTCCCATAGATGTACAGTATCAAAGGCAAACCATTGCTCTCTCCCAAAGGATTCCTACTTGGCGTAAAAACAGTTAACTCCAAGACTCCATAGACTAAGTTATAATTGTATGGTCACTGTGTACAGTATGTTGCATATTCTGTTTCATAGTAAAGGCCAGCTACTATCCTATGAGCATTGGACTGGTACATTAAGGGTTATGTTGGATCACCCACTCACTTCCCAAGGTAAGCACAAGTGTTGTGAACGCTGGCCTCAGAAGTGCATGTCTCATCTGGAAAACCAGAAAGCAGAACAGATATCTGATTTCCTCCCCCCTCCAACGCAGCATATCGACAGTCTCATCCCCTGCTTCTGGCTGTGGAGGAGTGGAAGACCAAACATATCTCATATCTCTCTCTCTCATGGATGGATGGGCAGGGGAGGACAGGAGGGAAATGGAAAATGAGCAGCCGGAGATGAAAGAAACCATTAATCCAGAAAGAAAAAAATATATATATTTATGAGTCATGACAAGACCGACAACAAAACGACGCCGACGCTTTGATCTTTTTAACTTTCCGTTTTTATTTTTTATTTCCGTCACAAAACAACCGAAAGGTTCTTAAAAATCCTCTGTTCTTGCAGTAGCAGAGCTCAAAACGTTCGCTTTATTAAAAAATAATCTTTCATCTGTTTTAGTCCATTTTAGCGCAACAGAGATGATTGCATTGACTACGCTGGCAGCCAGGGTTATCGTAGTCGCACAAAAGAAACAGTTCATCTTTAAAAGGAGAGAGTCTAGGGAGAGAGTCTGCGTGTGCATCATCCATTGTCAAAGCGCAGCGCCAAAGAGAGAAGGGGAGAGATGATTGGTTATTGACCCGAAGTTGGCGTTCCACTCAAAGGTCACGTTTTCTAGGACTTTGTCACATGTTGTGTCACCTGCTTACATCCCCGGGACGATTACTCTTTTAACTCCCTGGTCTTGGAGGGTTAAAGTCCAATTATTGATATTGTAGCAGCAAATCAATGATCTGCCGTTCAGTGGTCTCCTCTAGGTATCAGTTAGGTAGCTAGCTAGATGGCGATATAGCCGTTTCCCTATTGTGGATTACTGTGTTTTTCTGTGACCACATGGTGAACGGTTATACTCGTTGCAGTATAGTCCAGCACATCTCTCTTAGGCCAGTGAGGAGCTTTGAGGCAAAACATTTAGAAACCAAAGAATGAATGGGGGGGTAGCTTTAAACCAAGTCTTCCAGTTGGGGGTCCTCCGGCTTTAGCCAACCCCTCTCCTAGCATCATAACCAGGGCCGGTTAAGGTTATAGTCCATAGTTTATAGTCTACAATTCATAGGCTATAACTAGAGCGCCTGGAGTTTTTCCTAGCCACATAGCCTGGTCAGGCATTCGTTGGAAAAACTCCTGGCCCCTCCTCATAAGCAGTCTCGACAGAGGGCAACCTGGCCGCGGCGGTAGTCCCGGCAGGGGCAGAGGCGGCGGAACTTGGGACTGTGGCCGGCACAGCTGTAGAGGAGGGGGTCCTTCTGGAGGCCGCACTCCCGGCGTAGGACGGAGAAGGCCGGGAACACGTGGTTGACCTCCGCTTCCACCACCTCACACTGTACCTCTAACCTGGAGGGGGGAGGGGTGGGGGATGGAGGGAGGGGGATGGGGTGATGCATAGATGGTGTTTGATTGAGTGATACAGAGAGAAAGAGAGAGAAAGATAGAGAGAAGGGGGGGACGAAAGGGGGGAAGAGATGGAAGAGGAAACCGAGGGAGAGAGAGAGAAAGAAACAGAGAGAGAAACAGAGATACACAGAGAGGGACACAGACAGGAACACAGAGAGGGAAACAGAGAGAGACACAGACAGAGACACAGAGAGGGACACAGACAGGAACACAGAGAGGGAAACAGAGAGAGACACAGACAGAGACACAGAGAGGGACACAGACAGGAACACAGAGAGGGAAACAGAGAGAGACACAGACAGAGACACAGAGAGGGACACAGACAGGAACACAGAGAGGGAAACAGAGAGAGACACAGACAGAGACACAGAGAGGGACACAGACAGGAACACAGAGAGGGAAACAGAGAGAGACACAGACAGAGACACAGAGAGGGACACAGACAGGAACACAGAGAGGGAAACAGAGAGAGACACAGACAGAGACACAGAGAGGGACACAGACAGAGACACAGAGAGGGAAACAGAGAGAGACACAGACAGAGACACAGAGAGGGACACAGACAGGAACACAGAGAGGGAAACAGAGAGAGACACAGACAGAGACACAGAGAGGGACACAGACAGGAACACAGAGAGGGAAACAGAGAGAGACACAGACAGAGACACAGACAGGAACACAGACAGAGACACAGAGAGGGAAACAGAGAGAGACACAGACAGGAACACAGAGAGTGAAACAGAGAGAGACACAGACAGAGACACAGACAGGAACACAGACAGAGACACAGAGAGGGAAACAGAGTAAGACACAGACAGAGACACAGAGAGGGACACAGAGAGGGAAACAGAGAGAGACACAGACAGAGACACAGACAGGAACACAGACAGAGACACAGAGAGGGAAACAGAGAGAGACACAGACAGGAACACAGAGAGGGAAACAGAGAGAGACACAGACAGAGACACAGACAGGAACACAGACAGAGACACAGAGAGGGAAACAGAGAGAGACACAGACAGAGACACAGAGAGGGACACAGACAGGAACACAGAGAGGGAAACAGAGAGAGACACAGACAGAGACACAGACAGAGACACAGAGAGGGAAACAGAGAGAGACACAGACAGAGACACAGAGAGGGACACAGACAGGAACACAGAGAGGGAAACAGAGAGAGACACAGACAGAGACACAGACAGGAACACAGACAGAGACACAGAGAGGGAAACAGAGAGAGACACAGACAGGAACACAGAGAGGGAAACAGAGAGAGACACAGACAGAGACACAGAGAGGGAAACAGAGAGAGACACAGAGAGGGAAACAGAGAGAGACACAGACAGAGACACAGAGAGGGACACAGAGAGAGACACAGACAGAGACACAGAGAGGGACACAGACAGGAACACAGAGAGGGAAACAGAGAGAGACACAGACAGAGACACAGAGAGGGACACAGACAGGAACACAGAGAGGGAAACAGAGAGGGACACAGACAGAGACACAGAGAGGGACACAGACAGGAACACAGAGAGGGAAACAGAGAGAGACACAGACAGAGACACAGAGAGGGACACAGACAGGAACACAGAGAGGGAAACAGAGAGAGACACAGAGAGGGACACAGACAGGAACACAGAGAGGGAAACAGAGAGAGACACAGACAGAGACACAGAGAGGGACACAGACAGGAACACAGAGAGGGAAACAGAGAGAGACACAGACAGAGACACAGAGAGAGACACAGAGAGGGACACAGAGAGGGAAACAGAGAGAGACACAGACAGAGCCACAGAGAGGGACACACAGAGAGAGACACAGACAGGAACACAGAGAGGGAAACAGACAGAGACACAGACAGAGACACAGACAGAGACACAGAGAGGGACACAGAGAGGGAAACAGAGAGAGACACAGACAGAGACACAGAGAGGGACACAGACAGAGACACAGAGAGAGACACAGACAGGAACACAGAGAGGGAAACAGACAGAGACACAGACAGAGACACAGAGAGGGAACACAGAGAGGGAACACAGAGAGGGAAACAGAGAGAGACACAGACAGAGACACAGAGAGGGACACAGACAGGAACACAGAGAGGGACACAGACAGAGACACAGACAGAGACACAGAGAGGGACACAGACAGGAACACAGAGAGGGAACAGAGAGAGACACAGACAGAGACACAGACAGAGACACAGAGAGGGACACAGAGAGAGACACAGACAGAGACACAGACAGAGACACAGAGAGGGACACAGAGAGAGACACAGACAGAGACACAGACAGAGACACAGAGAGGGACACAGAGAGACACAGAGAGAAACAGACAGAGAGACACAGACAGGAACACAGAGAGGGAAACAGAGAGAGACACAGACAGAGACACAGACAGGAACACAGACAGAGACACAGAGAGGGACACAGAGAGAGACACAGACAGAGACACAGAGAGGGACACAGAGAGGGAAACAGAGAGAGACACAGACAGAGACACAGACAGGAACACAGACAGAGACACAGAGAGGGAAACAGAGAGAGACACAGACAGGAACACAGAGAGGGAAACAGAGAGAGACACAGACAGAGACACAGACAGGAACACAGACAGAGACACAGAGAGAGAGAGAGACACAGACAGAGACACAGAGAGGGACACAGACAGAGACACACAGAGAGACACAGAGAGGGACACAGAGAGGGACACAGAGAGGGAAACAGAGAGAGACACAGACAGGAACACAGAGAGTGAAACAGAGAGAGACACAGACAGAGACACAGACAGGAACACAGACAGAGACACAGAGAGGGAAACAGAGTAAGACACAGACAGAGACACAGAGAGGGACACAGAGAGGGAAACAGAGAGAGACACAGACAGAGACACAGACAGGAACACAGACAGAGACACAGAGAGGGAAACAGAGAGAGACACAGACAGGAACACAGAGAGGGAAACAGAGAGAGACACAGACAGAGACACAGACAGGAACACAGACAGAGACACAGAGAGGGAAACAGAGAGAGACACAGACAGAGACACAGAGAGGGACACAGACAGGAACACAGAGAGGGAAACAGAGAGAGACACAGACAGAGACACAGACAGAGACACAGAGAGGGAAACAGAGAGAGACACAGACAGAGACACAGAGAGGGACACAGACAGGAACACAGAGAGGGAAACAGAGAGAGACACAGACAGAGACACAGACAGGAACACAGACAGAGACACAGAGAGGGAAACAGAGAGAGACACAGACAGGAACACAGAGAGGGAAACAGAGAGAGACACAGACAGAGACACAGAGAGGGAAACAGAGAGACACAGAGAGGGAAACAGAGAGAGACACAGACAGAGACACAGAGAGGGACACAGAGAGAGACACAGACAGAGACACAGAGAGGGACACAGACAGGAACACAGAGAGGGAAACAGAGAGAGACACAGACAGAGACACAGAGAGGGACACAGACAGGAACACAGAGAGGGAAACAGAGAGGGACACAGACAGAGACACAGAGAGGGACACAGACAGGAACACAGAGAGGGAAACAGAGAGAGACACAGACAGAGACACAGACAGAGACACAGAGAGGGACACAGACAGGAACACAGAGAGGGAAACAGAGAGAGACACAGACAGAGACACAGAGAGGGACACAGACAGGAACACAGAGAGGGAAACAGAGAGAGACACAGACAGAGACACAGAGAGGGACACAGACAGGAACACAGAGAGGGAAACAGAGAGAGACACAGACAGAGACACAGAGAGAGACACAGAGAGGGACACAGAGAGGGAAACAGAGAGAGACACAGACAGAGCCACAGAGAGGGACACACAGAGAGAGACACAGACAGGAACACAGAGAGGGAAACAGACAGAGACACAGACAGAGACACAGACAGAGACACAGAGAGGGACCACAAGGAGGGAAAAAGAGAGAGACACAGACAGAGACACAGAGAGGGACACAGACAGAGACACAGAGAGAGACACAGACAGGAACACAGAGAGGGAAACAGACAGAGACACAGACAGAGACACAGACAGGAACACAGAGAGGGACACAGAGAGGGAAACAGACAGAGACACAGACAGGAACACAGAGAGGGACACAGACAGGAACACAGAGAGGGACACAGACAGAGACACAGACAGAGACACAGAGAGGGACACAGAGAGGGACACAGACAGAGACACAGACAGAGACACAGAGAGGGACACAGAGAGGGACACAGACAGAGACACAGACAGAGACACAGAGAGGGACACAGAGAGGGACACAGACAGAGACACAGACAGAGACACAGAGAGGGACACAGAGAGGGACACAGACAGAGACACAGACAGAGACACAGAGAGGGACACAGAGAGGGACACAGACAGAGACACAGACAGAGACACAGAGAGGGACACAGAGAGGGACACAGACAGAGACACAGAGAGAGTAAAAGTAAAAAAGGAACCGAAAATAAAGAAAGGAACAATATGTCGAGGAGGATGGGTGATGAAGAGACCAGGAGAAAGGGAAAGATAAAAGACGAGGAAGAGTTGGCGTTGCTATGACACTCTTATCGTCTTCCGCTGTCTCTACAGATCTCTAGATGGGACCGACAAGACACCTGACATCACTGAGGAGACTTTGAACCTGACGTCCTTTCTGTAGCTGAGTTGAGTATTACGCCAACAGACAGCCCTTAGGGAACTAACCACCGTTTGGTACCATTGAGTGGTAGGTCGGTCACAGAGGTCGGAGAACAGTGTGCGTGTTTGTATGATTGTTAGTGACGTGTAGTGATTGTGTGTTTCGAATGTATTCCCAATGTGTGTGTGTGTGTGTGTGTGTGTGTACGAATATGGCTTGATGTGAAAACAGGTGTGCCAAGGTGCCACTCACCCGCGCAGTGCATCCTTATTATTGATGAAGCGGAACAGCGCGGGCTCACACACCAGGTTAGCACGCTGGCACGCCTCCACACACGACTGGCCCTCCTGGGACGCCAGCAGCCTCAGGGAGCTGAGGGGGGGCCAGGCAGGGGGGGTGTTGGCGTTGGGGGCCCAGGTTAGGGCACTGGAGTTGGGCAGGAGGACAAATTGAGGCCCAGGGCTACCCGGACTACTAAGCCCCAGCTTGGAGGAGGAGGAGTTGGCCGGAGGGAAGGGGGCCTCGGGGGCGCAGAAGTCCTGGAGGGATGGAGGGAGAGGAGAGAGAGAGAGGGGAAGGGGATGTTGAATAACACAACTCATAGGTAGTCTCTTGTGCTACCACACACAGGAGATTTGTTTCTGGGTGCCAAGATTACATTATACAGAATGTGGTATTTTTTGTTGACGGTGCAAATGCACGCACAGATGCCAAGTTAGCTACGCACATCCACAAATTGTCACTCTCACAATATACAAACATGAAAGCAAACACAAATCAAAGCCTGCTGACACTTTTGCGTTTAGCTGTGAATAAATCTACATTTCCAAACACTTCAGGGCATCGAGGGACAGAAATACAAATACACAGCCGTTTCTCTAACCTCCTCTATACTGCACATCACTCCAAATATCAATCCTTCACCTATTCCCTGACAAAACTCATCTGGGTCCAACAGTACCAGAGAGATAAATCCTTTTAAAACATGAAAGAGAACCAATTTGACATATCAGCCTATCAAGTCAGCCAGGCCGTTCAAATAAGCTGTTCTGATAGCATTTTCCAGGCACATTAAACAGATTAGAGCAGAAATATCAGAGTCTGATAGTGACAGTTCAGTCTCTGTCTGTGTCGGCCCTGCCACCCAACGGGAGATGGAGGTAGCAGTGTGGAGATGAGTCGGTGAAAGAGAACGACCCGGCTCTCTGTATTTGACTGGTTTGTGACCCACCGACACCGTCCCCGGTTAGAGGGAATAACGCAGCCCAAGAGTAAACACACACAGGAACATTATCTAAACAGACTGAGGAAGATGAACACGGGGATGGTTCCGTAACGGACAGAAACAGAGAGGTTATGAATATGCTATACAGTAGATAAATACACTGGGCTGAATAGATATTTTCGATAGAATGGGATATGGAACTGTTTCTAACAATAACCCAATAAACATGTATCACATAGTAACACTAGATGAATGACTAGCATGGCGATAGCACAGTGATCCCGGGTGGCTCAGTTGATAGAGCATGATGCTGGCAATGCCAGGGTTGTGGGTTTGATTCCCATGGGGGACAAGTAGGAAAGTGTATGCATTCAGTACTGTTAGTCACTCTGAATAACAGTGTCTGCTAAATGACATAAGTTAAAAAAAAAAATGTCAAGGACTGTATATTACACAAATAGTAGGCTATTGCACAGCAACACACAAGAG
The DNA here is from genome assembly GCA_030435695.1 of Brachymystax lenok tsinlingensis. Classification (NCBI taxonomy): domain Eukaryota; kingdom Metazoa; phylum Chordata; class Actinopteri; order Salmoniformes; family Salmonidae; genus Brachymystax; species Brachymystax lenok. The sequence goes on along the minus strand of CM059812.1, from coordinate 6,387,325 downwards.
CATCCCCTGGGTTTTGGTTTGGCCATAGCACTACACAGATGATGTGCTTTGCTTTGATGATTTGAATCATCTGTGTAGTGCTAGGGCCAAACCAAAATGTGAAAGCGGGGGTGCAGGACTGGGTTTGGGAAACCCTGGTCTAGTCAGTAATGAGACAGTGTTGATTAGTGACCCCTCCAGGTTGATTACTGACCGAGGTGAGTTAGTGTGTGTGGTAGGAAGGCAGTATGATAATATGTTTTGGGAGTGGTTGAGTGCCTGCATGTATGTATGCATGTGTGTGTGTTTATGTGTGTGTGTGTGTGCGTGCACGGTGAACCTACCTGATGCTGTATGTAGGCGTGTACTCTCTCCAGCATTCCCTCGCAGGTGTACTCATACGGTAGGTATGGCTCGACCTGCAAAGACACACACGCCCACACACACAAATTCCCACAGATCAGAACATTTCCACATAATGCATTGCTAGGCAATCAACATAACACCACTAAATTACCATATTTTCCTAATTTCAATATTGTTTTACCTATCGTTCATCCTAATTGCAATAAGTAGCCAATTCTACCCATTAATCACAACAAATAAACGTGGGCTGCGTCACAAATGGAACCTAATTCCCTACATAGTGCAGTGCTTAGGGCTTTGGTAAAAAGTAGTGCACTATTATAGTGAATAGGCTGCCATTTGGAACGTAACCGTGGCCATTTTGAAGTGGGTGTGGATTAATTGCAGTGGGGGACTTGTGTGTAAGCAATTGTATCTGTGTCCCAAATGGCAGCCTATTCCCTACACAGTGCACTGCTTTTGACCAGAGCCCTATGGGTCTATCTGGAGGCATGTATGGAATAGGATGTCATTTGGGATGCACTTAGGCTTTGATTTCATTTGGATAGCTAGTCGATATACAACAAAAGGCTCACCTTTGACTTGTCTGATTAGAGAATATCTATATTGTTGTAATTCATCAAAATACAAATTATTTCTCTCTAGCTGAGGCAAAACACACCCACATACCGACTTGAAACTGTAGAGGAAACTAAATTAAATAAACTGGAAATGTACTTCCTGATCTAAATAAGGACACAGATGGTCTTAGATTATTGTCCCCTGTTGTGATTGTAACAATGTGGATCCGATGGCTCAGTTGGTTGAAGTATTTTGCTTATAATACCAGAATTGTGTGTTTTCTTTTTAGCGACTGAGTACAGTATGACTTAACTGGAAGTCTCTTTAGATCCAACTGTCTCTATGTTAAACTTTTCCATTAGGAATACGTGAAGCCTGAAAGTACAGACTACATATTAATAATGTATTCCCTCCAGTTTTAACAGTAGATCACATATCTAATGTTCCAAATCTCACTTGTAAACGATACATTACTCAGTAAATCATATTTTTATTTTAAAAAATTAACTGCATGTGAAATCTGACTTTTCCAATTTCAAATAAAGTAAAGCAAATATGTAGAGAGGATGTAGGAAAATAGTTACACATCACAAATCTGATCAAAACATAACACTTTTTGGGGGGAGGCAGGTAGCCTAGTGGTTAGAGCGTTGGACTAGTAACCGAAAGTTTGGAAGATCAAATCCCCAAGCTGACGAGGTAAAAATGTGACATTCTGCCCCTGAACAAGGCAGTTAACCCACAGTTCCTAGGCCATCATTGAAAATAAAAATGTGTTATTGGCTTGCCTAGTTAAATAAAGGTAAAATAAAACTGAATCATATATATATATATATAAACTAACACAGAAATATTCCTCACAACATTTGCTTTGGTCCAAGCAGAGAGAGGCACAGTCTTTACCTCCCATTTATTAAAGAGGGATAAATATGAAAACAACAGGTCAGTGGGATGGACAGAATGAGAAAGGGGGAACTGAGAGGGATTTATGGGAACATGAAGAGGTGTCAGCCAGAAGAGATTGCTTTGGTCTGCATGGCTGAGCATGTGGAGCTGCCCTGGACAGAGAGCCAGCCCACAGACAAACAGGGTGTGTGTGCAGTCTCCAGTGAGGGGTGAGGTGGCCCATCAGCCATCTACCACTGGTGCGACAGACAGACATCTCTCAGTAGAGTGACAGACAGACAGACAGGGCAGCCATCTTTCAGTGGAGTGACAGACAGGTGCACTGAGCTATGGCATGTCTGACAAGCAAGATAGGGGAGAACACACACACACATTTAGAGACATACAAACAACACAGCTTTATAGAGGCATTTCAATCGGCCTGTTTGACCTCTTGCTCAACTTCTCTCAACCTCTCACACTCCCTGTAGCGTAAAGCTGACTGCAGGTTCCCATTAAGCCACATTTACTGCTAATTACTCCTTGGCTGTGGACACACTGCTTCCTAATGCTAGCATAGCATACACCACTGTCCTAGGTTAAAACATTGCAGCTAGCGCTTCTCCATATGGAGCTTCCGGAGGTGTATTTCCTGGATGGAGAGAGCTGAAACGTCACTCAAAAAAGCAGCTTCACCCGTCCAGTACCAGCGCTGCTATATGTTACATGGCTGTGCAATCCTTCCCAGGTGCAACATAGTGTGTTTGGTCACTGCCAAAGAAACCAATGAGTCAAGAAATACATAATAAAATAACTGTGCCTTGGTACTCATGATCTCTCTGATGGCGGTGTCAAACTCCTGGGAGTTGTTGTAGTCTACTGTCATGACGTGGGGACGCCCGATGTACTGCTCTGCATACGGATGCTGGGACGACACCTGAGAGGGATGGAGTATTGAATTAGTAGAACATTCCAGTTTAATGCAATATTCTGTGATGTATAAGTGGCACATTTGGTGTACAATCGGGAATGTTGGCAGTTTGTTGAATTTCAATGGTTAATTTTCAATTGAAGAGTTCTAGATAGTGTGTTGACCAATGGGCGCTCACCTCTCTAGACGTGGGCTTGCCTCTGAAGAACTCGTGATTGAGCGAGCTGTGGGGTGGGTGGAACTTGGGCTGCAGGTAGATGCACCCATTGGCTATGGCCTCCAGAGGGGCGGGCCCTTCGTAGGGGAAACCAAACCCGATGAAGAGCTGGTGGGGGAGACGAAGATGGCACTAGTTAGAATAACCACCAGTTATTTTATTAATGCTTGTCAATTGAAAATTATAGATATATCAGGAACTGGAAAGGTAACTGTATGTTGGCCTTGCGTAGATGCTGTTGAAGTCAGTGCTGGTACAACAGTAGTGTGTGTGCGTGTTGTGTGTGTGTATTATGTGTGCGTGCATGGTGCCTGAATGTGTTTGCACACGTACAGCTGTAGGATCTTAATTTGAGCCAGTTTGCTACAGCAGGAAAATAATCCTGCAGCAACAGGAAATATGAATTATTAAAGACATTGACTGGACATTGTTTGTAGGGGTTGATACATTTTCCATAACTGAAAATCAAGTCTGAATACCAAAGTGGAAATTAGAAGCCTTTTTAAACCTCAAATACACTTATGTTTCCTGCATTTCAGGAAAGTTATCCTGCAACAGGTTGATCAAATTAAGATCCTACATCTGTAGTGTGTTACGTCTGTATGTTGTGTATCATCTAGTGTGTGTGTGTTCCAGTACCTTGGCCTTGCGGAGCAGCGTCTGCAGCTCGTGCTGGGGCAGCAGGCCGTGGTTCTTGACGTAGGCAGGCACCTCGGGGGGGCGCTGAGTCTCGTAGTACACCGTCCCGTGGACCTCCATGTACCTGTGGAGGATCTGGAGGAAACCCTCCTTACCCTGCTGATAGACAAGGAGGAGGGAAGAGAGAGAGAGAGAGAGAGAGAGAGAGAGAGAGAGAGAGAGAGAGAGAGAGAGAGAGAGAGAGAGAGAATGTGAGCGAGGAGAGGAAGTGGGACAGTGGGAAATGTAATGAGTGAGTGAGAAAGGAAAGACAGAGAGTGAGAGAGGGAGTGGGTTGAGTTTGAGGGAGAAATTGGAAGAGCAAGTGCGATGGGAGAGGGGGAGGGAGAGGGACGGAGGGAGCGAGAGACAGAGAGGGAAGGAGGGAGGGAGAGATGTAGAGGGAAGGAAAAAGCGAGATGAGAGGGAAGGAGGGACATAGAGAATGACTTGATTAGAGGTGATGTGTTAATGGCTGTATGTGTGGTTGTTTATGAGTGTACATATAAGGGGCAATGAGTGTGTGTGTTAGTGTGCGACTATGCCTGATAATGCACTATGAGTGTTTATGTGTGTGTGTATTAGTGGTTGTGAATTCACTGAGTGAGTGTGTGTTGTGTGAACATCAGTATCTTCACACAGAGAGAGGCAAAGCCACTGCTTGTTAGTGAGCGCAGGGCATTTAATGTGAAGGACCCCTTTAGAAAGCCCAAAGAGACACACAGTGCTACACTGCCGTGGGCCATCAATATGAATGAGGTGAGGTGCTAGGGATCTGGATTGGCTTCCTGCACATGTGCGCACACACACACACCCTTTCTCTCAATCCCTCTCTATCTCATCACACACATTTGGCCTCTAGCGTCTCTTCCCGGCGCCAGAGAGCGAAGAGCGAGGCGTCCATGTAAGGACGCAGGGAAAAGATACTGGCAGACTGCCAGTGCCACTCCAGGCACTCAGAGCGCAGCAGCAGAGCACAGCATTCGCCAGCCTGTGCCAGCCGGTTCTCCTTACAGGCTGCTATGACATGCCTCTCTCTGATCCATCTATGGAGCTCTCACACTTCTACCTATCTGATTGGTTGATTCAGTGGTTTATTCGGATGCCCATTAGCTTTTGCCAAAGCATCAGCTACTCTTCCTGGGGTTCACAAAAACACACAACATGACAAGAAACAAAACACTGATACACTGATAGGCAAGGACAGTCACACACATTTCATATACAACAATATTCAAACAATAATACAAAATAAATTATAATAATAGTATGAATGTGTGTGTTAGAGTGTGTCTGTGTGTGTGTGTCCTCACAGTCCCGCCGTTCCATCATGCAGTAATGGGGCCTTATGAGTAAAGACTGTAAAACAGCAAACCTGCCCATACAGTACATTGAAATGAATAGATTATGCCCATACATTGAAATGAATAGATTATGCCCGTACTTTGAAATGAATAGATTATGCCCATACATTGAAATGAATAGATTATGCCCATACAGTACATTGAAATGAATAGATTATGCCCATACATTGAAATGAATAGATTATGCCCATACAGTATATTGAAATGAATAGATTATGCCCATACATTGAAATGAATAGATTATGCCCATACATTGAAATGAATAGATTATGCCCATACAGTACATTGAAATGAATAGATTATGCCCATACATTGAAATGAATAGATTATGCCCATTCATTGAAATGAATAGATTATGCCCATACATTGAAAGGAATAGATTATGCCCATACATTGAAATGAATAGATTATGCCCATACATTGAAATGAATAGATTATGCCCATACAGTACATTGAAATGAATAGATTATGCCCATACAGTACATTGAAATGAATAGATTATGCCCATACATTTAAATGAATAGATTATGCCCATACAGTACATTGAAATGAATAGATTATGCCCATACATTGAAATGAATAGATTATGCCCATACAGTACCATAAAATGAACAGATTATGCCCATAAATTGAAATGAATAGATTATGCACATACATTGAAATGAATAGATTATGCCCATACATTGAAATGAATAGATTATAAATAGGGAGTACACATATCTATTGTGGCATACAAGCAAACCACATCCAAGCACAATAACAGATGTGCTTTCTGTCTGATTCTATACAGTGCATTCGTGTGCCCAAGCAACATCTTTCTTCTGAGAGGCATAATCTTTCAACCCAATAGTGCATCTTAAGTGGATGTTGACAATAAAAGGGGATGCAGTTTGAGGTGGGAGATGTGTGAGAGTGTGTGTGAGCGCACTCCTGTGTGTGTGTGTGTGTGTGTGTGTGTGTGCGTCCAGGCGCTTCGCCTGTGTGTGTTTAAGCATGGGCACCCTTTCATAGCTAGCCTCCACGTCTGAAAAACAAAACAACCCCCCACCCCCTCAATGTGAATCAACCACAGCCCAGGTCTCCTTATTGACTTCCTGCTTCCTGGATGTTAAGAAGCTTGCTGTATCCCTGTTCTATTGTGTGCTCGCCCTGTAGGCTGTACTGTAATTGGCTGACTCCTGCGATCGATGGTTTCCTCTGAGGATTTTCCCAGACAATTAAGAGATTAGCCAACTCTCTGAGTGCACCAGACACTATGAATTAGAGTCAACGAAACATGAGAGAGAACCACGCACACACACGGATGTAACCCAGGCTTAGCCCAGGCTAGCTAATCCTTGACCTGGCTTGACTGGGCCAGACCCGGGCCACATTAGTAATGCTAATTATCTAACCTGGACTCTATTCTCAGGAATCAGTTCATATAGAGCAAGGTTGGGTTACGAGAGTGTGAAAAGCGGCCAGGACTCAGGGAAGATGAATGGTTGATTTATACAATAGAAGTCAACCTGAACTTTGTGTGGTGGGTTTGAGTTTGTTTGACTGGGTTTCAACTCAAGTGAACTGGATGTCATGCTAGGAAATGGCCTGTTGAGGGACTGTAAAGAGAGATAAAGAGAGAGAAAGAGAGACGAGGAAGAGACATGGTTCTCTGACGTGTGTGAGGAGGAGTGTGTGTCTGTGCTGTAGGTAGGCTAATAAAAAGCATTAGCTGGCGTACACCCAAAAAGTTCTCAAATCAAATCTAGCTTTATTTATACAGCACATTTCAGACATGGAATGCAACGCAATGTACTTCACAGCAAAAAATGAGTAAAAATGTATGAAAAGAAAAGCTGGAATATTTACTACAGAACAAACATAAGATACAAAACAAAAAAATGACTACAACTAAATGACTAAAAAGCCCCCTAAGGAAAATCAAAGCTAAAATAAGGCAGTTTAAGATCTCTTTTAAATTATGTCCACAGTTTGGGCCCCCCTCAGGTTCTCGGGCAGGCAATTCCAGAAGCTGGGGGCATAATAACTAAATGCTACCCAAAACAACACCCAAAACAGTTGGTAGAGGTGCTGACTCTGGTGAGTAGGCTATACAAATAAATAAAGAGAGATGCACACTCTATATACAAGTTCCCAGTAATTTATCCGGTAAACCACTAATGTTTCGGCATCACTGTGCCTTCTTCAGGGTGAGCATACAGCAGTGGAGGCTGCTGAGGGGAGGACGGCTCATCATAATGTCTGCAACGGAGCGAATGGAATGGCATATACCATTCCACTAATTTCACTCCAGCAATTACCACGAGCCCGTCCTCCAAGTATGAGCTTTTCCCCTGTGGGTTTAACAGGAAAAAGACCTTATATCTCATCATCATCACACTGCAGTGTATGTACATAGAGCCAGCAGGTAGCCCGCATGCACACACACAGCAAGCAAAAATTGACACAGGCCAGGATGGGCAAGTGTGTGTGTGTGGGAAGGGGGGTGTGGCATGAACATACTGGCTCCAAAAACACACTGCACCTGCAGGCCTCCATAAATCTCTATCTTCCTCTCTCCATACTCACAATTTCCCTCTAACCGTTACCATCTCTCTTTTACCTCTCCAACTCACTCCCCATCTCTCCCTCTCCAACACCTGCTTTTGAAGAGGCTGGTTGCCAAGACAAGGAGCGAAAGAAGCCCTCTATGCCCATTGGAATACGAGATGGAGTCATCACAATATTGGTTACGGCTATAGCCTACCTTACAGGCCCGACTCACAAGGTTAACATTTCAGAAATCAATACTAGTGCAATCCCTTTAAACCCAACACACACCTCTCCTCTACTCATGTCTCCATGATACGACTAAGCCCAATACCACATAGCGCAAGCAAGAACTATCGATTTGTTCGACAAATTGTCTCAAGTGACAGAAAGCGAGAGGGCAGAAGTCAACCCCCCAAAAAACAACTGTTTGGAGAGCGTTGAGATAGATAGAACCACTGCTTCATAAAATGGGCACGTGAAGTCTGGGTTCACTCCAGTATATTTGATTGGACCAGATGTCCTAGTCGCTCGCCCAGTATTCAATATTCAGAAAGACATCTGTGGCATCACACAGCTTCCCAGTCCAATAATTTATTTTTCTCTCTCTCATCATCAAAGACAGCTGCAGGCTAAGATTAGCAGTGGACTATTCAAACCACTTATGTCTTGTCAATTTACCATTGTCTCTAAATAAAACATGTAGAAAAGAAAAGGCAAAGGAAGGCCCAGTGACAGAGTGATAGCAGCTTTATGCTAGGTCAAACTGACATTCACAAGAGTGTGTATTAGTAGACGTGTGATCGTGGAGGAAATGACGAACTGAATGTGTGAAAGGAGGTTTAAAAGAGAGGGAACAGGGCTGGTGTGTTCCACTGAGAACAATCTTACCTGGAGCTGTAGTAGAATGTATCATCAAGATGCAGTGGAGAGACGCATGGCAGGAAGACATGGGGAGGCGACAGGAGAGAAGAGATGTGTCGAAGAAGAGAGGAGAGAAGAATACGGAAGGGAATAGGGAATCGAGAAGAGGAAAGACAAGAGAAAGAACAAATAAATATTCAACTCTATCTGTCATGTATTACATTTTCCTCCTTCTGTTCCTATAAAGCAGCAACTGCTCAATATTCACACACTTATTCCTAAAACATCTTCTGTCTCGGCTCGAGATCCAAGACTAAACCATTGAATAAAAATCCATGGGAATTGCCGCTCGCCAACAGAGGCAGAGAGGGAACAAAGCTACAGCTAAGCTACGTCTTTAAACAAAATCCAGGTCGAGTCTCTCCCTCATCGAATATGCACTGTGAACAACCAGGCTGCTTTTGAAAGGAAATTTGGCTGCAAATTAAAGTTGTATGATTCCGTTAAATGTATCCACACGCGGCTATGTGTGCCAAATGTAATATCTTCTATAGATAGTAGATACATGGCATGTCGATCGTTTTATCTGTAATGCAGTTAACAGCTCTGTACTAATGGTTACATCTCTGTAGTGTATACCGGGGGAGTTAGAAGTGTGTGTGTGTTTGTAGGGGTGTTGAAACATAGTGTGGATGAGGATGTGAATGTGGATGAGATTGTAACCCCTCTAGTAGTTTATATTGATTTAACCTCTTGTTCTTGACCTTTAGCAAATGGAAATGAGCTGATTTAACAGGGTATGCTTCTCATCCATATTGAGTCTGTCTGTGAGTCTCCATGTATCTATTGGCCGGTTTGTCTAAAAACCTGTTTTGCTTAGTCATTATGGGGTATTGTGATGTCATTATGGAGTATTGTGATGTCATTATGGGGTATTGTGATGTCATTATGGGGTATTGTGATGTCATTATGGGGTATTGTGTGTAGATTGATGAGAATTATTTTTTTTTAAATCATTTTTAGAATAAGGTCGGAATACTTTCCATATGCACTGTATATATAAATATATTTAAATTGAGTGATTTCCTTATATGAACTGTAACTCAGTAAAATCGTTGAAATGATTGTGTTTATATTTTTTTTCAATATAATATAATATAATATATATATATATATATATATATATACACACACACACACACTACCAGTCAAAAGTTTTAGAACACCTACTCATTCAAGGGTTTTTCTTTATTTTTACTATTTTGTAGAATAATAGTGGAGACATCAAAACTATGAAATAACACATATGGAATCATATAGTAACCAAAAAAAGTGTTAAACAAATGAAAATATATATTGAGATTTGAGATCCTTCAAAGTAGCCACCATTTGCTTTGATGACAGCTTTTCACACTCTTGGCATTCTCTCAACCAGCTTCATGAGGTAGTCACATTTGGAACGCATTTAAATTAACAGGTGTGCCTTGTTAAAAGTTATTGTGTGGAATTTCTTTCCTTCTTAATGCATTTGAGCTTATCAGTTGTGTTGTGATTATTCAATGCGGAAAATGTGAAAGTTTCTTCAAGTGCAGCCACAAAAACCACCAAGCGCTATGATGAAACTGGCTCTCATGAGGACCGTTACAGGAAAGGAAGACCCAGAGTTAGCTCTACCGCAGAGGATAAGTTCATTAGAGTTACCAGCCTCAGAAATTGCAGCCCAAATAAATGCTTCACAAAGTTCAAGTAACAGACACATCTCAACATCAACTGTTCAGAGGAGACTGCGTGAATCAGGCCTTAATGGTTAAATTGCTGCTTTGATGGTGACACTGTCTGTGATATATTTAGAATTCAAGACACACTTAACCAGCATGGCTATCACAGCATTATGCAGTGATACGCCATCCCATCTGGTTTGCGCTTAGTGGGACTATCATTTGTTTTTCAACAGGACAATAACCCAACACACCTCCAGGCTGTGTAAGGGCTATTTGACCAAGATGGAGATTGATGGAGTGCTGAATCAGATGACCTGGCCTCCACAATCCCACAACCTCAACCCAAATTAGATGGTTTGGGATGAGTTGGACCGCAGAGTGAAGGAAAAGCAGCCAACTAGTGCTGAACATATGTGGGAACTCCTTCTTGTTGGAAAAGCATTCCAGGTGAAGCTGGTTGAGAGAATGCCAAGAGTGTGCAAAGCTGTCATCAAGGCTAAGGGTGGCTACTTTGAAGAATCAAAAATATATTTTGATTTGTTTAACACTATTTTGGTTACTACAGTACATGATTCCATGTGTGTTATTTCATAGTTTTAATGTCTTCACTATTATTCTACAATGTAGAAAATAGTCAAAATAAAGAAAAACCCTTGAATGAGTAGGTGTGTCCAAACTTGATGACTTACTGTATATCAAAACACACATGTTGACGTAAATACCCCTGCCAACTGATATCAAAACGTATATTTAGTTTTTATATTGTTTACCTTCTCCAGGTTTAAGAAATATTGCCTTGTTATACCATTACCAACAACCCACATGTCTTTAAGATCATTTTCTAATTTCTCTCCTTCAACAATATTATAAATTAGAAAAACCCTTGAATGGGTAGGTGTGTCCAAACTTATGACTGGTATTGTGTGTGTATATATATATTGCGTCGACTTTACTGAGTTACAGTTCATATAAGGAAATCAGTCAATAGAAATAAATGTATTAGTACCTAATCAATGGACTTCACATGACTGGGCAGGGGCGCAGCCATGGGTGGGCATGGGCGCAAGGCGCACCCACTGGGGAGCCAGGCCCAGCTAATCAGAATGAGTTTTTCCCCACAAAAGGGTTTGTTACAGACAGAAATACTCCTCAGTTTCATCAGCTGTCTCAAACGATCAATCAGGTAAAGAAGCCGGATGTGGAGGTCCTGGGCTGGCGTGGTTACACATGGTCTGCGGTTGTGAGGCCTGTTGGACATACTGCCAAATTCTCTAAAATGATGTTGGATGCGGCTTATGGTAGAGAAATGAACATTCCATTCTCTGGCAACAGCTCTGGTGGAGATTCCTGCAGTCAGCATGCCAATTGCACACTCCCTCAAAACTTGAGACATCTGTGGCATTGTAGAGTGGCCTTTTAACTGTCCCCAGCACAAGATGCAGCTGTGTGACGATCATGCTGTTTAAACAGCTTCTTGATATGCCACACTTGTCAGGTGAATGGATTATCTTGGCAACAGAGAAATGCTCACTTACAGGGATGTAAACAAATTTGTGCACAACATGTGACAGAAATAAGTTTTTTGTGCGTATGGAACATTTCTGGGATCTTTTATTTCAGCTCATAAAACCTGGGACCAACACTTTACATGTTGTGTTGATATTTTGTTCAGTATAGATGCTGTATACTGTATACACACATTTAAATACATAAACTCAGTCATGCAAAGCACAAATAAAACATCACAAATCACAGAAAAACATTTACATTCCTCCACAAATAAATCCCCAATCAATCAATACTTTAAATTGCTCAAACGGCACCAGAACCTCAAGATTAAACGTTTTTGGAATTTTGTTCCAGCAATACAGTGAATTAAAACTAAAAGCAGATTTAGCTAGCTCAGTGGAGACCCTAGGAACCTCAAGAGTTAACCAATCCTGTGAACGATATTAGGCAGAATTAGATAAAATAAACATTTATGAAGTATAGAGAGTAATGTAGAGATCTATAGGTCTTTAGCGAAATTCAGCCAACCTTTTGATACAGCATACAGTGATGAGTATCAAAACTGTTGCCTCTAACAAAACGAAGGGCACTATGGTAGATGGCATCCAAAGGTTTAAGAGTAGTAGCAGCTGCACTTTGATAAATAATATCACCATAATCAAGAACAGGTAAAAAGGTTGATTTATTAATCTGCTTCCTATTGCTTAGAGAAAGGCACAATCTGTTTCTGTAGAAAAAGCCAACTTTAAATCTAAGCTTTTTAACCAGCACATCTATATGTTTTTAAACGGCAAATCCATATCAATCCAAATGCCTAAGTATTAATTCGAAGAGCACGGGGATAGTCAGGGTGCAAGTATGAGCTGGATGACATAAAGCAGCTCTAGATTAAAGATCAGATATGCTTTATTCATGAAGGGAATGTTTATGATTCTACAAAAATCTAAAAAGATTTGACCCCCTGGCACTTTACCCGACTACATATAACCTTCTATGTGAGTGGGATAAATATCTCTCTGCACCCAGACCTGGGTTGAAATAGTATTGGAAATATTTCAAGTACATTAAGTGTTTGCTTGAGCCTGCCTGGAGCGGCTAGGTGGGCGGGTGTTGCACATTTGTGACTATCCCATTTAATCGGGCAAGCTAAATCAAGTACAGCTAATGTATTCGAAATAATACATATTATTTGAAACCATGTCTCTCTGTGAGTGGACTGTGTGTGTGTGTGTGTTTTGCCTACCTTCCACATGCTGGCCTCCTTGCCGTAAACCACGGCCATGTTGGTGACCTTGTTCTGCATGATGGTCCTCTTCTCCGTGTCGTTCAGCTCCTCAGACACAAAGCCCATGAACGAGTTGTCTGGAGTGTGGGCTGAGGAGAGGGTGAGAGAGAGGGAGGAGGGAAAGGGCAGAGTGAGGGGAAGGGAGAGTGACAGGGGAAAAGAGTGAGACAGATACAGAAGAGATAGTAAACACACAGGTATAGCCCCTCATCTCCCTTGAGCTTGAGCTTCACAATATCCTCAGTGAAATGTGAAGAGGTGCTACTGATATTGATATGGCCTGTGCCTCAGTCTGATTCTAATATGCTAATTCAAAAAGGTATTGTAAGTGCGGCTATTCTAAAAGCTGTCTGTATGCTAAAGTACTGGCATTGCAATGTTAAGTGGCGTGTTAAACCTAGGTGGATTCTGCAGGTATCTATATCATTACAATGTTAAGTGGCGTGTTAAACCTAGGTGGATTCTGCAGGTATCCATATCATTACAATGTTAAGTGGCGTGTTAAACCTAGGTGGATTCTGCAGGTATCCATAGCATTACAATGTTGAGTGGTTTGGCTTGTATTGTGGTTGCATTACAGCCAGGTGGATAGGTACAGATGTAGGATCTTAATTTGAGCCAGTTTGTTACAGAAGGAAAATAATCCTGCAACAACAGGAAATGTGAATTATTATGTGTATTACAATTAATGGAGATTTTTTGTAGGGATTGATACATTTTTTGTTAGGGCAAATCCATTCTGACATTTTAAATGGAAACGTTAGAAGCCTTTTTAAATCTTGAATACACTACATGTTTACATTTCCATCTCTGCTGGAAAAGTCTCAGCAACAAATGAGTGATCATCTGTACTGCTGGTGCAGAATATATAGCGATGCTAAGTGGTACTGTGGAGGATGGAGTGGGAGAGGGTTGGCAAAGTCAAGTGCTCAGTTAGCTCAATGACATGCTATGAAAAGCAGTGCAAGAGATAGTGAAGGCCAGGGCTCTATGATGGTGGAATCCTACTGTGTCCCACTGTGGCCTCCCAACTCTCCCATCACTGTGGCCTCCCAACTCTCCCTCCTAACTCTCCCATCACTGTGGCCTCCTAACTCTCCCTCCTAACTCTCCCATAACTGTGGCCTCCCAACTCTCCCATCACTGTGGCCTCCCAACTCTCCCTCCTAACTCTCCCATCACTGTGGCCTCCCAACTCTCCCTCCTAACTCTCCCATAACTGTGGCCTCCCAACTCTCCCTCCTAACTCTCCCATCACTGTGGCCTCCTAACTCTCCCATCACTGTGGCCTCTTAACTCTCCCTCCTAACTCTCCCATCACTGTGGCCTCCTAACTCTCCCTCCTAACTCTCCCATCACTGTGGCCTCCCAACTCTCCCATCACTGTGGCCTCCTAACTCTCCCTCCTAACTCTCCCATCACTGTGGCCTCCTAACTCTCCCATCACTGTGGCCTCCTAACTCTCCCATCACTGTGGCCTCCTAACTCTCCCATCACTGTGGCCTCCTAACTCTCCCTCCTAACTCTCCCATCACTGTGGCCTCCCAACTCTCCCATCACTGTGGCCTCCCAACTCTCCCATCACTGTGGCCTCCCAACTCTCCCATCACTGTGGCCTCCCAACTCTCCCATCACTGTGGCCTCCCAACTCTCCCATCACTGTGGCCTCCTAACTCTCCCTCCTAACTCTCCCATCACTGTGGCCTCCTAACTCTCCCATCACTGTGGCCTCCTAACTCTCCCATCACTGTGGCCTCCTAACTCTCCCATCACTGTGGCCTCCTAACTCTCCCTCCTAACTCTCCCATCACTGTGGCCTCCCAACTCTCCCATCACTGTGGCCTCCCAACTCTCCCATCACTGTGGCCTCCCAACTCTCCCATCACTGTGGCCTCCTAACTCTCCCATCACTGTGGCCTCCCAACTCTCCCATCACTGTGGCCTCCCAACTCTCCCATCACTGTGGCCTCCTAACTCTCCCATCACTGTGGCCTCCTAACTCTCCCATCACTGTGGCCTCCTAACTCTCCCTCCTAACTCTCCCATCACTGTGGCCTCCCAACTCTCCCATCACTGTGGCCTCCCAACTCTCCCATCACTGTGGCCTCCCAACTCTCCCATCACTGTGGCCTCCTAACTCTCCCATCACTGTGGCCTCCTAACTCTCCCATCACTGTGGCCTCCTAACTCTCCCATCACTGTGGCCTCCTAACTCTCCCATCACTGTGGCCTCCTAACTCTCCCATCACTGTGGCCTCCTAACTCTCCCATCACTGTGGCCTCCCAACTCTCCCATCACTGTGGCCTCCTAAATCTCCCTCCTAACTCTCCCATCACTGTAGCCTCCTAACTCTTCCTCCTCCCTAACTCTCCCATAAGTAGTATGGAACTTGACAGTAGTATGGGACTTGACAGTAGTATGGAACTTGACAGTAGTATGGGACTTGACAGTAGTATGGGACTTGACATTCAATAATAGTGAACTAACCTTTTTAATATGCCATTTTCCAACAGCAAATAATAATTGAGTCCCAAACAAGCGCATGGCTCTATTCAGGTCCTAACTGTAGCTCTCTTCCCAAACCCCCTAATATCTGCTGAAAGTTTCATGGGTCCTGCTTTGCCTTGGACCCTCGCACCCCTTCCCCTGAATCGCTATAGTATAATGACGACGTTTGCGTCCAATACTGTGGTAGACTGAATCAACAACCTGAGACCAGGACATCTTACAGATTGGGCCTTTAATCATAGTCTCTGCAACCATCCATTGTGTTGTAATACTAATGAGTGCTAATCCATATTGATGTATACTTACGGAACATGGTCATGTACTGTCTGGAGTTGAGGTTCCAGTAGCCCCAGTTGGTCCTGTAGCCGTGCAGGGTGGCATAGTCCTCATGGTTGTAGGCCGGCTCTGTCCCGAAGGTGTCAATCACACGGATGTGGCACCTGGAATGAGGAGCGCGTTTTAACACGGCACCACAGAGCAATTTACACAACTGACATTTCCTGTCAAAAGTGGGTAGTGGTATAACATGATGAATTTAAACATCATGTGTATTTCTGAACATGATGAAAACTGAGAGAACTTGTCAGAACAGACAAAGCCCCACTTCTGAATGCTTGTTTTTGACATGAATGTTTTGTATGAATGTAAATTCATTAAATAAATGACATGTCACAATTGATTTTTAGACAGCATTTATCATTTCAATAATGGCCACAATGCATCACCACCGCTCTTTTTCCCCCAGAAGCCTTTGTGTTTTCTCAAAGGCCATAATCACAAGTGGAGAGACAGAGATAGAAAACGGATTTGGTGTTGGTTAATCGGCCTTTCCTTTCATCCACTGTTCCGCACGTCATTCACTCATTCAAAAAGTGTGTGCGTATATTTGCCTGTTCGATATGCAGTGTGTGTGTCTGTTTGATAAGCCATGTGTGTGCATCTGTGTGCATACGCCTGTTTAAGAAACTCTGTCTGTTTGACAAGCATTGTGTATGTGTCTGTCAAGAGAGAACACAGAAAAAGCAACAAAGGTTAAATACCATCAATACCAGTCTTCAAGACACACAATGCTGAACATACTATCAGCACTACAGAGACAAAAGCTCACTATGGAACAGCTGTTAAGTAGAAGTTAATAGCTATAGCTGTGCCTCTGTTGATAGTAGAGACGCATCAATCATTTCTGCTGTTGCAAAAGCTACCAAGTGTTGTTTGGGAGTCGAGATGGAAAACCAAGTAAAATAAGCAGCAACCCAGTTTACCCTCTCAGAAATGTAAGGGCAGGCAACTGAACTAGAATCAGCATGGTAAAGTCATGGCTATGGGGAATACTGAGAAATTGGGTAAAAATGTATACTTGGAAGTTAATTATTTGCGCCGTGAACACCAAACTATCTATTGGAATCAAAGAAACATGGTAACTCATGGTAACTCTGATAACTGATTCCCGACACACACTCTAAAGCCCTAACAGTTCTGGCCTGGGCTTTGCCAGTCTAGTGAGTGTTAAATGCTGCCACTGTCTGAGCTCAGGGGCGATTAGTAGAAGAGCTGAAGACCCGTGAGAGCCCAGGGCATTTCCATCGCAAAGGACCCACGCGCACCAACATGTGAAGTACGTAGGAGCATATCAAATTGGGTGTCAAATGAAAGCTAAGAGTCCATATTTTGGGGAAATGAAGGCATTTTTCAACCATTTTCCATCATAAAAATTTGGCATAAGTAAAGGCTTTTATTTATGGATAATCAGATGTAAAAGGGGTCTTTGATAATATACCAGAAAAAGTTGAGGTATCAGAAATATAGTACCAGTCAAAAGTTCACATACCTACTCATTCAAGGGTTTTTCTTTATTGTGACTATAATCTACATTGTAGAATAATAGTGAAGACATCAAAACTATGAAATAACACTGTCATGTTGGTAACTATGATTCAGGAGACAGGCGCAGGAATGCGTAATAGGGATTTTCATTATTACGGCGTGCAGTGTAAGGGCACCGGGACAAAGACCAAACACAAGGTTGAAACCCAAACAAAAGAGTGACGAGTACCTCAAATAAATACACACGTGCACAATGATTAACACACGGGACGAGACCCGTAATCACCTGAGCAATCCACAAGGGCACGAAAGCCCAAAACACACAGCACAGGTACTCTCACGCACCAACGGACATTGTAACAATAATCAACCCCACCATGGTGAACAAAGGGCACATTATAGAAATCAGTGGGAATAGGGGCCAGGTGTGCGCAATAAAGGTTCCAGGGGGATCCGTGACAAACACATATGGAATCATGTAGTAACCAAAAAAAGTGTTTAACAAATCTAAATATATTTTATATTTGAGATCCTTCAATGTAGCCACCCTTTGCCTTGATGACAGCTTTGCACACTCTTGGCATTCTCTCAACCAGATTCATGAGGTAGTCACCTGGAACGCATTTCAATTAACAGGTGTGCCTTGTTAAAAGTTAATGTGTGGAATTTATTTTCTTCTTAATGCATTTGAGCCAATCAGTTGTGTTGTGACAAGGTAGTGTGGGTATACAGAAGATATCCCTATTTGGTAAAAGACAAAGTCCATATTATGGTAAGAATTGCTCAAATAAGCCAAAAGAAACGACAATCCATCATTGCTTTAAGGCATGAAGGTCAGTCAATCTGGAAAATTTCTACAACTTTCAAAGTTTCTTCAATTGCAGTCGCAAAAACCATTAAGCTCTATGATGAAACTGGGTCTCATGAGGACCGCCACAGGAAAGGAAGACCCAGAGTTACCTCTGCTGCAGAGAATAAGTTCCTTATAATAACTGCATCTCAGATTGCAGACCAAATAAATGCTTCACAGAGTTCAAG
Organism: Brachymystax lenok tsinlingensis; assembly: GCA_030435695.1. Classification (NCBI taxonomy): domain Eukaryota; kingdom Metazoa; phylum Chordata; class Actinopteri; order Salmoniformes; family Salmonidae; genus Brachymystax; species Brachymystax lenok. Next base: position 6,369,065 of record CM059812.1, on the reverse strand, counting down.
TAACAGACACGTTTCAACATCAACTGTTCAGAGGAGACTGCAGGAATCAGACCATCATGGTCGAATTGCTGCAAAGGAACAACTACTTAAGGACACCAATAAGAAGAAGAGACTTTCTTGGGCCAAGAAACACAAGCAACGGACATTAAACCGGTGGAAATCTGTCTTTTGGTCTGATGAGTCCAAATTTTAGATTTTTGGTTCCAACGGCGTCTTTGTGAGAGATCTCCGCATGTGTGGTCCCCACCATGAAGCATGGAGGAGGAGGTGTATTGGTGTGGGGGTGATTTGCTGGTAACACTGTCGGTGAGTTATTTAGAATTCAAGGCACACTTATCCAGCATGGCTACCACAACATTCTGCAGAGATACAGTGGGGCAAAAAAGTATTTAGTCAGCCACCAATTGTGCAAGTTCTCTCACTTAAAAAGATGAGAGAGGCCTGTAATTTTCATCATAGGTACACTTCAACTATGACAGACAAAATGAGGAAAAAAAAATCAGAAAATCACATTGTAGGATTTTTAATGAATTTATTTGCATATTATGGTGGAAAATAAGTATTTGGTCACATACAAACAAGCAAGATTTCTGGCTCTCACAGACCTGTAACTTCTTTAAGAGGCTCCTCTGTCCTCCACTCGTTACCTGTATTAATGGCACCTGTTTGAACTTGTTATCAGTATAAAAGACACCTGTCCACAACCTCAAACAGTCACACTCCAAACTCCACTATGGCCAAGACCAAAGAGCTGTCAAAGGACACCAGAAACAAAATTGTAGACCTGCACCAGTTTGGGAAGACTGAATCTGCAATAGGTAAGCAGCTTGGTTTGAAGAAATCAACTGTGGGAGCAATTATTAGGAAATGGAAGACATACAAGACCACTGATAATCTTCCTCGATCTGGGGCTCCACGCAAGATCTCACCCGTGGGGTCAAAATGATCACAAGAACGGTGAGCAAAAATCCCAGAACCACACGGGGACCTAGTGAATGACCTGCAGAGAGCTGGGACCAAAGTAACAAAGCCTACCATCAGTAACACACTACGCCGCCAGGGACTCAAATCCTGCAGTGCCAGACGTGTCCCCCTGCTTAAGCCAGTACATGTTCAGGCCCGTCTGAAGCTTGCTAGAGAGCATTTGGATGATCCAGATGAGGATTGGGAGAATGTCATATGGTCAGATGAAACCAAAATAGAACTTTTTGGTAAAAACTCAACTCGTCGTGTTTGGAGGACAAAGAATGCTGAGTTGCATCCAAAGAACACCATACCTACTGTGAAGCATGGGGGTGGAAACATCATGCTTTGGGGCTGTTTTTCTGCAAAGGGACCAGGACGACTGATCCGTGTAAAGGAAAGAATGAATGGGGCCATGTATCGTGAGATTTTGAGTGAAAACCTCCTTCCATCAGCAAGGGCATTGAAGATGAAACGTGGCTGGGTCTTTCAGCATGACAATGATCCCAAACACACCGCCCGGGCAACGAAGGAGTGGCTTCGTAAGAAGCATTTCAAGGTCCTGGAGTGGCCTAGCCAGTCTCCAGATCTCAACCCCATAGAAAATCTTTGGAGGGAGTTGAAAGTCCGTGTTGCCCAGCGACAGCCCCAAAACATCACTGCTCTAGAGGAGATCTGCATGGAGGAATGGGCCAAAATACCAGCAACAGTGTGTGAAAACCTTGTGAAGACTTACAGAAAACGTTTGACCTCTGTCATTGCCAACAAAGGGTATATAACAAAGTATTGAGATAAACTTTTGTTATTGACCAAATACTTATTTTCCACCATAATTTGCAAATAAATTCATAAAAAATCCTACAATGTGATTTTCTGGATTTCTTTTTCTCATTTTGTCTGTCATAGTTGAAGTGTACCTATGATGAAAATTACAGGTCTCTCTCATCTTTTTAAGTTGGAGAACTTGCACAATTGGTGGCTGACTAAATACTTTTTTTCCCCACTGTACGACATCCCATATGGTTTGCTCTTAGTGGGACTATCATTTGTTTTTCAACAGGACAATGACACAACACACCTCCAGGCAGTTTAAGGGCTATTTGATCAATGAGAGTGATGGAGTGCTGCATCAGATGACCTGACAATCACCCGATCTCAAACAAATTGTGATGGTTTGGGATTGCAGAGTGAAGGAAAATCAGCCAACAAGTGCTCAGAATGTGTGTGAAGTCCTTCAAGACTGTTGGAAAGCATTCCTCATGAAGCTGGTTGAGAGAATCCCAAGCGTGTGCAAAGCTGTCATCAAGACAAAGGGTGTCTACTTTGAAGAATCTCAAATCTAAAATATATTTTGATTTGTTTAACACTTTTTTGGTTACTACATGATTCCCTATGTGTGTTATTTCATAGTTTTGATGTCTTCACTATTTTTCTACAGTGTAGAAAATAGTCAAAATAAAGAAAAGCCCTTGAATGAGTAGGTGTGTCCAGACTTGATGACTTGTACTGTATATCAAAACACACATGTTGACGTAAATACCCCTGCCAACTGATATCAAAACGTATATTTAGTTTTGGAAATACTGTTTACCTTCTCCAGGTTTAAGAAATATTGCCTTGTTATACCGTTACCAACAACCCTCTAATTTCTCTCCTTCATGTGGAGGACAATGCCAGTTCACAGAAGTAACACGTATGTCTACAATGGTAGACATACCAATTAGTTATAGTGATTTTAATCATATGAATTTTGTTTATGAATTATTAAGTGATTAAACTCCATCTGTTTACCAAAATTACCCACAAATCTATAATGGAATTACTGCAACTGAATTGGCTACAATGGGAAATCATAACAGTCACAAACCACAGTTGGGTCACCTTCTACTGTTCTCCCTTCCACTGGCATGCTGTTATGTTCAGCTGTTAACTTTCTTGGTCTTTCTGTCGTCTGATGGTCAAACCAAGAGTGTTAAAACAACCTACCCATGAGCCCCCTCTCCCTCCATTTACTTTAACCAGCATCCTCACCCGCTGAGCACCAACCTACACCGGACGTCCATGGACGTTGAAAAGTAGATGAAATTTGGTCAGGCCAGCCTGGATTTTATGTTAATGTCCACGGACGGACTGGACTGGACCAAATCTGAACCTATCATAGACGTATGTTTTACAAGTTTGGCTAGCACAGTACAGTACAGTGCAGTACAGTACAGTGAGTAGAGAACAGTAGAGTACTGTTCAATACAATACAGTAGTACAGTACAATACAGTACAGTACAGTACAATACAGTACAGTAAAGAAAAGTAGAGTAAAGAACAGTAGAGTACAGTATATTGTTCTGTACTCTACTGAACTATACTGTACTGTATTCTACTGCACTGTACTGAACTCTACCCTACTCTACTTTGCTGTGCTGTACTGAACTCTACTGTGCTGTACTCTACTGTACTGTATTGTGCTCTACTGTACTGTATAGTACTCTACTGTACTGTACTGTGCTCTGCTGTGCTGTGATGTCAAAACAGAGAATGACATTCATATCCATAATTATGCATTTCTGTGTAGTACAGATCAGGGACCCATGATGCAATTCCGTTACCGTAATTCTGTTACCGGGTGTAAATCCACTTTAGTTACAAAAATAGAAAATAAAAAATAGATTTTTTCAAACTCAAGGTAGCTTTTTTCTGCTGACATCTTTGAATCTTAATTCAGAGCAGATATTTTGTTTTTGGAATATGTGGGCACATAAAAACCTGAGAGAGATTTTACCGCAATATTGTTTTACGGTTGGATCTGCACAGTTCACTTACTCAATTAGTTTTTTGTTTAATTTTCTGTGTAAATTGTTAAAAGTAATCCTTCTGCATAGTTGTATAGTTTGTTAAGCTTTGGAATCAATGGTTTTTGTTTGGCATTCATTTTAAAGTGAAAAAAACTGGGTCAAAGCGTAATTCCGTTACCGTGGAATACCAAGCAGAGTGCGCGTGTGGATGGATAGACCCATGGGTTCTCCCAGTTTTGAGACAGGGCTGAAATGTTCTGCTAGAATAGGTTTCCGTTTTTCAAGTAAACACATAAGCACTTGAAGCAGAGCTGCACTCTAATGTGTGTAGGTGTGTGTGTGTGTGTGTGTGTGTAACTTCCCCGTCTAACACTGTCTTCTAGATTCCCTGGCTCCATTTCAAAGTAAATATATTCACTGCATTACGACAACAGCCTGCACCGTTTAACACCACAGTGACTCACACCATGTAATCACTGGGTATTGTTCTGCAACGTTGTTCTGACGTTATTACTGTGTTGTTATTGTGTCAACACAACAGCAAAGCTCGCTAGGCCTATATTCGGAAACACGGTGTCTAGTGTGTGTTTACTGTTTGGGTATTCAAGGCATTGTTGTGATGCTAATTGGCTATTTTCAAGCATGTGAACATGATTGATACACATTTCACTGTAGGCATAATATCTATACCATACTGCACAAGGTGAAGCAGGTATTTCTGTGACACTTCGATACGTTTTTCACCGAAAGACTCTGCGAAGGAGCACAGGGCATTAGATCGACAGCGATATATCTCGAAGGGAGCGTCTGAAGACGACATCTCATCTGCACGGGAGCATCTTAAAAATTGCCACGCTTCTTTGAGCAGCTGTAAGTCAAGGGGGCCGCTTTCACAGAGAGCGGGGTCATGAAACATTGATGAAAGAGGTGTGACTTTCAGTTCCGCCTCGCTCCCTACCTCCCTCCATCCCTCCCTCCCTCTCTCCATCCATCCATCCATCCCTCCCTCAATCTCCATCCCTCCCTCCCTCAATCTCCATCCCTCCCTCCCTCAATCTCCATCCCTCCCTCCCTCAATCTCCATCCCTCCCTCCCTCTCTCCATCCCTCCCTCTCTCTCTCCATCCCTCCCTCTCTCTCTCCATCCCTCCCTCTCTCTCTCCATCCCTCCCTCTCTCTACATCCATCCATCTCTCTCTCTATCCATCTCTCCCTACCTTTATCCATCCCTCCCTTTCTCCATCCCTCCCTTTCTCCATCCCTCCCTCTCTCCATCCATCCATCCATCCATCCATCTCTCCCTCCCTCTCTCAATCCCTCCCTCCCCCTCCCTCTCTCCATTCCTCCCTCCCTCCCCCTCCCTCTCTCCATTCCTCCCTCCCTCCCCCTACCTCTCTCCATCCCTCCCTCCCCTCCCTCTCTCCATTCCTCCCTCCCTCCCCCTACCTCTCTCCATTCCTCCCTCCCTCCCCCCTACCTCTCTCCATCCCTCCCTCTCTCCCCCTACCTCTCTCCATCCCTCCCTCTCTCCATTCCTCCCTCCCTCCCCCTACCTCTCTCCATTCCTCCCTCCCTCCCCTTGCTCTCTCCATCCCTCCCTCTCTCCCCCCTACCTCTCTCCATCCCTCCCTCTCTCCATTCCTCCCTCCCTCCCCCTACCTCTCTCCCTCCCTCCCTCCCCCCTCCCTCTCTCCATCCCTCCCTCCCTCATCGTTTCAAAAACGGGATAATTTTCTGCCAACAGATAAGATTACCCTGGAGGTGTGAAGGGATGGTGGGATGGAGGCAATGAGGGATGAAGGGATGAAAAGAAGGAGGGAAATGGCTTTGGAGTTACTGGATGGAATATCTGGTAGAATATCTAGCAGAGGATCAGAGTGTGGACTAATCTTGGTTCAATTGCTGCTTGTAGTGGGAAAGGTCCCTAGGGGACGACAGGGTGGGAGGCTGTCACCCACCACTGTTCCCGTTTAGGTTTAAACAACTGACATATAGAAATATGTGTTCTACATCACAAACCACTGATATAGATAAATATGTGTAATACATCACAAACCACTGACATAGATAAATATGTGTTCTACATCACAAACCACTGATATAGATAAATATGTGTAATACATCACAAACCACTGATATAGATAAATATGTGTTCTATATCACAAACCACTGATATAGATAACTATGTGCACTGAGAATACGAAACATTAGGAAAACCTAATACTTTAAGAAACGCTGGTCTACTGTATGTCATGGAAAAAACAGGTGTTCCTAATGTTTTGTATACTTAGTGTATAAGAAACTAATTATTTACGCTGAAACGCTGGTCTACTGTACTTGTTAATGGTGGGTCGCGACGTAAATATATAATTATTTAATTAATTACTGGAATTTATTTGACCAAGTGCATCTGAGATCTCGGTTCAGTGCGCTTTCTGCTTGGCAGCGGTCTCTGCTCAGTGTGGCAGCTGCGCCAGTGGGAGAGGGAGATGCCCGTGTGCTTTGCGGTTTACCGGATATTTTTTCTGCAGTCTTCTTGTAGATCACTCCACGACCCACACGTGCAGCGCTGTGGTTCAGGCAGCAGATGATGCGCTGTCAGCCACTGACTTGTTATTCCCACTCGCAATCACTCACCGCTGTCATCAAATGGACTCATGGTAGGCACAAGTTCTGACTGAGCTCAATCGTCATGAAACGCGAATACAGCGATGACTTTTTGTCTCTTTCATACAAACTTCGAGAAATAACGAGGAGCGCCCACAATGTGTTTTTTTGTGGGGAAGTGCTTAGTAATGACTCTCTCAAAACGAACAAATTAATAAAACGACACGTCCTGACCAAACATCCAAAGTCAAAGTCAAAGTCACCATTATTAGTCAGTTGTACAACCAAATGCCTTCAACCGAAATGTGTCTTCCGCATTTAACCCAACCCCTCTGAATCAGAGAGGTGCAGGGGGCTGCCTTAATCGACTTCCACGTCTTCGGCGCCCGGGGAACAGTGGGTTAACTGCCTTGTTCAAGGGCAGAACGACAGATTTTTTTCCCTTGTCAGCTCGGGGATTAGAACTTGCAACCCTCCGGTTACAAGTCCAACGCTCTAACCACTAGGCTACCTGCCGCCCCCCATCCAGGCACAACATGATGGTAAACCCAGGGAGTTCTTTCAGAACAGAGCAGAATGCTTCAGGAAACAGTGCTTTGACAGTGGAAAAGTCAGCTAGCAAGGCATTGTTGTCATTTTATAACCAGTCAGGGATTGCTGGGTCGCTAGCGGGCTCGTCCCGACACTACCAGCGAAAATCTAAAGCGCCAAATTCAAAATCTCGAAATGGAATTATTAAACATCCACCAATATACAAGTGTTCCATACTCATCAAAAGCTATGTTTGTTGGCAATATCACAGCGTTGTCAGATTTCAAAAAGGCTTTACGGCGAAAGCAGCACATTTCATTGTTTGAGGCTAGCACCTCACATATTTTTCCAATAGCCATGTATCGATTAGCCATCATGGCACACACATAACACATTTCACAGCGAAAACAAATCAATTACCTGTTGAAGAACTTCTGCTGAGGTCATCCTAAGTGTCCAACGAAGACAATCCATGGTTCTTTTGTTAGAAAAAGTAACGTCTTTTATCCATAAATCCTCCATTTGGTTCACGCGTTATAATCAGAAACGACAGCCTCCACTAGTCCATGAAACGCGGTGCGAACTCGTTCAAATTATACCTATAAACTTGTCCAAGAACAATCAAACATAGTTTTAAATGTATCCTTAGGAACACTTTTACGTATATTTACTATTATAAATTAGCCGGAATATAAACTGATCAATAACGAGGCTACAAAAGACACTCCGTGACTTCTCGTGCGAGCGCCACGGGAACTTTTCTCAGAACGAGGGTCTTCATTGTTTGCTGTTTTTCTCTGCTCTAAATTCATCCAAAATGGAGGGAAACACCGTCTCGAGGCTGTTGACATCATAAGGAAGCGACGTGTACTGCATTAATATGCCTATATATGGTCATTTTCAATAGGGAGGGGTTCCCAAATGAGCAATGTGTCAAAATCACTTTTTCCAGGACAGAGATTCCTCAGGGTTTTGCCTGTTATATGCGTTCTGATTCACTCACAGACAAATGGTTAACAGTTTTGGAAAATTCAGAGTGTTTCCTATCCAATGGTACTAAAGATATGCATATCCTATTTTCTGGGCCTAAATGGGAGGCATTTTACTTTGGGCACGCCAGGCTCTCCAAAACGGTCACCTCATCCACTGCTCCCAGAGAAGATAACTGTAACAAGACAGAGGCGGATGCAAGATGCAAGCAACAACGGTTTAATGAACACAGTACAGAGAGGCAACAGGTCAGACAAACAATACTCAGAAGAAATCTGACGCAGGGACTTAGACGGACAACCCGATGATGGTGTGAAATCCAGGGAAGAAATGTCCAGATGGAGAAGAAGGAACACAGAAGAATATCCACACAAGGAGGGCGAGAGACGAGCACAGAAACCGGACACGACACTGGGGAAGCCACAACGATCTAACAACATTAGGCACCAGTCACTGAACATATAAAGGAATAGGTAAGTGGTTACCGCTGGCGCAAACAATCAGATGGAGATGGGGAACCACGCCCACACACCCACTCAAACACACAAGACGAGAGAGAGAGACAGTGGATTCATAAACCGTGACAATAACAGGTGATGATAAGCAGAAATAAGGGAGTACTAACTAACTCTCATAAAGATGTGAATTTCTCTTTCAAACAATCCCCTGGCCTTGTAACGTTACACAGCTAATAGCTAACATTCGCCAAAGTAAGCTACCTACTGATAGTGCAACCCTAAGAAACAGTCATGTTACAGATGAAGCTCATTTCTAATTTGCATAATTTTTATTCTGAACTGGAATAAACTGATTGAAGCAAGATGCTTTTTGAGGCAAACACACTCACACAGTGCTGGGTTGCTCATCTACAGCAGGAAGCGGTCTCCTGCCTGGCGGAGAAAGCAGTAGATGTTCTGGTCCAGTTTGGCACCACATACCTATGAGAGTCAGGGTTCTCAATGCTGACGTATTTAAAAAACAAGTACAGAAACAGTTAAGGCTGAGCAAGACCTCAGTGTTGCACTGTCAAAAACTGATCCCAGAATGGACATGCTTGTTGAAAACTTCAACCAGCCACACACCTCTCATTAGGACTGTGTGTATGTGTGTGTTTTCTGGTCTACATCTGTGTGATGTGATCAATCAGTTTATTCCAGTTCATAATAATAAATAGGTATTTTAACAGCAACAGTTCCAACCTAGACTTTCTATCAACAATCATTTCTACAGTAAGATGTACAGTAGGCCTGATAATGTTTCATCTGTACTGTTACTTAGGGTTGCGCGATCAAAAATCTTGTGTGTGTGTGTTCTGTTATTCTGTGTGATGTGATCAATCTGTTTATTCCAGTTCAGAATTATTTATTGTATTTTAACAGCAACAGTTCCAACCTAGACAGGTATATAAGAGTGTGTTTAATGGAGAAAAATAAACATGAAAAGATATTTATGGGTATTTCATTGTTATTGGTTTGTCTATATTGCATTTGTTTGGGGCATAAAGGCAATGAAATGTAGCGATATTTACGTATAGTTGCATATTTTCCTAAGCTTGGGTCCCAGGGAAACACAGAAGGACATCACACTGCTTGCTTAGCGAGTACCACTTCCTCCCGATTCAATCCATACCTGGCGCAAACTCAGGACCTCTGCCTTGCTAGCACACGTGGCCGCCCTCCTGAAGCGTCTTACCAGACGGTGCCACGCAAAAAGCTAGCTATTGGCTAGCGCAAGATTTCAGGCTGAGGAGTAAGTTTCACACATAACCAATGTGCTACACGTACATAGTGATCAGTAGTGTATCCCCCATTATCAGTTGGGAGGTGTGATTTAAAGCCGCACAATATCACCTCTGCCCTCTTCCTATCATTGACCCCCTCCTCTTCTTCCTCCTGAGCAGACACACACACGCACGCACGCACGCATACACTCATGCACATGCACACACACACCTCCCCCTCCCTCCCCCAGGAAACTAGCGTATTGGCTGGCCAGGCTTTATTAATGCATTTGGACGTTGGGAGAAACATCAAACTAAAGTAATTAAACAGAGACCGAAGGGCCCAGGAGCTCTGCACTTGATTAATGATATGCCTTTCAGCTGATAGGACTGATAAAAGGCTCGTATCTCATTCTTGTTCACAAAACCTCTAGGGATTGTGGGTAAAGTACTACATCTGGGGTTAAAGTAGAGGGGAAAATCCAGTGTCTAAAGCCTACTTTCATCCTTTAAAGCATATGAGGCTCCAATAAGGTGTGGACTAGACTGATAAGTTATTCATGTTTGTAGTATAAAAGCCTTGTAACATGATGTACCATGCGGAAGAAAGCGCTGGAGTTTGTCGACCTTACAAATCAATACTGAGCTTCATACATGTAATGTATCATATAACGAGTGGGCCGTACATTTCATAGTGACATCAATTCCCTGTGTGTTGGAGAGAGATTTATTAAGGAATAATACCAACGGTTGTTTACCATAGCTACATATGAACATGTTTAGGACTTACTTTTCAAAAAAGTTCTGATATTAATTACGTTTCGAAACCTCAAATCACGTTGTACTCAAAAATGCCGTTGATTTATACACCGCAAACCCTTGAGTGACCTGTACCGCTTTGCCTCACAACACTAAAACTCACATCCGAGTAGGTCGGGCAGAAATCAACACGACTCCATAACCTTTGAGCCACTCACTGTCTGGGAGAGCTGCTGACCTCAGCAAACTATTACGGCCTGTCAGACAAAGTTGATTGGTCACAAACACTCACATACGCAGGCAGGCACGCACACACACAGTCATACCCCGATCTGTTCCACCTTGTGCTTGTCTCCACCCCCCTCCAGGTGTCGCCCATCTTCCCCATTATCCCCTGGGTATTTATGCCTGTGTTCTCTGTGGCTGTTGCCAGTTTGTTTTGTTCGTCAAGCCTACCAGCAGTTTTCCCCTTGCTCCTGCCTGTTTCTAGTTCCTGTTTTGACCATTCTGCCTTCCCTGAGCCTCCCTGCCATTCTGTACCTTATCACACCACACTGGATGATCGACCTCTGCCTGCCCTGACCCTAAGACTGCCTGCTGTTCTGTACCTTTTGGATTCTGATCTGGACTACTGACCTCTGCCTGCCCTTGACCTGCCTTTCGACACTGTCTGCATCTGGGTCTTCCCTGAAACGTGATACACACGCACACACACACACAGTCTTGTAAAACTTACCTTGTGGGGACACACAATTCAGTCCTATTCAAAATCCTATTTTCCCGAACCCTTACCTTAACCCTGACAAGTATAATTAAACACGTCCACACACACACACACACACACACACACACACACACACACACACACACACACACACACACACACACACACACACACACACACACACACACACACACACACACACAGAGAGAGAGGCTGCTGGGTGGATTTTAGGATTCACTTACCATGCTCTTGCGCTCAAACACACACACACACACAGAGAGAGCTGCTGGGATAATTTAACTAGAGCATCGGGCCCACTTCTCATGCTCTTACCTCATGCCAACATGCATACACACACGCACGCATACCAAAACTATCTCATCCCTCATTCATAATTGGATCTAAAAAAAATACATGGCGTGGGCATTGGCTGTTATCTGGTGTCAGTTTGAGTCAAGAGGCTTTGCCACTCCTCCATTTGCA